>CAMZMU010000055.1:41429215-41999965 GCA_947311845.1 Poa pratensis | reverse complement strand
GCATCAACTGCATGCTCGGCGCGAAATCTGAACCCCATGAAGAGTGTATTGTACTCTGTCCGGTCTGCTTATAATTTGGCCAGAAACGAAAGATTTCTACCGAGCGAGGAGTTTGCCTAAGAGGGGTCTTATGTCTAATTCAGAGGCAGAGATGACAGCTTGGAAGGCTTTGTGGGCGGTCATAGCACCGGGCAAAATGAAAATAACTGTCTGGTTTTTTGTGCATGATTGTCTCCCGTCTGGAGAGCAACTACAGTCGTGGAAGATACCTGCTTCGGTGCGTGGATTTTTTTTTACAAATATGACCCCCTGCCCATTGTTATTGTCAAAAACTGGCCCTGCGAATTTTATTGTCAAAACTAGCCCTGACGGGATGACGTGGACCTTTCGCCAGCTCAGTTGGCGGAAAGTGGCAAGACGCCAAACCTCGGCGGAAAGACGCCTGCCTTTGACCTACTACGAACTCACCTGGCAACGCGTGTCACTTTCCGCCATACGGTTTGGCGGAAGGTGGCTTCCCGCCAACTGAGCTGGCACAAAGTCGACGTGTCATCCCGCCAGGTCTAGTTTTGACAATAAAATTTGCAGGGGCCTGTTTTGACAATAAAATTGGGGGGGGGGGGGGGGGGGGCATATTTGTAAAAAAATCCGGTGCGTGTATGTAGTGTGGCCGATACAAGGAAGCGGCACACAGATTACTTTTCTGTCAGTTCGCTACTGATTTTTTTTACAAATGTAACCCCTATGCCCAATGTAATTAGCAAAAATGACCCCTTCTAAAAATCATTGACAAAAGTAACCTGGCGAGAGGCAGAAAAAGCAACACGTGGCTCTTCCCGCCACACAGGCTGGCGGCATGTTCTTCCCGCCATACGGACCGGCGGAATGCCCTTCCCGCCGTTCGGAATGGCTGGATGTGGTGGGCCTGGCGAGAGGAACAGATTAGTGCTGCTGCTAGTACTGGTCTCATACGCATGCATCGGATTAGCGACCAGAATTGATGCATGCATGTCCGTCTACTCTCTCTCTAAAAAAAATACACTGTATTAAACTAGTGTGTATGCTGTATGCATGCTGCCGTACTCCCTCCTCAGCTGGGCCCCACAGAGTGCTGGCATGCACAATTAGCAGCAGATTAGGACAGCTCAAAGCAGCCCCACCACATCCCGCCATTCCCAAAGGCGGAAAGAGCTTTCCGTCAGCCCCTATGGCGGGAAGAACCTACCGCCACCATATATAGCGGGATGTGCCACGTGTCACTTTTTCTACGTCTCGCCAGGCTACTTTTGACAATAATTTTTGAAGGGGGCCATTTTTGTCAATAACACTGGGCAGAGGGTTACATTTGTAAAAAAATCTTCGCTACTGAAGTATGGCGGGAACTGAAAAACTCTTATTCAGTCGAACTGAGGAAGGCAGATTTTGTTAACCCGAAAGTGTGGACCTTTGATTTCCTATCAAGATCTTCAGAACGGGACAAAACTTTGTTGGCCGTTACGTTCTGGTTTCTTGGGATGCAAGGAATGGAGTTCAGGAGCGAAATCCGATGAAGCATCCGCATAACCTGGCCGAGCAGATTAAGACATACGTTGGCATGATTGAGCTGCATCTGTTTAAACTGCACCTAAACACAGGCGTGTTCCCAGTCCAGAACCAAAATGAGACCGCCGCCGGAAGGGACAGTTTGGATCAATGTAGATGCTGCTCTGTTCAAGCCCTCAAACCGGATGGGAGTCGGCGTCGTGATCAGGAACCACAAAGGCGATTGCTTAACTGCTTGCAATGAGCTACTTCATGAGGTTGTGACGCTAGAGATAGCAGAAGCACTTGCAGTTCGTTGTCGTGCAGTTAGGGCATCTCCAGCCGTTCGGCCCCCCAGGCCGAAAAACGGCGCCTTTTTGGACGGCCTGGGGGAGCGCCGGCGCAATTCGGCTCCTGGGTTCGGCGTTTTCCCAGCCGTCCCCAAACCCAGACTTGGGCCGATAAATTCAAAAAAAAAACCAATTGGGCGAAATTCATCGAACACGTTAAACTTAGACGAAATTCATACTATATAGACGATTCCGCATTGTTCATTACATAATACAAACATAAAACTTAAATTTAAACTAAAACACAGCGATCTACATGCCCAGCTGGCTGTAGAACGCCGTGTAGTCGCCGCCGCCGTCGTCGTCGTCGCTCGGCGCGCCGCCGCCGAAGGTGCTCGGCCCCGCCTCGTCATTGTTGGCGCCGGCGCCGAACCACCCTCCGTCGTCGTCGCTGTCGTCGAGGACGATCACCTCGCCGCTCGCCTGACGAGGTGGAGTAGGAGGCCAGCGTGCGGCGGCCTGGCGACGGCAGTTGGCCGCTGTCTCGTCGAGGAGGCGCTGCAGGCGCGCAATCTCCTCCTGGGCGTGCTGGCTGCGCGACCAGGCGAAGATGAACTCGTCCGGCAGCTCCTCAGCGGCGACGGGCGGCGCGGTGTCCTGCAGGGAGGCGGTGACGGCGTTCTGCTCGCCGGGGAACTCCTCGTCGTCGTCCGGCGCCTCGCCTTGATGGCCGCCCGGACGTACTCCGGCGGCGCCGCCCAATCCACCGACGCCTTCTTCTTCTTGGAGGTGGCGCCGCCCGTGCCAGGCTCCTGCTTGGGCCTGACGAGGCGAAGGTGGCCTCGGGGAGGCGACGGCGTGCGGCGCTCGCTGATGCGAATGCCGCCGCTGGGCCTTCTTGGCGGCGACCGGGCGCGGCGCCCGGAGTTGAGGACGACGCCGCGCGGCGTGTCCTCCGGCTCGGGCTTGACCCGAGCGAACGCCGGCGTCTGCGGGGACCCGCAGGAGGGCGGGCCAGAGGAAGACGACGAAGACGCCGTCCCCATCCTCCTGGGTAGCCAGGAGGTGAAGCGGCGTCGAGGCGTCGGCGCCTGGCGCGGCGGCATGGTGAGCCGGGGATGGTTCCCGGCGTGGATGTGCTCGAGAACGTACGCGAGGGTACGTCCTCGAGCGCTCCACCACTGCTTCCGCCCGCCGGCGTTCTTCCGGCCAGAGATGGGGCCGTTGTTGTTGGTGTCCTCCAGCTCGCGGCGGTGGCGCTCGACGAAGTACGCCGTCCAGAAGGGGGCGTTCGCCGGATCCCAGCGCGGGTCTGCCGCCTGCTCTTCGGAGAGGTCGGCGAGGACCTCCTGGATCGCGTAGACGCGATCCGCTCCTTCTGGCGGCGGCGGAACGGGGACGCCGCCGGCGCTCAGGCGCCATTCGCCGGGCACCCGCATGTCCGGCGGCGTAGGGTACCCCGCTTCGTACAGCATGCGGGCCTCCTCTGGGTGCAGGAAACGCCGGCCGAAGCCGTTCGCCGCAACTTCGTCTCCGGGGTATCGCTCGGCCATTGCTGTCGCTCGGGGAGGAAGAGAAACGGAGAAATGGGGGAATTGTGTGCCTTTGCCACGGCGAGATGGGGGGATAAATAGCGCTGGCCGTGTCGCAGGGGGAGGCGATACGGTGGCGTGTCATTACTCCGGTGCGTGGCAGCCGATTGGACGCGTCGGCCGCCGCTGAACGGCGCGTCAGTCGGAGGCCATTACTCCGGCAGGCTTTTGACCAGCGCGGGAGCCGAGGAGATGACGACGAAGCGTTTTTCCGCCCGTGATTCCGCGCCATTTCGCCTATCTCGCTGACAGCGCTGACCCACATTCTGTTTCGCGCCATTTCGGCCCCCCAGGCCGAACCCGGTGGGCTGGGTTTGGCCTGGGAGCGCCGGCGCTAATTTCCGCCGATCCGGCGCTATTTGGGCTCCTGGGGGGCCGACTGGGTGAAAAACGGCGATCTCAGGCCAAAACGGCGCTAAAATCGGCCCGGGGGGCCGGCTGGAGATGCCCTTACTCTCGCCCGGGATGAAGGTAATGATCGTGTCATGCTGGCAACCAATTGTGTTTCTGTGGTGCAGCGCATCAACTCGTCCACCCTGGATCGTTCTTCGCTGGGAGTGGTGATTCAGGACATTAAGAAGCTGGCAACAGGTTTTGCAACCTGTTCTTTCTTCCATGTCCCTCGTAGGCTCGTTGAATCGGCACATGTTTTAGCTAGGAGGCATGAGAACTCTGGTTGTGTTATTTTCCATAAACTAGGTAATATGCCCGTGCGTTGCAACGGGTGACGAAAAATCTGTGTTGAATGCAAGTGTGTCGGTGTCGCCACAACCCAGCAAAATTTTGTGTCGTCACACAAACTCACATTATTCCAGTTAGAGTTAGCTCAAATACCTCAATATTGAACAAGACATAAAGGAAATTATTTTCCAGTAAAATTAACTCAAATTCACAAAAAGTTGTTGTCACTACCATTGATCCAGATATTGTTCCCGAACAGTTAGAAATCAGTTTCTACTTGCCCAGTATCACGAATATCACCACAATCCACATTCTTTAAAAAAAGTGTGCAAAGTGACTGCCCAAGCAGGAACGCGGACTCGCATTATTCAGGTTGTAGTTAGTTCAAATACATCAATATAAACAATGGCTATAAACTCCCATGAATGCCTCCAGGCTACAGGCTGAAAATCATATGAAATTGTCTTTTATTGCATATATGAAGCAGCATTTGTACGAGCATACATGGAAATCGAGATTTAGGTGGGCATGCAAAGCATAAAATGGTGACGTATAGAACTTGCCCATACAAACTGAGCATGCGTTCCACTTTCCTTATTTCAAATGCCAAGTGGAAACAAAACCAGTTGGTTCATTATAGTGAAATAGATTTTTGTAGTAACACTACCCAGCTGAAAACAATACAAATTGATTAACCATGCTGACCAGTCTGAAGATAGAACACTTATTTAAGGACGAGCTCCACATGAAGCCATCAACAACAGGTTCATTGCATCCTCACTGGCTGTGGCAATTGGCGAATAGCACAATCTGAAAAGATATGAGTCAGAAATATCATAAGAACGCCATAGCTAAACTTCAAAGCCTGCAAAGAGTAAAAATTGGGACATACACAAAATTGGGTTTGGAAGGTGTGCTTCAGGTTGAGTACAAAACAAAATGAAGTCCACTTATTCGAGTGCCTGGTAATATACATATCTAGGTCATTTTAGAGTAAAAATTCCAGCATCCACATATTTACAGTGCTAACAGAAAAGAAATGCAACTTAGTACTACGGTCTCTGATAAAAATTTCCAAGACATAACTACATAACATATCCGAGCATGTTACTACCTGGAGAGTCGAAGCTGGAGTGTCGAAGGTTGTGTAGGGAATGGCAGGGAAGACACTTCCCCTGCTTGACACCTTTCTTACTTGGCCTGAATTAAACTCAATGGCGAATATGCAAACAATTGTCCTCACAAGAACGAAATCAGCATATGTTTTTTTTTAATAAAACCATGAAAACTCTATTTATCCCTCCAGCAGCGAGTAATACACTGAAACAACACATGATCTCATTGCTACGCTATGCAGGAAATGAATTCAATCGTGCTTATATACAGTAGGATCAAATTGGAGATCATCGAGAAACTCAACAGCTTGTTGCTTGCGGGATTATTAGTTCAGTACAGACAATGTTGGTTTTTTCTGTGACACTTCCACAGCAATCCTTCATCTCCTGGTATTGTGCAGCATTTAGGGAAAAAGCGGCTCCACTAAATCCACATGAACAACTCCACCATGATTCTCATCCATCCTGATTCGTCGACCAACCCAGAGTCAGGTATGTGAGAGCCTGAGCTTGTTGTTCGAGACGCAAACCATGATTTCTGAAGGCAGGTTGTTGCCTTCGTCTGGATTCAAGCTTGGCGGGTAAAAATAGGACAATTTTCTGCTGTATAATGTAGAGTTGAACATAAGTTGTTGAAGTAATCCAAATGGTGTGTCATTTGGATCATCATGCAGGGGTATTATGCAACAAACTATAAAAGCTAAGAACTACGTGGCTGATAACTCACACCTGAGATCACTCGAAGGCAACAGATCATAAATACTTCTTTACCTATACCATATGCAGTAAATATGTAAATGGAGAATTCTCATAGAGCAAACACCTTGCAGAACTTTATATTGTACTCTTGTAGAAGTAGGTCCTTCAGTTCCAGCATTCCACCATTACGCTAGTACGCCCTCATGTTCCTTATTCGGCAGCTAGTACATGGGAGAATCGGCAACTCCTCTCCCTGGCTCGGCACTCCTTATCCCCGGCACGGTGACCTCGTGACCTCGTCCATCTCGTCGGAAAATCTGTAAAAAAAAACATTGAGAAAAGGTTGAGCGTGTACAAAACTGGCAAGACATGTATTTGAGATCAAATAATTATCAACCGATGCAAACGTCTCAAACATCCTGGCGGTCCTGGAGATCATCATCCTCCTCCTTCTCCGTGGACACCATGGGCAGCGGCGGCCTCGGCGGATGTACCGTGGTTGTTCTGGTCGATGAGCACCACCTGCAGGTCCCGCTCGAGGCCTTCGAAGGTCCGGCCTGCCGCCTGGGCGAAAATCCTGAAAACCAACACCACGATTGGTGATTAATATTTGGATTTTGCACATAGATTGACGACTTGAAGAAGAAAAGACGACCAACAGATGGATCAGAAGCAAAACCGAGACACACACGCAAAACAAATCAGCCAAAATCCAATCTAATTTTAATGATGTCAAAAAAAAGTGGTGCTCCAATCTAATTTGGAGTCTTCTTTGGAGTCCCCGCCGCCCGCTCGATCCCCTTCCTCCACTGCATCTTCCTCCTGCCACCTTGCTCGCACTCTCCACTTTCCTCCCCTTGCGCCAGTCGGGGAAGGAGGCCATGCCGCAAAGCTTGAGGTCGTCGGGGCAGGGATAACGTCTTCTGTGATGCAGAACCGAGGAAGGGGAAGGGGGGTCGGGCGTACCTTGCGGGGCGATGGAGATGATGGATTGCTGGTCGTTGTCGTTGGGGCCAGGAAGACCCCATCCGCATGTAGCCCCAATCCTCCCCATATGAGCTCGCATCGTTGTCCTCTGGGAAGGATCCGGCCCCCGACGTCGCATCTCCAAGCGGCCGCCTCCAACCCCCGCATCCGCCCCCCTGCGCCGCCGGCGGGGCCGCTAAACTCGCCTCCGTCCCATCCGCGGCGAGGAGGTCGAGTTCTCACGACATTTCGAGCTCGGCCGCCGTGGGTTAGCCAGGGGAGGCGATACGGCGTTCCTGCTCTGGGCGACGGAGATCCGGATGCTGGCCTCACGAAGTCGCTGTACTGGAGGCGCCGACCGGCGGCGAGGACCGACGCGGAGCGGCCCGTTACGCCGATAGTGCGCCAGCAAGAGGGAGCGGCGGCGGAAGCGGTTGGGGAACCCTAGCTCGGAGCGATGGCTTGGCGGTGGCAGCGGTTGTAATTTCCTTCAACTGCAGGGGCAGGCTCGATGACGTACGAAGCCACTTGACGTACGAAACCTTTGGTCCGTGTGGCAGAAGACAGGACACTGCGTTCTTTTATAGTAGAGATTGGCTCCGGACTGTATCCAAGAGATACTATGTAATGATTTGATTCAATCAATAAAGTGCCGTATTATCTCAAAAAAACTGCATGCTCGGCGTAACGGTCGTCGGCGGTGTAATTGGCGTAACGGTCGTCGGCTTTTTTTCAAGCAGTGTTGCGGAAGCTTGAACATATGTTTTTGCCTTGCTTAGGTGGCTAGGTGACAACACACGCGAAACTTACTTTTTTTCTTTGAGCAAACACAACTTACACAATTACACAAACCTTAGTTTTTAAAGTGAATTCCACTTTTACCCACGGTTAGGCATTTGTGGTACTGATTACCCCATCTAGTGAAACTTCCTCTAGGAATGAGGTGATGATTAAGCTTAGGACGTGTTTGGTTCGTACGTTTTGGCCCGTCATCCAATTACACCGCAATCCATTACCGTTAATTTTGTTTGGTTCACTTTGCCCGTAAATGAATACCCCATAAACGAGTTACAGCGTTACCGGCCAGACCCCACCGGAAACGGATCACGTTACCGCGAGCGAGCGAAGGAGGCGAGCAAGCAACCCGGCTTCTTCCCGTCTTTCCAGATTTCCTCCCTTACCTACCCTCGTCCGCCAAGTCGCGACGCCGGCGGCGGCGCCGGCCTCGGCAGCAGCGACCGTTGCGGCAGCCACACCATACTGCGGCGGCGGCCGGCCGGTGGCCATCAATCCCCTTCCCCGCCAGACGTACCTCCAGGCGCTGTAGCGGCGACGGCGGGCCGGCGGCCAATAATCCCTTCCCTGCTGTGCTTGATTGCGATCTGCTCTCTCACCGGCGTGATTGCTCGTCTTTCTGCCTTCCATCTCCGTTCGGATCTCTGTGCTAAGCAATCCCTTTACGTTGCCTGTATGAACCAAACTGATTTGCAAATTTGCCATTACGTTACCGCAAAGTCGAAGTTTGACCATAAAAGAGATACAATATAAAATATGTTGTGCTTTCGACTCTAGCTTGTTATATGATTGCGACTTATAACTCTATATTTTGATTAGAAGTATGCATATCAATCGGATCAAGATTGAAATCATTGTCTACGGTAGGTTGCTCTGTAATCTCTGTCTCCCCAGCAGGATATGCATTTTCATCCGTGGAGTTGGTGGTCGAACCAAACCCACCGGCTTAATTACTTTTTTTTTTAGGAAGGATCTGATTCATATATTAAGGAGGCTCACCACTTTTACAAACAGGCCCAGAAGAAACACGAAATTACAAAAGGACCCAGAAAAGTGCACAGAGCACCCTCAGCCACCGAGAAGAAAACGCAATCAGATCCACATCCGCTCCCCAAACTCCTAGACGACGCCGGAGCCGCCGTACCGCTTGCCGCCGGGAAGAGGGCGCCACCACACCTTGTAGACGACCCCAGGAGCCATCCGCCGCCGGGCGACGGAACTGAGAGGCGATGAACGCGCACGGCCACAGCTCCCTCTCCCGCTTCCGCCCATCTTCCAGCCGACTCACCGTCGTCGAGGACCACCACCAACAGCACCCAAGCACCTCCAACCGCCGCTCCCTCGCCACCAAGGCCGGCCGGAGCAGAGACGTCGAAGGAGAACACCACCACCACACCAAAAGCGGATAGCGAGCATCCACCAGCTCCTCCCCTCGCCACCACGGCTGGCCGGAGAAGCGAAGACAGAGGCTCGCACCCGACGGAATACCTTCACGACCTCCCCGGCTACGAAGCCGGAACGGGGAAAGGAGGGGAAGGACCAAACCCAGCTCACCGACGCCATCGCCGCCGTCTTCGATGTCGCCGGGAGGCACACACACCTATCTATAGAACCTATCTACACGCACAACGAATACCGGATCTCCCCCCCACCTCACGGTGCCTAAACGGCGACCGGAGGCGGAGGGGAGCTGCGGATCGCCGGCGAGACCTCGAACCTTCGAGTCGCCCTCCGAGTCGCCCTTCTCTACTGTAGCAAGGGACACGGGGAGGAGAGACGGACGCTGGGTAGTGTTGGCTTAATTACTAATTGGTGGTAACTAGTACAAAATAATCAGTAAACTACAAAATAATCAGTAAACTTTTATAACTATAGCACATCAAATCAGCAAAAAACAATTATTGGATTCCATAATCAAACTAGCACATCGCAACCGTAATATATACGATAATACCTTGAAGCGACCAGGCTAGAAATTTTGCGTGGCGGCGGGTCGTCGTGGTCGACAGTTGACAGAGATGCAGGCGGCAATTGTCGCAGGTTCAGAAATCACTTACGCAATTGACAGAGATGCAAGCGGCAACTGGCGGCGGCGGTGATGCTCAATCAGAGAACAGGGGAACGCTGTGCGGCTGGGCAGAGTACACGATCGAATAGATGCGATCGTGCGATACCTAGTCCAACCAGTACATTTTTTAAGGTGTAGTCGACCAGTACATTTTTTTTTGAGAACTAGTCGACCAGTACATGCATCAATGGATCGATCGTGTTTTGTCAAGGCTAGTACGTGCCATCGTGGCCTTCGGCCCTTGGCTATAATTGCTCTGGGCCTTGGCCCATTCCGGTCAGCACGATCAGGTCTACGTTTTGGATTACAATTACCATCGCTAATTGCCGGAGTATTAAGAGTAACTAGTTGAATTTTGGCGTGGCGTCACGCCACGGCCTTGGTTATTTTTCTTGTACATTATATATTTCTTGTTCACCAAAATGTTAGCCAATTTGGAGTGTTCAAACATGTTTTTATTTTGTTGTAGATATGTAGCATTTTTTTGTGAGCATTTGTGAAATATTTTGTAGAATTTTCAAATATTTAGTGGATTGAAATGTCCAGACATGTTTTTATTTAGATGTTAATATTTAATCCTATTCAGATAAAT
The DNA here is from genome assembly GCA_947311845.1 of Poa pratensis. NCBI lineage: Eukaryota > Viridiplantae > Streptophyta > Magnoliopsida > Poales > Poaceae > Poa > Poa pratensis. The sequence goes on along the minus strand of CAMZMU010000055.1, from coordinate 41,989,646 downwards.
CCATTTGAATTGAATTTCACATTTGGGGAAAGTTTATTTGTATGGTGTCGAAATATTGGACAAATTGAAATGTTCGTATGTATTTGTATTTTGCTATAAGTGTGCAGTATTTTGGTTTTCCAAATGCTCAGATTTGGAAGTCATTGAAAATTTTCAAGTTTTAAAATTTGATTTTTGGTCGTATGGTTTTTTTTTGTTTGGTTTTTCAAATGCTCAGATTTGGAAGTCATTGAAAATTTTCAAGTTTTGAAAATTTGATTTTCGGTCGTATGGCATAAGTAGTGGAAGTTTTTTTTATGTTAATGTTGATATGTTTGTCATATTTTTTAAATGGTGGTGGGGGAAATTCAAATTTGAAGCTGTGCACATTCGGAAATTGTTTAGATTTGAATGCATCGAAATTAAAAAGGAAAAGTTTACATTTTCAAATTTATTGTAATTTGATTAAACAGGGTAAGCCCACACGTCGGGAATTGTGATGTTTTCTGAAATTATTTGTGAAAAGAAAAAAGTCCGATACATTTAAGAGTATGTCAAAATTTTAAGCTAATTAGAATGTTAAAAGATGTTTTTGTTTGTGTGTCAATCTGTGATTGAAGTCCATAATGGCCGCGAAAACACATTTATTCAACTGAATTTCGTAATTAGAGAGTTTGTTTTGTGAAATTCAACTCCATATATTTGTGCATATACTTGGAGCAAGTGTATTGGTTATTTTTTGAGATTGTGGGCAAATTGAAATGTTTTGTTCACATAGCGTAGAATGTTTCAAATTTTTAAGCAGTTTGGAATGTTTTAAGATGTGTGTTTTTTATTAATTTTTAATCTAAATCATAATGAATTGAAATGCACATATATTCAGTTGAATTCCATATTTGGGAGTTTTTCTGTTTAATTCAAATGCATATAATTGTCCATATAGTTAAAATGTGTGCATTTGTTTGTTTTTCAAAAAACAAATGCTGAATTAGAATGTTTAAATATGTCTGTAGTTTGTCCTAGTTAGTTAGCACTTAGTTTTATGATTAGTTTGAGTTTTTTTTCACACTTTTCTGGTAGAAAGATTTGATTTTTTTGAATTTGGAACATTATTTGTTTTCTGCAATTATCATTTTCTGCAAATTGCTGCGAAAAAAAAGAAACGCTGACAGGCCGGGCCTACTGTGACGTCGTTGGACATACATGAATTTGACATAATTAGGTAGAAATATTTTTGCTTAACATGTTGATATATCATTTGCATTTTTTTTCATGTCTGACATCATTTTAAATTGTAGAAGATAGATAATAATTTAAATGGGTCCAAATAACACTAAAACAGTTTTGAAACAAACCCCATAATTGAAAAAGTGGCATTTTAGTAATTGTCGGCAAGTCTTAATTTAAGTTGTCCAATCATGCATGAATTTGTCATAAATAAGTAGTTTATATTTTTTTGAACATTTTGGTATATTACTCATAATTTACTGAATTACAGGTCGGAAGATATGGCTTTTACAAATTTTACTTTTTTTCTGTAATTAGTAAAAAATCTGGTAGGTGGGACCCGCATGTCAGGGTTTATTGTTTCTGTAATTCTTTACGGAAATTAGAAGGATGCTGACATGTGGGGCCGACGTGACGCCACTGCTGACGTCAGCGACGCAGAAGCACGCGCCGGCGCCGCGGCACGGTGGCTCTGCCGAGCTCGTGCTCGGGCAGGGGAGCACGCCCGCTGTTGGGATATACCTACTAGGGGTATCACCAGCATGGATCAATCCGGCTAGTCCAGGGTGGCCCGCAGTGGTGGTGAAGGCTTTGCCTACCGGGCGGCCCAGATAGCTGACGACCAAGGAAGGCGGATGCCGGCAAGGAGGAGGCCCAAGACTGAAGCCCATGAAGCCACCAAGACCAAGACGGAAGGCGGCATACTTGCCGGCTAGGTTTAGGACTCCGTATACTTGCTGGATACGTATTCACCTTGTAACCCTAGGTCCAGCCGCCTATATAAGCTGGACCTCGGGACGCCTTTAGGGCAACTCTTGATACAACCAACTCATTGTAACCTGTTCACGGCGATATTGCCTTATAGTGAGTTATAGCAGCACGTAGGGCACCGCCACCGCCGTGGTGCCTGAAGCTGGGTAAACCGCCGTGTACAATCCCGACCTTGACGACGTCCACCTTCTTGCCCTACGTTCACCCTCGGCTAGCAGGACCCCGTCTCCTATCCAAGATGCCGATACGACGACAGTTGGCGCCCACCGTGGGGCCTAAGGCGTCAGGCGTCACGTTCCAGGCGGGAACTCTTGGCGGCATCGGCGAAACAATCGCCGTCGGCCGCGCTGTTCGCTACGGCGACATCACTACATCAGCTGCGACGAGTCCTACATCCCCGCAGACGACTACATTGTCGGATGCGGAGTTGTGCCGTTTGGCGGCGTCGATGTGTTCATCGGCTACACTTCTGAGGCGTATGGGTTGCCGCGAATTTATTCGCCATCCCACCCGCCCTACAATCAAGACGGATCTGAGTTTGCCTCCTCTGAGGAGTCCGCAGATTCAGATCTACACTTTGTCGGCATGACGGGACTGGGATCAGACTCCCAGCCCAACAGTCAAGATCCCGAATCTATTCTTCCTGCACTCCAGGATGATGTGATGTCGGATGCCGGATCCAGATCTACCGTTCACGTCAACGTAGACTCTGATTCCGAAGAAGATTCTGCCAGCATGTTTGAGCAACGGGTCAAGAAGTGTTTTATTACACCTGATCCTCCGCCATCTGAGGCGGCTACGGGCTCTTCCGTCAACATGCAGCAGATCTTTGTGGCGGATGTCACCGGCGCAGCTTCAGAGAAGGCGGCAACTGACGCCGCCAACCTGGGGACCCCGGCAACCGATCCACAGTTTCCAGAGCCTCCTGGGGCTCCAAAGAAGAAAATCTGGAGAAGGGCGAGCCCAGCAAGATAGGAAGCATGGCGGCTCTGGCGGAAGTTCTTCACACGCCGGTAAACGACAAAACCAATCCGGCTGATTTGGAGAAACTTCGGAACACCTTGGTGGAGCAAACTGAGTACCTCAAAAGCAAGCAAGCAGAGGTCCAGAGCCTCCTCGACGAAGCCAAGGAGGAAAACGCCAAGATAACTGCCAAGTGCGACCCCAAGCGTAATCTTTTCACCACCACCCCATTGCCCAAGCCGGCAGGACAAGTGGCGGAGAAGAGAGGTAGGAAAGGCAGGGATCATGACACCTTCAAATCCCCTGCCCAAAAGCTTGGTTTCGAGTGGGCTACAGCGCCGCAGCGTAAGGACAAGAACGGGGACGTCATCCTCGCAACACCTGTCCTCAACACTGCGGCCGCCTTGGACATCCTCAACAATGATGACTATGACAAGGACGAGAAGATCTACTACGCATCGATCCTTGCTCGCAAAGCTCTAGAGCAGCAGGCCCGTGCTGATTCTCGCGCCGACATGGCGGACGCAAGGGGAGGAAAGTTGGAATCAAAATCCAACGCTTGCAAAGCTGCGGCCGGTGGCAACCCAGAAGATCCGTCCGGTTCCAGTAGCCACGGAAAAGGGAAGGACAAGGAGAAAGACCCACGCAAATCACCACCTCCAAAAAGGCAGCGTGATGAGGCATCCAGGACCGGCAACAGGCGCAAGGCCTCACCTCCTCCGCCTAGGCGGGATGAAGGCGGAAGCAGGGGCAGCAAGCAGCCGCCAAGGGTGGCGGCAACCGCGACGATGCCCCGCCGCCAAGAAGAAGCAGGGACCGCACACAGTCCCCACCACCAGTGCCCAGGCACGAAGGCGGAAGCCGGGGACACAACAATGAGCCTAGGCACAGCCGGGCAGCGCAGGACGAGCCACATGCTGATAGATCTGGCAAACAGCTCAGTCCGCAAGACGCGAGACATCGTCTCAATGACATCAAGGCTGGAAAGCAAGATGCCTATCTAGGACCTGAGTGCTTTGGCCCAGCCATCCGCAACGTTCAAGTACCCAGAGACATGACGTCAGTGTCAAAAACTCATCAAAGGTACAATGGAGCGGACAAGCCAAACTCATGGTTGTCGGACTACGCGCTGGCAGTTGAAATTGCGGAGGCAATGGCCTCGTCGCGCACGCTTCCTTCCCCTCATGTTGGAGGGGACAGCCCGAAGCTGGATCGAAAACTTGCCGGAGAAAAGCATTCATAGCTGGCATGACATGGAAAAGGTGTTCACGCAGCACTTCCAAGGCACGTACAAGCGACCCAATACATACACAGATTTGGTTCGTTGCGTGCAAAAGCCAGATGAAACAGCTACAAGCTTCTTGGCAAGGTGGATTCAAACAAAGGCAAGCTGCGAGAACGTAGACGACAATCAAGCAATCCATGCCTTCACCACGGGCCTCCTGAAGGGCTCAAGTCTCAGACATAAGCTCGTACGCATGCAAGTCAAGGATCTCGGAGTCATGCTCGAAGTAGCAGCCATGTACGCACAGGCGGATGACGATGCACGCGATGGAGATGGCGCACATGATATGGCGCCAAACAGGCGAGCAAGTCACAAACGCAAGGCTCCCCAGGATGACAAAGCCGGACCATCAAACGAGGTCGCCGCCGCCTTCGAAGGCAAAGGCAGCAACCGCAAGTGGAAAGGAAAGGGTAAAGATGGCGGCTCCAGCAAGCAGCGCCTGACGTATGATCAGGCGAAAGCCTTGCCTTGCCCAATCCACGCGTCCTTAGGCAAAGTCAACCACACATTAGGGGAATGCCGGTTCATGGAGGACTTCAAGAAAGACCCCGAGGTTGGCTGGAAATCAAAAAAGAGCAAAAAGGCTGAGAAGACAAAGAAGGAAGACGATGATGGGGCTATGTCCATGTCAGAGGATGAGGAACCCAAGCTGATGCGTAAAGAAAGGAAATATCCCAAGGTACATGGCCAATTGGTGTGCTTCCTGGGCACTCCTTCGGCAAAAGAAGAAAAGGCGGAGATGCGCGAGCTAAACGCCACAGTACCAGACGTTCCCCAGTATCTAGACTGGTCAGAGGAGCCAATAACTGGGATAGAGATGATCATCCAGATCACGTTCCTCACCCCGGCAAATACGCCCTTGTCGTCGACCCTATTGTCGATAACTTCAGGCTCACCAAGGTGTTGATGGATGGCGGCAGTAGCCTCAACATCATCTACGCGGACACTCTGAAGCGCATGAACTTGTCGGAAAGCCAGCTTGACTATAGCAAAGTCAAGTTTCATGGCATTGTTCCGGGAAAGCAAGGCAAGTCAATGGGAAGCATCAGATTGGAGGTTACTTTTGGGCCTGAGACAAACTACCGCTCGGAGTATCTCAGGTTCGAAGTAGTCCCCTTCAAAAGTGCCTACCACGCCATTTTTGGACGGCCAGCTTTCGCCAAATTCATGGCTCGCCCGTGTTACATATACAGCAAGCTGAAGATGCCGGGACCCAATGGTACAATTACCATCAGTGGCAACTTCAAGAAAGCAAAGGAGTGTGAGCGTGGCAATGCCGCCTTCGCTGAGGCAGTCCTCCACGCAGAGGAGTTAGCCATGTTGAAGAAAGAGCTCGATACATCACAGTTGCCGGAGCATGTAAAGACCGCTGAGCAAAAGAACACTTTCAAGGCGTCCGAAGACACAAAGAAGGCGGATCTGGTCCCAGGTGACAGCTCCAAGCAAGTCACCATAGGGGCTGGCTTGGACGACAAATAGGAAAGCGCGCTCGTCAGGTTCCTCCGTGAGAATCAGGACATCTTTGCATGGTCGTCAGCCGACATGCCAGGTGTCCCGAGGGAACTTGCCGAGCATTCTCTTAACGTCTACGAAGGAGCCAAACCAGTGAAGCAAGGAATAAGACGCTACGGTGAGAAGAAGCGGACAGCAATAGGAAGGAGATCATCAAGTTGCAAGAAGCCAAGTTCATTAGGGAGGTAGTACACACTGATTGGTTGGCAAATCCTGTAATGGTTCCAAAACCTAATAAGGAAATGAGAATGTGCATTGATTATACCGGTTTGAACAAGTGCTGTCCTAAGGACCACTTTGCTTTGCCTCGTATAGATCAGGTCATAGACTCCACAGCCGGCTCCGAGCTGCTGTGCTTTTTGGATGCGTACTCCGGGTACCACCAAATCAAAATGCGAGAATCCGACCAAATCAAAACAGCGTTCACTACACCCTATGGGACCTTCTGCTACATCACGATGCCCTTCGGTCTAAAAAATGCCGGCGCAACGTATCAGCGGTGTATGCAAAGATGCCTTCACGAGCAAATTGGCCGCAATGTTCACGTCTATGTTGACGACATTGCCGTCATGTCAAGAAAGAAGGCAGATTTGCTTGATGATTTGAGAGAAACCTTTGATAGCCTCCGGGTATACAGGATGAAACTCAACCCGAAAAAATGCGTCTTCGGGGTTCCTGCCGGCAAATTGCTTGGCTTTATCGTTTCCGAACGAGGGATAGAGGTGAATCCAGAAAAAATCAAAGCGATCCTCAACATATCCAGGCCCAAGGACCTGAAGGACGTGCAGCGACTTGCCGGATCGGCGGCTGCCGTCAGTCGTTTCATTAGCCGTCTTGGTGAGAAGGCGCTGCCTCTCTACCGGCTTCTGAAGAAATCCGACAACTTCGAGTGGACAGACGAAGCAGACGCCGCCTTGCAGCAACTCAAGGACGCGTTAACGTCTGCTCCAATTTTGGCAGCTCCTCGTTCGCAGGAACCAATGCTGCTCTATATTGCCGCAACTAACTTAGTTGTTAGTGTGGTACTGGTTGTGGAACGCAAGACGGAAATTTCAGACTTGCCGGAACAACGTCCGGTTTACTTCATCAGTGAAGTATTTTCCGCCTCAAAACAGCGTTATCCGCATTACCAGAAATTGGTCTACGGTGTTTTTTACGCCGCCAGGAAGTTAAGGCACTACTTCCAGGAACATTCAATAACCGTGGTGAGCAAGGCACCTCTGGGGGATATCATCAATAATACAGATGCAACAGGCCGCGTTGCCAAATGGGGCATTGAACTTGCCGCCTTCGACATCTCGTATAAGCCCAGAACGGCCATTAAGTCTCAAGCCTTAGCAGATTTCGTAGCTGATTGGACGGAGGCCATGGACGAAGTACCTCTCCCTGAAGATGCATACTGGATCATGCACTTTGATGGATCAAAAATGCTCCAGGGCTCGGGGGCTGGCATTGTTTTAAGAAACCCTCAAGGAGACAAGCTTAGTTATGTGTTACAAATACACTTCAAGGCAACTAATAATGTTGCTGAATACGAAGCTCTCCTTCATGGTTTACACATTGCCAAGGAACTTGGCGTCCAACGTGTCCTCTGCTACGGAGATTCAGATTTGGTGGCGCAACAGATACGTGGTACTTGGGACACAAAGAGCGAAACAATGGCGGCATATCGAGCTACCGTTGACGAATTCGCCAAGTGTTTTCTAGGCTACGAGGTCCGCCATATCCCAAGAACTCAAAATGAGGCGGCAGATACACTTGCCAGAATGGGTCTGAACGCAAAAAGGTACCAAAAGATGTTTTCCTGGAACACCTACACAAGCCGTCAATTAAAGGAGCAGACCTCCTTGACCCAGAGTCGGCAGAACCAGTTGATAGTGCTAGCTATGCCGTCTACTTGGTAAAGCCGGATTGGACGACGCCATATTTGGACTTCCTGATCAATCAGGAGTTACCGGATGATGAGGTTTTGAAAAGGCAAATAATAAGAAGAGCCAAGGCATTTACAATAATCAAAGGTGAATTGTACAAGCGTAGCACCACTGGTGTTTACCAACGCTGCATTTCGCCCGAAGAAGGCAGAGATTGTTGGATGAGATACATGCCGGCGTATGTGGACATCATGCTTCTTCACGCGCCCTTGTTTCAAAAGCCTTCCGACAAGGTTTCTATTGGTTGACAGCCAAGCAAGATGCAGAAGACATTGTTAAAAGGTGCAGGGGCTGCCAACTTTATGCCAGACAATCACATATGCCGGCTCAAGAGCTTAAAACAATACCCATCACGTGGCCTTTCGCAGTCTGGGGCTTGGACATGGTTGGTCCGTTTAAAACGGCGCCTGGTGGCTACACACATTTACTTGTGGCTGTAGACAAGTTTACCAAATGGGTTGAAGCTAAGCCTATCAAAAAGCTAGACGGCGCCACAGCCGCAAACTTTCTGTGGGGAATAATCTCTCGGTTCGGGGTGCCTCATAGCATTATCACCGACAATGGCACTAACTTGTCGCAAGGCGAAGTCGAGGAATACTGTTATAAGCATGGTATCCGCCTAGATCTAGCCTCCGTCGCGCATCCGCAAGCAAACGGTCAAGTAGAGCGTACAAATGGTTTAGTCCTACAAGGAATCAAACCACGTCTCGAAGTACCATTGCACAGAGCGGCTGGGGCTTGGGTGGATGAATTGCAGTCTGTCCTTTGGAGTTTACGCACAACTCCAAACAGATCAACCAAGTTTACTCCTTTCTTCTTAGTCTATGGCGCAGAAGCAGTGTTGCCAACCGACATGATGTACGATTCTCCCAGAATCCAAGCCTACGTCCAGGAGGACGCAGAAGATGCAAGACAGGATGGCCTTGACCTACTTGATGAAGAACGAGATGTTGCCCTTGCGCGATCCGCCATCTATCAGCAAAGTTTGAGGCGTTATCACAGCAGAAGGGTGAGGCAAAGAAGTTTTAGAGTGGGTGACCTGGTTCTCCGCCTAATCCAAGATAGAAAGGGCTTGCATAAGTTATCCCCGCCTTGGGAAGGACCTTTTGTGGTCAGTAAGGTGTTGCTCAATGGTTCTTATTACTTGGTCGATGCACGTGACGGATACAAGAAGAAGCGAGGTCGCAAGCGCAAAAGGAAGGTTGACGACAAGTACGAAGAAACCAAGCGACCCTGGAACATTGAGCAGCTACGTCCTTTTTACACTTAGCAATTTCCACATTGTAATAAGTACTATATGATTATGAAATAAAAGTCTGTGGTTTGCTCATTCAGTTTTGGGATCATGCCATCTTTTGTCTTTTCTCGCAATCATATATCTGTTGTCATAAAAGTTACCAAATAAAATAAGTTTTGCTCCGTGCTAAGGTCCAAACTTTTTTGACATTTGCCGTCTGCCGGCTAAAAACGCAAACAATCTTTGCACCGCCTAATATGCTTATCTGTCTGTTTGTATGTGGGTCGCCTAGTAGTATGTCGTTGGCACCAACATGCTGGCTTTGGTCTCTGAGTCTAAATTAGTTGGTATTGCACCTGGTTGGCTCAGCTAAAGTAACTAAGATGAGGTTCCGCCAACATATGAAAAAGCTAAACATGCAGGCGAGATACATATTAAGGCGGGCCACTTAAGTAAGCCTACCGCCAAGTGTAGCATAAAAGTTGGCCCATAAATATTTACAACCCAAAATAAAGTTTTATGCGTTAACAGATTAACGCAGTGTTTTGTGCTGCCTTTGCAGGAGGAAGTCTAAGGGATTGCCGCCTTCGTAGAGCTGGTGGAGAGATCCTGGGGGCTAACGCCGGCATTCTTGGGGCTGGCTCCGCCATCCTTGGGGCTGCGCTTGTCGGTTCCGGCTTCGCCTTCTTCGCCGCGGGAAGCTTCAGGATCTGCCAAGGAGGGATCAGCAACGGCAACATGCGGGTCCGGGTGTTCCTTGTAGAACTTGCGGATGTCAACCATGTTGGCAACCCGGGTCGCATAGCCGCGAACAGACCGCAGCACGTCCTGCATCACGATGGCTTGGCTGTTTTCGTCTTCGGTGGGGAAGTACTCGGTGACTTGATGAATATCAGCCTCCGGGTACCACGCCGCCGTCATCGCCAATGCCAACTTGGCACCGCCTCGTGCTGCTGAGCGTAGTGTGTTGTCGTGTTCAGCTGTCGCCTTCTCCAGCAACTCCGGCAGAGCATCGAAGATGACGGGATCGCCGTCTTCCCCAGGGTAGAACTTGGCGGCAAATGATTTGCCGGCGCCGACAATCTGGTTGACGATTTCGCCAATTTTCAAGATCCGAGCAAGGCGCGGCGTTGTGGCCAGGTCATCTCCCAGCTAGCCGGCACTGCACAAACACAAAGTTACACACTGCAGCTTCAAGTATCAAGAAAGCAAGGTGACAAAATGAAGGACTGGAGGCATACCCAAGACATGGTCGTGGATGGCGTTGACCTCATCCAGATGGTTCTCAAGCGTTTCTTGGGCTAGCTGGACCGCCTTTGACAGTTGGTCCTGCTGCTCCTTGGCGTTCTTGTTCACCTGGTCAAGGTTGTTGCTCATGGCCTCAAGTTGTCCAGTCAACTTGCTAACTTCGGCAGCATGAGCCAACGCACGATCATCCAGCTCCTTGGCGTGATCCGCCTTCAGCTTGGTCACCAGCCCGGCAAGATCTGCAGCTTCGTTCATCAAAGCTTGCATGTCAGTGGAGTTCTTGAGAATATCTTGCGCAGTGTTTAATAATTCTACAAATAAAAAGAAAAGACGACTAAAATACTTGTCGGAAAAGGAAAAGAAGTCGGACGAAAAGAAGGCAAAGAAAGCTTTGTCACCTTCATCCTTCTTGCGAGCTTCTTCCAAACTCGCAATTTGGGCGTTCTTCAACTCCACGTCCTGCTGCAGTTCCTCGCATTCCTTCTTCTTCATCTCTTGAGCACGAAATAGCTCAAGATTGGAAGCAAGAACGGCCTGCATGCACGAAAGCAACATTATGGTTAGCGCTATTTAGTCAACGAGACCACTTTGCCGGCTAAATTTTTCAGCCGCCAAAGTGCTCGGGGGCTGGGACCATAGGCTATTTTACCTCAAGTTGTCCGTGCAGGGTGTCGTGGAGTTCGTCCATGTGTGCGTACCAGTTGCGGGTACCGTCACGCATGGTCTTCAGTGTTTGCCGGGGGTCTTGCAACCCTTTGCCAGGTTGGGAGCCAGGATGAGTGGACGATCCGCCTTGTTCGGCCGCCATCTGGTCATCCATCTCCTGCTTCATGGCGATAAATCGAGCGGCATCACTAGCCGAAGCTTCAGCCGTCTTGGAAAAAGTTATGCCGGCAACTGATTTCTTGCCCGCCATCTTCTCTGTAGCCGCCTCTGCGGTACCGGCAGCTGTGTACGTTCCCTGGCACACAACCACGGGAACGCCAACTGTGGGCGTTGTCGGCGCAGCAGCTGGAGAAGAACGTGGTGGCTTGCCCCTGCCGGCAGCAATCTTCAAGTTGGAGCGGAGTTTGGGCATGGTAGGCTTGCCTCTGTAAGCAGAAACATGCAAGTTTGTCAGCACAAACATATTAAAATATCCAAGTCAGGGAAGCCAAAGTTTGCTAACCGCTTCAAGGGAACGTTCCCCACGGTCTCATCCTCTGCGTCGGCAGAGGTGGCCGCCTTCTTCCTCTTCTCCAAATCCTTGGTGGAGGAGCTCAGCTTGCGCTTCTTCGACTTGCTGGCACCTGTATCATACCAGTTTGGGGCCAGCTCGTCCTCTCCCAAGGTTTGTAGCTGAAAAGGAAGCAAGACAATATTAATTCAGTACCTAGTGGGCAAGGATGTTAGTGAAATAACAAAGTAGCTTTCACTTACCGCTGGGGCTGGGTTGTTATGAGTGAACATGGCGACGCCTTCAGCCGCCTTCACCGACAGAGGCTTGATAAGCTCTCTAAGCCGGTATTCCAAGGCATCCTGATCAAGGGTGCTGTTGCCGGCGTCGTCCGCCTTGTACTCGCACATCTTCAGTGGGCGATGGCGGAGAGGCATAATCTTCCTCGACACCCAGCAGATGACGGTGTCAACTCCGTCAAGTCGTGGAGCCAACATCGTCTTCGTCAAGAACTCGATCCGCCTAACGGCAACACGAAGTTCTTCCGGCAAGCTGCTGAGCGGCACTTTTGCTGTCCAGCAAGCCTTGTGGGTTGGCGGACCGTTGACGAAGGCTGGCATCCCTTGCGTGCTGCCAGGTGTCGGGATGTCCTTGCAGTAAAAGAAAGTGCTGGTCCAGTGCTTCACCGACTCGATGTATGGTATTTTTGGGTACCAGTCGGGTTGGCGGCAGTTGAACGTAACACTACCGCAGGTTGCTAGGTGGCCGCCTGGTATGGTTTGCCGGCGGCACAGGAAGCAGTACTTAAACAGCTCTATGGACGCAGCTATGCCTAAGTACCCTTCGCACAAAGCCTGGAAGCCGGCTAGCACTAGAATACTGTTGGGCGCTATGTTGTGTGGCTGCAGCCCATAAAAACTAAGCACCGCCAAGAAGAAGGCGGAAAGCGGCAGAGACATACCGCGAAGGCTATGCGAAGCCAACATGACACGCTCGCCGTCTTGGGGGTCAGGCACCGCCTCGTCGCCTGGAACCCTCCAGGAGCATTCCGTCTTTGGCGGAATGTATCCGCCTTCCTCCAGTTCCTTCAGATATGCTGACGTCATAACTGACGGCAGCCAGTACCTGGAACCCAGGTCTCCAGCCTCTTCCTCTTCCTCGACGTCGTCATCCTCGTCGGCGGCAGATTCCGCCGCGGCCTCTGAGCTGGTAGCCGCGAGGGATGGGAGGGGAAAAGTTGGAGCGGCGGTCGCAGGCCGTCGGAGCTGGGGAAGAAGTAGAAACCCCGCCCGTGGCCACGGTGGCCGCGGGAGAGGTCATCGATGCGCCTGCGGGCACCGCCGCCGCCGCTGGGACAGATCCAGATCCGGCGGGGGTCGAAGAGCCGCAGCCAGTGCCGCCGTCGCCGCCGCATCCTGCTGAGTGCTCGCCATTTGGGGAGAGGGCGCTGCTCGTGCTCGCCGGAGTTGAGTTCGAGGAGGAGTTGAGCTCGGGAAGGTGAGGAGGCCACGGTGGGTGTGCGAATGAGGAAGAAGTGCATCGATGTGCCCTTTGGGGTATTTATCCCCACGCGCCAAGATCCGTGCCTAAAATTAGGGGGACGCGAGATTTCCGCCACGTGCCCACGATTTGCACGTCGTGGCAACGGCGTCTGCGGCCTCGCTCCGATTTCTGTGCGTGGTGGAGAAACCATCATGACGCATGCCCAAGTCCAAACTGTCGTGGACTGCATGGCGTCATCCGTCAACATTTGACGAGCCTAGTCAATTGACAAGACTGGTGCCAGGAAGATTCCTGACAATGGTCAGGCCGTCTTTCCCATGATGGCGGCAAGTTGTCCGACTACTTTAGGCGGACCGCCGCTTACTTTCAACTATGGAATGCTTCAAGCTCTTCAGACGCTTACAAGACAAGGCGGACGTTGCCGACAAAGAAGACGGCGCCTGAAGAACTCGAACCCTCCCAGGGGCTAATGTTGGGGATATACCTACTAGGGGTATCACCAGCATGGATCAATCCGGCTAGTCCAGGGTGGCCCGCAGTGGTGGTGAAGGCTTTGCCTACCGGGCGGCCCAGATAGCTGACGACCAAGGAAGGCGGATGCCGGCAAGGAGGAGGCCCAAGACTGAAGCCCATGAAGCCACCAAGACCAAGACGGAAGGCGGCATACTTGCCGGCTAGGTTTAGGACTCCGTATACTTGCTGGATACGTATTCACCTTGTAACCCTAGGTCCAGCCGCCTATATAAGCTGGACCTCGGGACGCCTTTAGGGCAACTCTTGATAGACAACCACTCATTGTAACCTGTTCACGGCGATATTGCCTTATAGTGAGTTATAGCAGCACGTAGGGCACCGCCACCGCCGTGGTGCCTGAAGCTGGGTAAACCGCCGTGTACAATCCCGACCTTGACGACGTCCACCTTCTTGCCCTACGTTCACCCTCGGCTAGCAGGACCCGTCTCCTATCCAAAATGCCGATACGCGACACCCGCGGTGCTGGGGATCCGCGCATCCACTGGAGAGGTCGAGGGGAGGCGACTGGCGGCGAAGCGAGCCATATGGTCGCCGGAGTTGGACGGCGGCGACCAAATCACGGCGGCGGCCGGAGTCAGCAAAGAATAGTCGATTCGCCGCGCTCCGATCGTCCCTGCTCGCGTGGCTGCGGAGGAGGTAGAGGGAAGGAGGGGAGCCACGGGGAGTGCTCGAATGCGTCAACGGAGTCGCGGAGGCGGTGGAGCGCGTCGGCGCCGGCGCGGCGACCTCCGCGTCGCGGGAGAGAAGAAGGGAAGGGGGGGGGGGGTGTGAGGATAGTTTTTCAATTTAGTCTGTGGGTTTTCCCTAATTTACGAATAGGGCCCTCGCCTCGCGGTTTCGTGGAATGCGGCTTAATTTGTGGTCTTGGGAGGTTTTTTTTTTTGCAAAACCATCACAGAGAGACGCGGTGACCGTCCGATCGCCGTGCGAACGGATCGGATCAAATTACTGTAGAAACAATGTAGCTACTGTAGCTATCTACAGTAGCGAGCGCTCTCAGCTCGCGAAATCGACCATCTTCATATAGGTAGTAATACAGCGATTTATGCAAATTGTTTCACAAGTGCAGTATTGATTGGGAAGGTCGAATTTATACATTATCTGAGAGATTATAACAAATCTGCTCATGCAATAGCTAGGAACTGTTTTATTTCGAAAATTTCTTGTAGTTGGGTCGATGAACCCCTAGTTTTCTTTATCAAACTCTCATGGACGATGTAACTATTATTTGATATTAATAAAGTTTGCCATGATGACCTTCCCTCAAAAATAAATACAGCATATACATGTACTAGTCCCTGCTGCACATCGTTGAGGGGGGCCGATGCATAGGGGGGCCCTGGCCACCGCTCGTCCCTCCAGGATCCGCCACTGGCGGCAAGTCCTCTGGTGATGGAAGCGGAAGCGCTTCGCGATGGAGTCAATCGGCGATCAACCTGGGGCTTCAACATGTGGTCATAGAATCTGACTCACTCGAGCTGGTGTCTTTGTGGAAGGACGAAAAGTCGAATAGATCGATCATAGCCAGCATTTGCCAGAAGTGAGAGAGCTTAGTGGGGTTTTTGCTAGTTTTCATATCCTTCAGAGCATCTCCACTCGAGGCGCCCAAAGGCCTTTGGGGCATGCCGGACAGAATTCGCGCCCCACTCGCGGCGCCAAACGCGAAAATGGTCTGGCGCGGCCCAGTTTTCGGTCCGGCATGCCCACCCCAATCCCTCATCTTTGGGAGTCCTCGGGCGGCCCCGGACGGAACGAAGCGCGACGCCACGTCCGCCTCCGACACGCGGGCCACCCTGTCATTGAGACACTGACTTATATCTCGTCGTTTTCTCCTCTGATTTGTCCCTTGGACTTTCCTCGTCGCTACGATCTGGAACGCCGGCGCCGGCTCCATCTTCCCCCGATTCGACGACGGCGCCGCCTTTGGCTACCTCTCCTCCCCCCTCGCGCCTTCGGCTTCTGCCCGCTGGGCTATCGACGACTCCGCCGGCACCGGCGACCTCCCATGCTAGTCTCGGATTACTTTGCCGATGCTCCAGTCGCCACGCCAAGAATTTTCGTCGACTCTTTCGGATGAACCGTCGATTGTTCAACAACATCGTGCAAGCTGTGAGGGAGTATGATCCATGGTTCAAGTTGAAGAAAGATGCCGTGGGAATGATTGGTTTCTCATCCATCCAGAAGTGCACGGCTGCCATGAGAACGCTTGCATATGGAGCACATAAGGATGCTGTACATGACTACCTATGAATGTCAGAGTCCACAATTATCAATTCGATGTACAGGTTCTCCAGGGCGGTGATTGTTGTGTTTGGCCCCCACTATTGAGAGGACCAAATGAACAAAAAACAGCTCGGATCATGGAAAAGAATGCAGCAAGAGGATTTCCTGAGATGGTTGGAAGCATATACTGCATGCATTGGAGCTGGAAGAACTGTCCATTTGGTTGGCAAGCATTGTACAAAGGAGGCCACAAAGGATATTGCAGGGTGATACTTGAAACTGTGGCCGATAATGATCTATGGATTTGGCACGCATTTTTCGGCATGGCAGGATCACACAACGACATCAATGTGCTGCAGTGCTCTCCTGTGTTTGCGAAGCTCGTTGAATGCCATGCCCCACCTCAACTATGAGATCAATGGCCACCAGTACAACAAAGTGTTACTACCTAGCCGATAGCATCTATCCAAGGTGGGCAACGTTTGTGAAGAGCATCCCAACCCTCGCGGCAACAATGCTTGTCATTTTGCCGGTGAACAAGTGAGTGCCAGGAAGGCTATCGAGCGGGTATTTGGAGTGTTGCAGCAAATGTTTGCTATCGTTCGGTACCCTGCTCTGACATGGTCGAATGAACAGATGTGGGAGGTGATGAATACGTGTGTGATCATGCAAAATATGATCATCGAAAGTGAGCGCGCTAATCCGGTGCATGATCATATGCCATATGACTTTCAGGGTCCTCTCGCGGATGTTGATCACAACGTGCCGGTAGATTTCGCTGATTATCTCTCAATGCATTGGAGATTCGTGATGAAAATACTCATCATGCATCCAAACTGATCTAGTGAACCATTTATGGACGCGACGGGGCATGGCAGCGGCAAACCCGGAAGAGCAAGATGTTTTTGAGCTGTAATTTGTTTTTAGATAATGTGGAACTTTATTTTATATGTTTAAACTATAAAACATTTATGTATGTTTGATTTTTTACTTAACAAAATATTTAAATTCAAATAAAAACTCAATCTGGGAGGTCGTTTTGGACACCGCGTGTGGAGAGCGATGACGCCTAAGACAGCGATTAGTCCGGACGGTACCCAAACGGCCTGTCCGAAAAGCATTTGGGCGGCCATTTGGATGCCGCGACTGTAGATGCTCTCATCTTGGTCGGCTTGTTAACCAGGCTGCACATCTTTGTGCTAAGAAAGCTAGCTCTAGTAGAAGGAGGTGTCTGTGGGTAAATTATACTCCTCGATTCCTTGCTGAAGTTCTGAGGAATGATTGTAACCCTGACGAGTAAGTATTAAAGCTCTCTGATAAAATATAAAAAGATTCTGCGCGCGTTCCGGCCGGTCGCCATGCATGGGGCAGGACCGCATGGTGCAGCATCTGATCTGATGATCGATCTGGTGAGGGGAGGGGCGCGTGGGGGAATCACGATCAGAGAAGTTGTGCCACGATTAGAAAAGTGCTAGCAAGATCCATATCTTAGAAAAAAATGTAATATTCAAACTGTGGAAAATAATTCCGTTTTTTCATAGAAATGTGTAGAAAGCAATTAAAAATTATTTATTTATGCTTACAAAATCCAGGAATACTTACACAAATACTCAAAACAAAGTAATTACTATACAAATATTCTATTTAAAACCATGTGTAAGCAAAAATTGGAAAGATAAAAAATGATAAGCTGCAAACAGCTTGATAGTCTTGAAGATTTTCAATTGTATAAACACTATTCCAATGTATCATGTTTTGAATTATATGCACTGACTGTCAGGCCCCTTGATTGGTACCATTTTAGATCAACATGGCCACTGAAAAATCTTACACCCATCAAAAGGACAGTCCTAGAAGCCATAGGAACATGCTCCAGTTACTAGTAATGATGCTGACATGTGACACTATGCTGCTAGTATAGCAAGTGATTTTGACACTAAACTGCATATCTGCAAAGTATGATCTGCACAGAACGGGAAGAAAAAGGTGCAGTTTATCTAATTAGTACACAACAGCCATCAACGACGACTCAGCAGCGGCCGCCTACAGCTTGTAGTGGGGGACATTATAACATCGGTGCGTCACCTCCGGCGAGAACCTGTCCACAACCACCAGTCAACCACATATTGTTACTTTGATGCAGGAAGAAAATAGAAAGAATTTGTGACGCCAAAGAGTTAATAAAAGATTAGATTTTCACAGGAGAAAATAGAAACATCTTGCTGTTATCATTTCTTACATCTAGGTATCAAAGCTAGAGAAAATAGAAACTAACATCAGGGTGCATATTCAGATTTACTTATTCAAGCAGACACTATGTTTTTTTCCTAGGTATCAAACCATTATGACTTGTTTAATATTGAGCACCTCTTCTCAAGATAACAATATTGTTTCTGATGTTAGTCAAAACAATCAATATCTAGATGATATGCTGCACACCATATATATAGATTCAAAGCGTCCATGAAATTTCACTGTCCGCTGTCCGGGGTTATCCTATAGATACTACAGGGTTAACTACTTCTCACGTAAACATAACTCTATGATGTATTTTCAGCAGTGCACTGCCAGCGAAAAAATATCTAATCAACAGATGTGAACACAAGGAATGTCGGTTAGAAAAAACTATGAACCGCAAGCAATCAGTGAGCAAAACAGGGAGCAATGTAGTCGTAAGGACCTTATACCTGTTGACAGACAAGACATTCCAGACTTGCCCAACAGCACAAATTTCAGTTGAGAACACTAGACTAGCAGTACAAATTTCAGTTGATTCTACTAACAGCTGACTACATCTACTAGTTTCATGCAAGACATCCAAGATGGATCGAGCGGACAAGGGTCAGATCATACACGAAAACAAGGGTCAGACTGCTTTCAGCAGTGTAACTACTTTTATTTAACAAGAATCAAAGTACTCAAATACAAATATTCATATTGTTTATGGGGGACAGACAACTACATCATACAATGCAAGGACATGACAAAGATTGTCAATATCAGACAGTTTTAACAAGACGGCAAGTAAATTGCCCCATAATACTGAACTAACAGAAAATGCTGCCATTTTTCTGTACAACATTCAGCCTCGTGGAAATGTTACTGCATCATACAAAAGGCATCTGTATGATAGTTACTTTGGCCAAGCAGCACCAATGAACTCTAAAATCGAAGTGCACGGTGACTATATCCAATAGTTGGAGAATGAGAAGATTGACACACTCTAGTCAGCAGGGCTGCATGATACTAGCTGAAAGGAAGAGGAGCCGATGCAATTTATGGCTCCGGTTGACAGATCCAGCAGCAACACATCAGATCAACGTGGGCCGGATAAGGCAAGAATTAGAGAAGCATAGGTGGGGAGAAGGAATAGCGGGATAACCTTAGTACATGGAGAAGGAACACGAGTGCCAACGCCAAAGCCGGGCCGCCGTCATCGCCGGAGGGAACATGAGATCAAGATGGAGCCGATATTGCGGGGCAGGAGACGAGTGCCACAAAGGGGAGCAACCGAAGGGGAGAAGCGGAAGAGGCGCGAATGGCATAGCAGGGAGGGGCTGGAGCGCTCGGGAGGGGTCCTTGCTTCTCGGTCGCCGGAGGAGGTAACGGCCGTCGCCCCGACGCCGTCGCCTCTGTGTCGCAAGATGAGAGCAAGCGGGCGAGCGCGAGGATTTCGTCCCCGACCTTGTGACTAGGGGAAAGGACGCGGAAAGGGTGCGGGTCCCTCCCCATCTGGACAACCAAATGGCCTGGGTAGGCTACCCTGGGTAAATTCGGCACGGGGTTTCCATGGCCAGGGAAAGGGCCGGGATCCCTCCTTTTCCCTGCGTACCAAATGAGCCCTTAGGGGTGGCAAAAACCTGGGTAGCCAGGGCCCTGGGGGAAATAAAACGTGCGCACGTAATCCCTGGGTGAGGCAGGGCCGATCTGCCCCAGCCCATGGTTCATTTGGCTGCAGGGGTGAAGCACGGGGAAGCACAGGGGAAAGGAAATCACGGGAGCATGATTCAGCTAGTACAAATCGTACCAGAATCTTTTTAAAAAAATTGTACCCGAATATAGACAAATTATGTAATCAAAAAAAAAAAGAAAATGCAGAAAATTCGAAATAAGATGATACTCCACATCAGATCATCGGATCACATATTTACATAAAATAACAACAAATTCCAGATTTAATTCTTGAACAATTTTGCAGCAATTTGGCAACAAATATACCACAGACAATAACATAAAGTAATCAAGAGCATCCACAATTTATCCAGTGCATATCTTACAAAGCTGACAATTAAGATTCAATCCATCAGTCCAGCCCATTGTGTTTTCGCACTCCAGAATCCACAAACTTTAGTACAGTACTCTTATGCAACAATACATAATTATAAATTATAAATTCTCAACAGAAACATCAAGATCGAGTGTGTTCTTCCACTACAGATTCCAAGCTAGTAGTGCAGAAAATCTGCAGGTATATGCAAACAAAGGTCAGAAAGGTTGATCATGATGGGCAAGTTGTATCTTCAGCTATTGTAATGGGAATATGTGTTCCATCAATTGCCCCAATACAATTCTGCATATTAAAAAACAGCAAACATGGCGGGGTTTACAAATGTGTGGACTGGTCTTTTTTGTTCGTACAATGCAGAGTATAAAGCCGGAACCAATACAAAGAAAAGTTCATCATCCTCTTCTTGTTCTTGCAGCAGAAATTTTCTTATCTTATCCCTTCTAGAATCCATCACTAGTATTTAAGCAAGAAAAAATTTATAACGGTTGCAACCAGGAACAAATGATAAATAGCAGCACCAAGCACACATCAAACAAGATATACACACCAAACACATTCATGTCTAAACTAGATCCATGGTAAGATACACATTGGAGCATAGTAAATACACCAGACATATACATACCGAAATCCGGAGTTTTCACGGGATCCCAGGAGGGTGGGCGCTCGTCAAAGAATGAATTCACAGGAGATAAGGCCAGAACGAATACTGCTTGAGATATATCTGTTACGAAACAATGATGTAGAACATGAGAAAATGGTGTAGAAAATGAGCATTTTAAAGAAGAAACACATCAGAACATGTACACTTAAAAATTAGAGTAAGACTATACATCTGCTGCATAGATCATATCTACCAACATCAGCTACCCACAAGACAGCGGAAACTGTCAATTTATTGAGCAAAGAGTAACTAGCAATTGCTTCCCATAGCCCAGCATCACAGTGAGTGAAGTATGATCATCATTTGCTACACATGCTTCTAGTGCAAAACTGTGGCAACGTTAGTTACACAGAAGATGCATGTACTCCCTGGGAGTATCTATCTGGCAAAGGTAAACAAAACTTATGACCAATCCAAATGAACGCCGATCCTTCCTATTCCCTAGATAACCTGATGACATAAGTAGTAGGAGTACTGAATATCGACTTGCTTTAAATATGTTGATTACAGTGCAACAGTACTACTACACAAAGATTTCATAAGAAAGTACCCAAACAAAATAGCACGCACTTAAATCCCATGAAGTTAATGATCCAAACAGTCACATTGGATGATCTGAAGAGGGAAATACCCACGCATCCTAATTCCCATCCACCTCACTCACTCACTGTATTTTGATGCATAGACTGGAAGAAGCTGTTCAACTATCTAAAAAAATTATAAACATCAGTCACTCACAAACAAAATCACAATAAAATCATATCATCTTCCATCTGTAACTGCAAAGCTGCAAACAGGTGCTAGAATAGTACTAGCAGCACAACCTGAGACCAAATCGGACAGAGCTTGATGAAATCAGGGCACGAACTGATTGAACTAGCGAATCACACAGAAACTTAACTCTACCATGCGTAACAATGTCAAGAAAGTGCAGCAGCTCCCAAGAGCAAAGAGGATTCACAAAGGGCGGGAGGATTTACCTCGTTTCTGGCAACGGGCGGAGATGTAGGCGACTCCAGACGACAGAGATGGGTGAATCCTGGCGGAGATGGAGGCGACTCCAGGCGGCCGAGGTCGGCAGCTGCAAGATCGGAGAAAGGCAAGAATCCATGAGGATCCGAAGAAGGAGCAGTCGCCGCTGCACCTAGGCTGGAGCACAGAGGGAGACGCACCTGATCCGCCGCGGGAGCAGTCGCCGCCTCGCTCCTGGTCGCGGAGGAAGGCGTCGCGCCGCCGCCTGCCAACGAGTGCCGCCGCCGCGAGAGCTAGAGCGAGCAGCGGAAATCCTCCCCAACCTACCGACTAGGGGAACTGTCACCCGGGGAAAGGTCGCGGAAGGCCGAATTCCCCCCCCCCCCGACGAGGAGAGCCAAATGGGCCAGCAGGTCTACCCGGGCCAGATTCGACCGGGACGGTTTCACCCGGGGAAAAGGCCGGGATCCCGGGCTTTTCCTCTGCTACCAAATGAGCCATAAGAGGCCTCGAGCCCTCGACGCAGGAAGACTCCGTGACGTCCAGTGGTAGAGCATGCGAAGACGTTGCATGCTTGCAGCGAACAGGTCTCGAGTTCGAACTTCGAACCGCCCGGTGCGCTACTTTAATTTTTATTGTCTCTACCTCCTTCTGACAGGTGGGATCACAACGCCAGGCAGTAACAAGGACACACGTGCTATGTTGGATTTTGGATCCATGTGGCTTGAAACAAATATGCAAATATCGAAGGAATTCATCAATAATCATGGACGGCATTCTCTTTACCATCAACTTCATCCCTCGTCGTTGTTATAATATTTCTGAGTCTCGATCGTTACCTCACAACTTGCCAACCGTATAGGCACCAGAAAAAGAGGGTTCAAAAAAAAAATTCCTAGAAGGGATAATCTAGACTACTTTTACTAGATGGGATAGTTAATGTAAAAAAAATCATAATTATGGGGTAAAATAGAATTCACTCTGGAAATACATTACTGTGGAATGAGCAAACAACTCATGCATTCTCCGAACAATTCCCACCCAAAGTCAAATGCAAAAATTCGTGTGAGGCCTTCGACCCGAGCGCTCCTGAGAGAGGCGATTAGGGTTTCCTTGCCTCCCGTCGGTGGCTGCCCTGCCTCTGTGGCCTTCGGGCCATGGAGGCGCGGTGGATATCGGCCCTCGCCGGCGGGAGGGTTTCGTTTTCTGGTTTTCGTGTAAAGATTTGTTGGGGAGGCGCTATGATGAAAGCGGTGGCGCCTCGTTTCAATAAGGTCTCCCCGTTTTCAGTCCCATCTCGGCGACGACGTCGAGAATCCTGTGGGAGTGGTGTGGTTTCGAGGATTTCTTCTGGCGGTGGCGTTCTTCGTATCTTCAAGGAGTTTCATCGGCGGTTCTTCCTTCTTCTTCGGCTCCAGGTCGGATGTGATCTTTTAGACCCGTTCAGCGACTTCCCGTCCGCATCCAACAACGTCAGGCCAGCTCAGGGTGGAGCGGCAGCGGCGGCGCCGTTGATACGGTCTGGAGATTGAAGCCGAAGGGCATCTCAAGAATTTCATTATAATTTTCGTTTTTGTTGAGGTGTTTTGTACTATTCAGTATTTCTTTTAATGTCAAGCCCCTTTTCGCAAAAAAAAAATACAAAAATTCGTAGATCTAGGTTGGAACAACCGTCTTTACTCATGCTTAACACAAGAACATGCCAAGAGTCTAGTGAGTCTTATGCACTCCGAGGCATGATCGACGAAGTGACGACTTTCTCAGCGGAGTTTGTGATGTTGGCGGCGGCACCCGGACACTCGCCGGAGGGAGACCCGACAACGTTGGAGAGTTGCCAGTGGTGTTTTGAACATCTTTCATGTGATGAGGTAACGGGTAATTTGTCAGCAACACAGCCTCTTGTCTACAACGTGGCAGACGCCGACGGCGGGGTGTCTCCGAAAGGAATATGCCCGAGAGGCAATAATAAAGTGGTTATTATCATATTCCGTGTTTATCATAAACATTTATTTCTCATGCTAGAATTGTATTAATCGGAAACGTTAGGACATGTGTGACTAATAAACAAGTAAGAGTTCCTAGTAACGCCTCTCGTTTAACTAGCTTGTTGATTAACTGATGATCAAGGTTTCCTGATCATGAACATTGGATGTTGTTAATAACGGGATCATGTCATTGGGAGAATGATGTGATGAACATAGACCCAAAGTAAGTATAGCAATGCGATCAAGTCATTAAGTTTACATTTTTATATCAAACATACGAAGTAACCCTAATCCTTAGACCATGAGATAATGTCAATCACTCATACGTCTCAAACGTAT
Source organism: Poa pratensis (assembly GCA_947311845.1). Classification (NCBI taxonomy): domain Eukaryota; kingdom Viridiplantae; phylum Streptophyta; class Magnoliopsida; order Poales; family Poaceae; genus Poa; species Poa pratensis. The sequence continues at coordinate 41,965,829 of CAMZMU010000055.1, read as the reverse complement.
CTATAATTTTTGATGTTCCATGTTGATATTATACCAATTGTTACATGTTTTACATACACTTCATATCATTTTTATACATTTTTTGGGACTAACCTATTAACAAGATGCCACAGTGTCAGTTCCTGGTTTCTGCTGTTTTTGTATTTCAGAAAATCTGTTAAGAAAATATTCTCGGAATTGGACGAAAATCAACGGAGGTCCCTATTTCACCGACACGTCCACGGAGTCCAAAGGAGAGACGGAGAAGCGCCAGGAGGCAGCCACACCTGGGCTCGGCGCTGCCCCACCTCCTGCCGCGCCGAGGGGTGGTGTGGGCCCCTCGGGTGGCCTCCGACGCCGCCCTTTTGTCTATTTATTCCTCCCGTCTGGAAAACCCTAAATATCCGAGTCATATTCCACGAAAGTTTCAGAGGCGCCGCCGTCGTCAACCCTAGCTCGGGAGGGTTCCGAAGTTCTTCCCGGCACCCTGCCGGAGAGGGGAATCATCACCGGAGGGCTCTACATCACCATACCTGCCTCCGGAGTGATGCGTGAGTAGTTCATCCTTGGACTACGGGTCCATAGCAGTAGCTAGATGGTTGTCTCTCCACTTTATGCTATCATGTTTAGATCTTGTGAGCTGCCTAACATGATCGATATCATCTTATTGCAATGCTACATGTTGTGTTTGCTGGGATCTGATGAATATTGAATACTATGATCAAGTTGATTATTAATCTATGTTACATGTTATTTATGATCTTGCATTCTCTTCGTTACTAGTAGATGCTTTGGCCAAGTAGATACTTGTAACTCCAAGAGGGGTATTTATGCTAGATAGTGAGTTCATGCCTCCAGTAATCTGGGCGAGTGACAGCAACGTCTAAGGTTGTGGATGTGCTGTTGCCACTAGGGATAACATAACAATGCTATGTCCACGGTCATATGTATTTGTTTACATTACTGATAACCCACAAGTATAGGGGATCGCGTGTAGCCTTTTCAATAAGTAAGAGTGTCGAACCCAACGAGGAGCTAAATGTAGGATAAGTATTTTCTCAAGTTCTATCAACCACTGATACAACTCTACGCACACTAAACGTTTACTTTATCTAGGAAATAATACTAGAATAATAATACTGGTATGAGAGATAGCTTTGCAAGATAATAAATGCAAGGAAGTAAATGTTAGTGCTGCAGCAATAAAGTATACTAAATAATCATAAACTAACTGTACCATGAGTGTGGAAAAGTGGTGGTAATTGTGATGACTTTGTCCAAGATTAATTACCGAATATATCGGGTTCATTGTCTTCGATGCAGTTTTCTATGTGGGAGAGTCTAAATATACGTGCACTCCACTACTTGGGATTACAAGTACAATATGATTGGATTGTTAGAAAGCATCCGCGAATACTAACAACGCATTAAGGTTTCCCCAACCATAGCCTTAAGTTTAAGGTCCTCTTACTCCCATACGTGTAACTAAACCGGTTCGCGCCCTTAGGTTTCTGTCACTCCGGCAGGACTCCCCCTTCGTTTACAAATACTACCAACCCCGTGATGTTTGATCCATGCGCGCACAAGTATAATGGACACCAAAGGACAGTACCATATCAACATACAACTCTAATGAACCAAATACATTCAACCAAGCAATCAAAAAACAAATAAACTACACAGACATGTCATAGATCATAGGATAAATATTATAGCATCAAACAACATGTTTACATAGGACGGTACAGAGGTTTGTGGGAGGATGAACCACTGAATACAAGGAGGAGTTGGTGATGGAGATGGCGGTGAAGACGGTGAAGGGGACAGCGAGGAGCGCAGGGCGGCGCCGGCGGTGGCGGGGGAAACTCCTCCCGCGCCGCCGGCATCAAGGGGATGTGCTGCCCCTTAGCCCCCTTCCTCCATGGCTTCTTGGGAGCCCTCCCCCATGGAGATGAAATCCATGGGGGAGGCAAAAACGTGGCTTTGGTGGCTGGAAATTCGTGGGTATGGAGTGTTGGCCACCACCTAGGTTTCCTCCCTTTATATATCTTCTCGGATTTCCGTCATCCCCTTTTAGGGTTTCGGTAAATCGGGATTATCTCGGCCGTCCGGACTTGGATTGGGCCGAATTTTATATCCAGATCTATTAGGAGAAAATTCCCTGCAACTTTCTATTTTATTGAGTTTTCCATTTGACGTCGTCTTCGAGTGTCAAACTGACAATCTTCGTAAAAGTTCCCAGACAGATTTCAGGAAAGTCCCAATTCGACTCCAACAAGATTTCCTCTTGTATTTTTGATAATTCCTATACATCAAAGTGTAAAACAAGAACATTGTGCACTTTTGCAACTATTAATAGGTTAGTCCAAATAAATCATAAACTTAATATGAAAACAAGTGCCAAAGGCATAATATTAACATGAAACAATCAAAAATTATAGATACGTTTTGGACGTATCAACATCCCCAAGCTTAATTCCTGCTCGTCCTCGAGTAGGTAAATGATAACAAAATAATTTTCGATTGTAAATGTTATGATCAGGTCTTTAACAATTCCATGATGTATGGATAATAAAACTTAGCAATCATGTTACCTAATGAAAAGTATCAACGAACTAAGAGCTTATAACATGAAATTTATAAACATCAACAAGATTGTAATGACCATAATAAAGCATGATAGAGTGGTATCTCGCTTGCCCTTAATTGTGGAGCAAAACATAAATGCCAAGACACATCTGAAGTTCAAGTGAAGATTAGATGTAAAAATATCAAAGGTAAAAACATAAAATACCACAGATAACCGTATTCTGGGACAAGCACATTACACTAAGAATGACAGTTATGCTCTCGAGAAGGTGCTCAAAGAAAGGATGGTGACTCAACATAAAAATAAAGATTGGTCATTCGCAGAGTGAAGCAGGGATTAACATGTGCTAGAGCTTTTTATTTTTAAAACTGAAATAAAATTGTTTTGAGAGGTGGTTGTTCCTGTCAACGAATCAGCAATAGAGTTCTTGTTATCTTCCATACTAAACAAGTTGAGAGTGGTTCCGAGTTATTGATATTAGGCATTTATAGCATGCACTTTTATATTGTATGACACTCCTCCCAACCTTTTCTTTCACAAACCATGGCTAACCGAATCCTCGGATGCCTGCCAACAATCTCATACCATGGAGGAGTGACTATTTTATTTTACTTTTTAGATGTTATAATGGTGTAGCCAGCTCTTTGTAAAATTAGTGACGAGCAGATGAAGCATGCAAGTCGAGGACTTAATTTAGCATGGAAGATAACAAACCCAACTATGATGTTTTTACCTTTGCTTTCACAAACCTTTGCTTTCACAAACCATGGCTAACCGAATCTTCGGATGCCTGCCAACAATCTCATACCATGGAGGAGTGCCTATTTTATTTTACTTTTTAGATGTTATAATGGTGTACCAGCTCTTTGTAAAATTAGTGACGAGCAGATGAAGCATGCAAGTCGGGACTTAATTTAGCATGGAAGATAACAAACCCAACTACTACGTCCTCATGAGCTAAAAACAGTGTCACAAAATGAGAAGTATTTTGAAGATTTTAAAGGTAGCACATGAAAATTTACTTGGAATGGTTCGAAATACCATGCATAGAATTTATGGTGGACTCTTTGGGATAACTTGGTTTTAGGGATTTGGATGCACGAGCAGCATTCCCGCTCAGTACAAGTGAAGGCTAGCAATAGACTGGGAAGCGACAATCAAGAGAGCAATAACCGTCATAATCATACTTGCGACAGAATAAAATTAACGGAGGCATAAAAATGATACTAAAACTCTGAGGCAAAATAGATCATCAAGGCTTAATTGACTTTTATTTTTCAGTCATGAACATGTGTGAGCATGTGCCAAGTCGATTCAAGTAAATCATTCAGAGGAGGATACCACAATTCCATACCATCTTATGAACAGGACAATGCATGTTAATATCAAAATAACATAATATGCACTATTAGCTAGTTGAGACTAACCATAAGAAAACATAAACTACTAAACAATATTATTCACACATCATTTTTAAGTTTCAACAAATAATCCATTAACCAAGTAAACTTTGTAAACAGGGATAAATAAAAGATATGACGATCAACTTATTAATGTAACTAGTGTTTGATGCTAAGATAAATAAATAATAAGATACAGACGCTCCAAGAACAACACATATGATGTGAAAGAATTAAAATATAGTTTCACTAGAGATGACCTGATAATTTTGACGATGAAGAAGATGATGCCTTGGGCATCCCCAAGCTTAGACGCTTGAGTCTTCTTGAAATATGCTGGGGATATCCATGGGAGCCTCCCCAAGCTTGAGCTCTTCACTCTTCTCCATCCTATTATATCACTCTTCCCTCTTGACCCTTGAAAACTTCCGCCACACCAAACTCAAAGTAAATCTCATTAGAGGGTTAGTGCACAATCAAAAACTCACATGTTCTGTAAGGACGCAATATGACCGTTACTTTAAACATTAGCTACTGCCACTGATGTTATGTGAAGCTCTTCCACCCAAAAAAGAATTCCACTCAACACTAGTAAAAGAGAGAATGCAAAATAAATGACATAATCTGTCTAAAACAGAACAGTCCGCAAAGACGAATTTTTTCGAGGCACTTACGTTACTCAGATCGAAAAACTTTGAACTAACGAAAGATGCATACATATATCAGGATTACGCAAAAAATTTCAGATTTAATTCACAATCTGGTGATTTTATGAATTTCGTACAGTGAACATAAGAATCTGTTCTGCGCAGCAATCAAAATTTTAGCAACATCTTATCATTAGAGACTACTCTTGGCACAACAATGCATGAAAGTAAAGATACAAAGGAGTTGCTACAGAAGTAAACAAACTCCTTGACTCAAGAAAAGAAAAATTGCAGAAATAAAAATAATGGGTTGCCTCCCATAAGCGCTTTTTTTAACGCCTTTTAGCTAGGCACTTATTGCAATACATAATATTTCCAAAGTGCTGCTATTAAACCAAATCAAATTTTGTTTTTAAGTTACAGAAAGGTTGCTTAAATGGCCAACTTCTAAATGAAAGGTAAGAACCATTAAGAATCAAATGAAAACGCAAAGAGGCCACTCTTGCAATAAAAGTCAAATCTGTCCAGAAAAACAGCAGCTGGAAACGTAATTTTTAGGTGCTTAAACATGTCCAAATTTTAGCCAATTTTTGTGCATGCAGAGGATTCGTGATACAACATCAGTAATTTTTCGTGATTTTTAGAGCTTCCAGTAAATATGAAAAATCGCGCAATGAGCAGTAGATACCAAAACAGAAAATCACTTTTTACATATGCATCAACTAAGCTAAAGGGTAAAACTTGGTACATTATTTTGATAAACTAAAAGACCAGAGGCTAAGCAAGACCTAAACATGCTAGCTACAGCAAGGAAAACTCTAAATAAAATCAAAAGTAAAAACCAAATAAAATCAAATAAAGAACCAAACAAAGAAGCAAAACAAAAGAAAATATTTTTTTGTTTTGAATTTATAAGTGAAAGTAAAGAAGCAATAAAAATCAAATAAAGAGCCTAATAAAACTAAAGAAGGTAAAACCAAGACATATAAAAGCAATTATAATACAAGTTAAGACAATACATATCATGTGGACGGGTAATATAGAGTATGAACGAGACAACCTCATGTTAGTTGATGAATAGGGGGATGACTCGGGCATCCCCAAGCTTAGATGATTGTATCTTCTTGAATATGTTCTTGGGATGCACCTACACATCCCCAAGCTTGAGCTCTTGCGTCTTCTTGTTCATCTCATATCACCATATTGATTAGATCTTATAGGCTACATCCACATAAAACTTCACAAAACTCATTAGTAGGGTTAGTACTCATTAAATAAAATCCACTCATGTTCAAGCATTGACAAGTTTAATTTAAGATAACTACTGTATACTAACCAATTTATAACATTTATTGATCAAATAAAGATTATAAACATTGAGTATAAGCACAATACTAAATAAGCATAACAATCTGCCAAAACTGAACAGTCTGTAAAGATGACACTTAAAGAGATAGTTACGTAGCTCAAATCAAAAAACTTAAAACTAATGAAAGACAGATAATAATCTCAGGTTTATGCACAAAAATTTCAAGTCAAAATACTATTCTGAGATTTATCACGATTTTTTACAGTGAAGCACAGAATCTGTCTAAATTGAACAGTCGGTGAAGATCGAATTTTTCGAGACAGCTACGTAACTCAAATCACAAAAAGTTAGTCTAATGAAAGAAAGATAATAAGCATCACTTTGCACTCAAGAAATTTCAGATCAAGATCACGTTCTGGTGATTTTAAACATTTTATACGGTGGAGCACAGAAAATCTGTTTCTGGACAGCAAAGCAAAACTATCAACTTTCAATTAACTAGAGACTATAATTAGCATTTTATTTTTATGTACAGAGGTATATACACAATATTTACATGTTTTTGGATGAGAAGCTTCCATGGAAAGATTTGCTTTGGTTTCATAGGCATGAACACAAGTGTTCAAGGTCGACCCCACTTAACCATTGCTCATCTTTCCAATCACTCTCTTTTTGAAAACGTTTTTAGATAACAAGTACAACTAATTTTTTTATAATTCGTATTTCCTACCCATACTAAGATAGAAAACAACTTAAAACTGAAAATAAAAACTACTTAGAGATAAAGCAAACAAGTGCACACAAGAATATTCACCTACGCTATGCTCCCCGGCAACGGCGCCAGAAAAGGTCTTGATAACCCACAAGTATAGGGGATCGCGTGTAGCCTTTTCGATAAGTAAGAGTGTCGAACCCAACGAGGAGCTAAAGGTAGGATAAGTATTCTCTCAAGTTCTATCAACCACTGATACAACTCTACGCACACTAAACGTTTACTTTATCTAGGAAATAATACTAGAGTAATAATACGGGTATGAGAGATAGCTTTGCGAGATAATAAATACAAGAAGTAAATGTTAGTGCTGCAGCAATAAAGTATATAATAACCATAAACTAACAGTACCATGAGTGTGGAAAAGTGGTGGTAATTGTGATGGCTTTGTCCAAGATTAATTACCGAATATATCGGGTTCATTGTCTTCGATGCAGTTTTCTATATGGGAGAGGCTAAATATACATGCACTCCACTACTTGGGATTACAAGTACTATATGATTGGATTGTTAGAAAGCATCCGCGAATACTAACAATGCATTAAGGTTTCCCAACCATAGCCTTAAGTTTAAGGTCTCTTACTCCCATACGTGTAACTAACCGGTTCGCGCCCTTAGGTTTCTGTCACTCCGGCAGGACTCCCCTTCGTTTACAAATACTACCAACCCCGTGATGTTTGATCCATGCGCGCACAAGTATAATGGACACCAAAGGACAGTACCATATCAACATACAACTCTAATGAACCAAAGACATTCAACCAAGCAATCAAAAGACAAATAAACTACAAACATGTCATAGATCATAGGATAAATATTATAGCATCAAACAACATGTTTACATAGGACGGTACAGAGGTTTGTGGGAGGATGAACCACTGAATACAAGGAGGAGTTGGTGATGGAGATGACGGTGAGAAGGGGACAGCGAGGAGCGCAGGGCGGCGCTGGCGGTGGCGCGGGGAACTCCTCCCGCGCCGCCGGCATCAAGGGGATGTGCCGCCCCTTAGCCCCCTTCCTCATGGCTTCTTGGGAGCCCTCCCCCATGGAGATGGGATCCATGGGGGAGGCAAAAACGTGGCTTTGGTGGCTGGAAATTCGTGGGTATGGGGTGTTGGCCACGACCTAGGTTTCCTCCCTTTATATATCTTCTCGGATTTCCGTCATCCTCTTTTAGGGTTTTGGTAAATCGGGCTTATCTCGGTCGTCCGGACTCGGATTGGGCCAAACTTTATATCCAGATCCATTAGGAGAAAATTCCCTGCAACTTTCTATTTATTGCTTCGAGGGTCAAACTGACAATCTTCATAAAAAGTTCTCAGACAGATTTCAGGAAAGTCCCAATTTGACTCCAACAAGGTTTCCTCTTGTATTCTTGATAATTCCTACACATCAAAGTGTAAAACAAGAACATTGTGCACTTTTGCAACTATTAATAGGTTAGTCCAAATAAATCATAAACTTAATATAAAAACAAGTGCTAAAGGCATAATATTAACATGAAACAATCAAAAATTATAGATATGTTTTGGACGTATCAATTACGCACATTACTTAATGCGATTATCCGTTGCTTGCAACTTAATACCAACGGGGGACACGGATGTTAACCTGACGGTGGATTATTAGTCATAGATGTGGTTGGATAACGGTCTATGTATCTTGTCGTAATGCCCAATTAAATATCATGGTAGTCATCTTGTCATTTATATGCATTGTCATGCGCTCACTATTTTATCAATTGCACAGTTGTAATTTGTTTATCCAACATGTTTTTTATCTTTATGGAGAGACACCACTAGTGAACTGTGGACCCCGGTCCATTCTTTTACACTGATAAAACCACCAACTGCAAACAATTGTTCTCTTTTCCTTCTTGCAATTAAATACTATTTTCCACACCATACATTTAATCCTTTGTTACAGCAAGCCGGGAAGATTGACAACCTTCCTGTTTCATTGGGGCAAAGAAGTTTGATTGTGTTGTATGCAGGTTCCACGTTGGTGATCGAGCAACGGCGCCGCCAACAACCTTCTGAAGTGCTCCTACTATTCCTGGATCTGACAACCTTGGTTTCTTACTGAGGGAAAACTTTCTGCTGCACTGCTTCATACCTTCCTCTTGGGGTGTCCCAACGAACGTGTGTTTCACGTCATCAAGCTATTTTTCTGGCGCCGTTGCCGGGGAGATAGAAGACTTCAGCAAGGGGAGTCTCACGCTTCCTATCTCTTTACTTTGTTTTTTGTCTTGCTTAGTTTACTTTTATTTTATCTTGTTTGCTTTAAATTATCAAAAATACAAAAAATTTAGTTACTGGCATCTAGTTATTTTCAATCTTGTTTTCTGTTTAGCCATCATGTCTAGTCATGTTCCTCATATCATGTCACCTGAGGAAGAAATTTTCACTTTCAAATAAGGGAGTGAGGAGAGTTTTAAAGATGCTTGGTCTAGAATTTTCGAGACCTATGGGAAAACCGAACCTAAAATGACTTTAAGCCTGCTCCTTAGTAGTTTTTATTTTGGTCTTGTTCTTTGCTATAGATATGCTTTAGACGCTGTAGTAGGAGGGGATTTCCTTCGTCATGATGGGGATCAAGCTTTCAATGCCATAAAAAATTAATTACTTCATCTACCTCCTCAACTAGTAAAATAGATTCAGCTCTTGAGAACATATATGCAAGGATTAATACCCTTGAGACAGATATTTCTAGTTTAAAAGAGGCTTACACTCAGACTCTAGAACGCTTTGAAAAAGTGCCAGTACCTTTTGAACCTTCGGGGTGGATTCCCTCAGTAAAAGTTGTTATCAATGGTGATACCTTTCATGCTCGCTGCGATACTATGTGTATCTTGTTTAATGCCCATGATATTTATGAGTCCTTAAACCTTTGGGAACTTTCCAAGTATGGAAGTTGTATAACTTTGGCTGATAATACTACTAAATTACCAAAGGGGTAGCTGAAGGAGTATATACAAAACTCTTGGGAATAACAGCATCCATTGATTACCATGTTATTGAATGTGCAGGAGAAGGGCAAATTACGCTTGGAAGGTCACTGCTAAAACTCTTTGGAACCACCATAGATATGGGCCAAGGTATTATGAGGTTTATCTCCTCACCAGGTAGCAATCATAAATTTCCTAAAGTTAAGAATAAGGGTAAGAGAGATAAACGTAATGTTGATGCTTCTACACTTGGTAATACTTGATGCATACTTTGTGCCTAGCTAAAAGGCGTTAAAGAAAAGCGCTTATGGGAGGCAACCCATTATTTTTATTTCTGCAATTTTTCTTTTTATTGAGTCAAGGAACTTGTTTACTTCTGTAGCAACTCCTTTGTATCTTTACTTTTTCGCATTGTTGTGCCAAGAAGAGTCTCTAATGATAAGATGATGCTAGATTTTGATTGCTGCGCAGAAACAGATTTTTGCTGTTCACTGTACGAAAATTATAAATTCATAGAAATGTGATTTTAATCTGAAATTTTTGTGCGTAATCCTGATGTATGTACGCATCTTTCGTTAGTTCAAAGTTTTTCGATCTGAGCAACGTAAGTGCCTCGAAAAAATTCGTCTTTGCGGACTGTTCTGTTTTAGACAGATTATGTCTTTTATTTTGCATTCTCTCTTTTACTAGTGTTGGGTGGAATTCTTTTTTGGGGGAAGAGCTTCACATAACATCAGTGGCAGTAGTTAATGTTTAAAGTAACGGTCATATTGCGTCCTTACAGAACATGTGAGTTTTTGATTGATGCACTAACCCTCTAATGAGATTTACTTTGAGTTTGGTGTGGCGGAAGTTTTCAAGGGTCAAGAGAGAAGAGTGATATAATAGGATCAAGAAGAGTAAAGAGCTTAAGCTTGGGGAGGCTCCCATGGATCTCCCCAGCATATTTCAAGAAGACTCAAGCGTCTAAGCTTGGGGATGCCCAAGGCATCCCCTTCTTCATCGTCAAAATTATCAGGTCATCTCTAGTGAAACTATATTTTAATTCTTTCACATCATATGTGCTGTTCTTGGAGCGTCTGTGTGCTTTTATTTTCAGTATGTTATTTTTATTTCTGATATCAACTTGATTGGATCCTAGCATTCTTGATTGGGAGAGAGACACGCTCCGCTTTTTCATTAGAATACTCCTATTCTTCACTTATACTTGTTGAGTATTCATATCTAGCGCTGTTAAGCTTTTAGCTCTTGTTTTCATGTATCTCTTGTCAGAGCTATTAGTTTTTTAAAGAAAGTACTCTCTTACTTCACTTATACTTGTTTGGAGAGTTATTGAAATAAATTGATTGGTGTTTGGTTGGAACAGAAAATGTTGCATGTGGTAAATGGTATAATGGAAAAGACTTACATACTCTTGTAGATCACTAACTTGGATAATTTGATACTTGTCAATTGTTTTGAGTTAACAAGTAGGTCATGATTAAACTTTTGCATCATGTAAGTTAAGCCCATTAGTGAAGAACTACCGTAAAGCTTGTTGAAATTTGGTTTGCATGTGGTTTGCAAGTGGTATCTCTAAGGTCTAGATATTTTCTAGTAAAAGGGTTTGGTTAACAAGGAAGACAGTGTGGAGTCTTATAATTTTTGCAATATGTTGGTCATATAAAACTTGGTGTACCGGTTGATAGTCTTGTTTGCTTAAATAACCTTGCTAGCCTAAACTCTGTACTGAGAGGGAATGCTTCTCGTGCATCCAAATCCTTGAGCCAAAATCCATGCCATCTGTGTCCACCATAACTACCTATATGTGGTATTTCCTTGCCACTCCAAGTAAATTTTTCATGTGCTACCTTTAAATATTCAAAATTGTTACTACTCCTTTTTGTGTCAATGTTTACCAAGCTCATGAGGACGTGGTGGATGTCTTTATGTCACTTGTCAAGCAGACTTTACCTTCAGACTAGCGGCATATACATCCGCTTATCTATTAATTTTGCAAAAAGAGCTGGCAACGGGGTGCCCAGTCCCAATTAATTACAACTTTAACCGCTTAATCTCTTCACATTTTGTCAACTGAATACTCAGTGAAACATCTGCATGTGTAAACCAAAGAGAAAAAGAGGGATGATCTGCCTTGCTGGTAGAAATAACGTCCTTCATGGGAGCCGCTCTTAAAAGTCTGTTTGGCCGGGGTCATATTGTACTTTCCACTACTGATTCGTTGACCAATTAACATACACCTCTCAAAACTTAATTTTTACTCTCTATATGATTTCAAAAACTAAAAAGCTCTAGCACATGATTTAATCCCTGCTTCCCTCTGCGAAGGGCCTTTCTTTTACTTTTATGTTGAGTCAGTTTTCCTACTTCTTTCTATCTTCCACAAGCAAACACTAGTGTCAACTTTGGTACAACAATTGTTATATGCTACATATTGGATTTATTATATTGCTTTGTGTTGACAATATCCATGAGATAAATATGTTAAAAGTTGAAGCAAACGCTGAAACTTAAATCTTCCTTTGTGTTGGTTAAATACCTTTTACTAGAATCTATTGCTTTTTGAGTTAACTCTTATGTAAACCTGTGGATGCAATGTCTCCAAAGTATTATTCATGAAAAGTTTTGCTTGTATGATTCAGTTGTTTACTCATTATCTATTTGGTAGCAAACTATAGACCATTGACTTGGATCACTTCATTCATTTACATGTGCCTTACAATACTATTTGATCAAGATTATGATGGTAGCATGTCACTTCAAAAATTATTTTGTTTTATCGTTTACCTACTCGAGGACGAGTAGGAACTAAGCTTGGGGATGCTGATACGTCTCAAACGTATCTATAATTTTTGATGTTCCATGTTGATATTATACCAATTGTTACATGTTTTATATACACTTCATATCATTTTTATACATTTTCTGGGACTAACCTATTAACAAGATGCCACAGTGTCAGTTCCTGTTTTCTGCTGTTTTTGTATTTCAGAAAAGCTGTTAAGGAAATATTCTCGGAATTGGACGAAAATCAACGGAGGTCCCTATTTCACCGACACGTCCACGGAGTCCAAAGGAGAGACGGAGAAGCGCCAGGAGGCGGCCACACCTGGGCTCGGCGCGGCCCCACCTCCTGCCGCGCCGAGGGGTGGTGTGGGCCCCTCGGGTGGCCTCCGACGCCGCCCTTTCGCCTATTTATTCCTCCCGTCTGGAAAACCCTAAATACCCGAGTCATATTCCACGAAAAGTTCCAGAGGCGCCGCCGTCGTCAACCCTAGCTCGGGAGGGTTCTGAAGCTCTTCCCGGCACCCTGCCGGAGAGGGGAATCATCACCGGAGGGCTCTACATCGCCATGCCTGCCTCCGGAGTGATGCGTGAGTAGTTCATCCTTGGACTACGGGTCCATAGCAGTAGCTAGATGGTTGTCTCTCCACTTTATGCTATCATGTTTAGATCTTGTGAGCTGCCTAACATGATCAAGATCATCTTATTGTAATGCTACATGTTGTGTTTGCTGGGATCCGATGAATATTGAATACTATGATCAAGTTGATTATTAATCTATGTTACATGTTATTTATGATCTTGCATGCTCTGTTACTAGTAGATGCTTTGGCCAAGTAGATGCTTGTAACTCCAAGAGGGGGTATTTATGCTAGATAGTGGGTTCATGCCTCCAGTAATCTGGGCGAGTGACAGCAACGTCTAAGGTTGTGGATGTGCTGTTGCCACTAGGGATAACATAACAATATTATGTCCACGGTCATATGTATTTGTTTACATTACGCACATTACTTAATGCGATTATCCGTTGCTTGCAACTTAATACCAACGGGGGACACGGATGTTAACCTGACGGTGGATTATTAGTCATAGATGCGGTTGGATAACGGTCTATGTATCTTGTCGTAATGCCCAATTAAATATCATGGTAGTCATCTTGTCATTTATATGCATTGTCATGCGCTCACTATTTTATCAATTGCCCAGCTGTAATTTGTTTACCCAACATGTTCTTTATCTTTATGGAGAGACACCACTAGTGAACTGTGGACCCCGGTCCATTCTTTTACACTGATAAAACCACCAACTGCAAACAATTGTTCTCTTTTACTTCCTGCAATTAAATACTATTTTCCACACCATATGTTTAATCCTTTGTTACAGCAAGCCGGGAAGATTGACAACCTTCCTGTTTCGTTGGGGCAAAGTAGTTTGATTGTGTTGTGTGCAGGTTCCACGTTGGTGATCAAGCAATGACGCCTTGATGACGTGAAATCACACGTTCGTTGGGAGACCCCAAGAGGAAGGTATGAAGCAGTGCAGCAGCAAGTTTTCCCTCATTATGAAACCAAGGTTATCGAACCAGTAGGAGTAGGAGCACTTCAGAAGGTTGTTGGTGGCAAAATATGGCACAACGCAACACCAGGGAATCCGGCGACCGACGTAGAACCTGCACACAACACAATCAAACTAATTTGCCCCAACGAAACAGGAAGGTTGTCAATCTTCCCGGCTTGCTGTAACAAAGGATGAAACGTATGGTGTGGAAAATAATGTTTAATTGCAGAACGTAAAAAAGAAAAATTGTTTGCAGTTGGTGGTTTTATCAGTGTAAAAGAATGAACCAGTGTCCACAGTTCACTAGTGGTGTCTCTCTGTAAAGATAAACGACATGTTGGGTAAACAAATTACAGCTGGGCAATTGATAAAATATTGAGCGCATGACAATGCATATATATGACAAGATGACTACCATGATATTTAATTGGGCATTACGACAAGATACATATACCGTTATCCAACCACATCTATGACTAATAATCCACCTTCAGGTTGACATACATGTTCCCCGTTGGTATTAAGTTGCAAGCAACGGATAATCGCATTAAGTAATGTGTGTAATGTAAACAAATACTTATGACCGTGGACATAGCATTGTTAGGTTATCCCTAGTGGCAACAACACATTCACAACCTTAGACGTTGCTGTCATTCGCCCAGATTACTGGAGACTGAACCCACTATCTAGCATAAATACTCACTATTGGAGTTACAAGCATCTACTTGGTCAAAGCATCTACTAGTAACGGAAAGCATGCAAGATCATAAATAACATGTAACATAGATTAATAATCAACTTGATCATAGTATTCAATATTCATCGGATCCCAGCAAACACAACATGTAGCATTACAATAAGATGATCTTGATCATGTTAGGCAGCTCACAAGATCTAAACATGATAGCATAAATTGGAGAGACAACCATCTAGCTACTGCTATGGACCCGCAGTGCAAGGATGAACTACTCACGCATCACTCCGGAGGCAGGCATGGCGATGTAGAGCCCTCCGGTGATGATTCCCCTCTTTGGCAGGGTGTCGGAAAGAGCTTCAGAACCCTCCCGAGCTAGGGTTGACGACGGCGACGCCTCTGGAACTTTTCATGGAATATGACTCGGGTATTTAGGGTTTTCGCGTCGGGGGGAATAAATAGGCGAAAGGGCGGCGGCTGAGGGCACCCGAGGGGCCCACACGCACCCTCGGCGCGGCAGGAGGTGGGCCACGACGAGCCCTTGTGTGGCCGCCTCCTGGCGCTCCTCCGTCTCCCCTTAGGACTCCGTGTACGTGTCGGTGAAATAGAGACCTTCGTTGATTTTCATCCAATTCTGAGAATATTTCCAGAACAGCTTTTCTGGAATACAAAAACAGCAGAAAACAGGAACTGGCACTGTGGCATCTTGTTAATAGGTTAGTCCCAAAAAATGTATAAAAATGATATGAAATGGATGCAAAACATGTAACAATGGGTATAATATCAACATGGAACCTCAAAAATTATAGATACGTTTGAGACGTATCAGCATCCCCAAGCTTAGTTCCTACTCGTCCTCGAGTAGGTAAACGATAAAACAAAATAATTTTTGAAGTGAAATGCTACCATCATAATCTTAATCAAATAGTATTGTAAGGCATATGTAAGTGAATGAAATGATTCAAGTCAATGGTCTATAATTTGCTACCAAATAGATAATGAGTAAACACTGAATCATACAAGCTAAACTTTTCATGAATAGTACTGATGCGTGGATCACACGTTTGTTGGGAGACCCCAAGAGGAAGGTATGAAGCAGTGTAGCAGCAGTTTCCCTCAGTATGAAACCAAGGTTTAATCGAACCAGTAGGAGCAAGAAATCACTTCTGAAGGTTGTCAGTGGCGCGCTGACGTGAAACCTGCACACAACACAATCAAACTATTTTGCCCCAACGAAACAGTGAGGTTGTCAATCTCACCGGCTTGGTGAAAACAAAGGATTAAACGTATGGTGTGGAAAACAATAGTAAATTGCAGAGAATGAAAAGGAACAATGTTTGCAGTTGGTTGTATTATCAGTGTAAAAGAATGGACCAGGGTCCACAGTTCACTAGTGGTGTCTCTCCATAAAAGATAACTAACATGCTGGGTGAACAAATTACAGCTGGGCAATTGACAAAATATTGAGCGCATGACAATGCATATATATGACATGATGATTACTATGATATTCTTGTGGGCATTACGACAAAATACATAGACCGTTATCCAACAACGTCTATGACTAATAATCTACCGCCAGGTTGTCATCCGAGTTCCCCGTTGGTATTAAGTTGCAAGCAACGGATAATTGCATTAAGTAATGTGCTTAATGTAAACAAATGCATTAGACCTAACGGCGCACCCTTAAGCTAAGCATCGGTTATTTTATCCCTAGTGGCAACAACACATCCACAATCTTAGAAGTTGTTGTCACTCTCCCAGATTACCGGAGGCATGAACCCACTATCTAGCATAAATACTCACTCTTGGAGTTACAAGCATCTAGTTGGTCAAAGCATCTACTAGTAACGGAAAGCATGCAAGATCATAAATAACATATAAGATAGATTGATAATCAACTTGACATAGTATTTAATATTCATCGTATCCCAGCAAACACAACATGTAGCACTACAATAAGATGATCTTGATCATGATAGGCAGTTCACAAGATCTAAACATGATAGTATAAAGTGGAGAGACAACCATCTAGCTACTGCCATGGACCCGTAATCCAAGGATGAACTACTCACGCATCACTCCGGAGGCAGGCATGGTGATGTAGAGCCCTCCGGTGATGATTCCCCTCTCCGGCAGAGTGCCGGGAAGAGCTTATGAACCCTCCCGAGCTAGGGTTGACGGCGGCGACGTCTCTGGAACTTTTCGTGGATAATGGCTCGGGTATTTAGAGTTTTCGCGACGGGAGGAATAAATAGGCGAAAGAGCGGCGGCTGGAGACCCACGTGGGCCCCACACCACCCACGGCGCGGCAGGGGGGCCCGCGCGGCCCCATGGTGTGGCTGCCACGTGGCTCCCCTCCGTCTCTCCTTTGGACTCCGTGTACGTGCTGGAAAAATAGGAGGTTATGTCCAAGTTTCGTTCAATTCCGAGAATATTTCCAGACTAGCTTTTCTGGAATACAAAAACAGCAGAAAACAGGAACTGGCACTGTGGCATCTTATTAATAGGTTAGTCCCAGAAAATGCATAAAATGCTATGAAGTGTATATAAAACATGTAACAATTGGTATAATATCAACATGGAACATCAGAAATTATAGATACGTTTGAGACATATCAAGTACTTGGAAGACAATGCATCCACATGTTTACATAAGTGTTAACTCATAAAGCAATAGTTTCTAGTAAAAGGTATTTAACCAACACAAAGGAAGATTTAAGTTTCAGCGTTTGCTTCAACTTTCAACATATTTATCTCATGGATATTGTCAACACAAAGAAATATAATAAGTCCAATATGTAGCATATAAAAATGTTGTACCAAAGTTGACACTAGTGTTTGCTTGTGGAAGATAGAAAGAAGTAGGAAAACTGACTCAACATAAAAGTAAAAGAAAGGCCCTTCGCAGAGGGAAGCAGGGATTAAATCATGTGCTAGAGCTTTTTAGGTTTTTGAAATCATATAGAGAGTAAAAATTAAGTTTTGGGAGGTGTATGTTAATTGGTCAACGAATCAGTAGTGGAAAGTACAATATGACCCCGGCCAAACAGACTTTTAAGAGCGGCTCCCATGAAGGACGTTATTTCTACCAGCAAGGCAGATCATCCCCCTTTCTCTTTTGTTTACACATGCAGATATTTCACTGGTATTATTGCTTGACTGATAAATCAGGGAAAAAATGTGAAGAGAATTAAGCGGTTAAAGTTGTAATTAATTGGGACTGGGCACCCCTCTGCCAGCTCTTTTTGCAAAATTAGTAGATAAGCGGATGTATATGCCGCTAGTCTGATGATAAAGTCTGCTTGACAAGTGACATAAAGACATCCACCACGTCCTCATGAGCTTGGTAAACATTGACACAAAAAGGAGTAGTAACAATTTTGAATAGTTTAAAGGTAGCACATGAAAAATTTACTTGGAGTGGCAAGGAAATACCACATATAGCTAGTTATGGTGGACACAAATAGCATGGATTTTGGCTCAAGGATTTGGATGCACGAGAAACATTCCCTCTCAGTACAGAGTTTAGGCTAGAAAGGTTATGTAAGCAAACAAGAATATCAACCGGTACACCAAGTTTCATATGACCAACATATTGCAAGCATTATAAGACTTCATACCGTCTTCCTTGTTAACCAAACTCTTTTATTAGAAAATATATAGACCTTAGAGATACCACCCATGCAAACCAAATTTCAACAAGCTTTACGGTAGTTCTTCACTAATGGGCTTAACTTACATTATGCAAAAATTTAATCATGACCTACTTGTTAACTCAAAACAATTGACAAGTATCAAATTATCCATATTAGTGATCTACAAGAGTATGCAAGTCTTTTCCATTATACCATTACCACATGCAACATTTTCTTTTTCAACCAAACACCAATCAACTTATTTCAATAACTCTCCAGACAAGTATAAGTGAAATAAGAGAGTACTTTCTTTAAAAGAACTAATAGCTCTGACAAGAGATAAATGAAAACAAGAGCTAAAAGTTTGAATAGCGCTAGATATGAATACTCAACAAATATAAGTGAAGAACAGGAGTATTCTCATGAAAAAGCGGAGCATGTCTCTCTCCCAATCAAGAATGCTAGGATCCAATCAAGTTGATCACAAAATAAAAATAACATACTGAAAATAAAAGCACACATACGCTCCAAGAATAGCACATATGATGTGAAAGAATTAAAATATAGTTTCACTAGAGATGACCTGATAATTTTGACGATGAAGAAGGGGATGCCCAAGGCATCTCCAAGCTTAGACGCTTAAGTCTTCTTGAAATATGTTGGGGAGATCCATGGGAGCCTCCCCAAGCTTGAGCTCTTCACTCTTCTCCATCTTATTATATCACTCTTCCCTCTAATTGACCCTTGAAAACTTCCGCCACACCAAACTCAAAGTAAATATCATTAGAGGGTTAGTGCACAATCAAAAACTCACATGTTCTATAATGACGCAATATGACCGTTACTTTAAACATTAGCTACTGCCACTGATGTTATGTGAAGCTCTTCCATCCAAAAAAGAATTCCACCCAACACTAGTAAATGAGAGAATGCAAAATAAAAGACATAATCTGTCTAAAATAGAACAGTCCGCAAAGACGAATTTTTTCGAGGCACTTACGTTGTTCAGATTGAAAAACTTTGAACTAATGAAAGATGCGTACATACATCAGGATTACGCACAAAAATATGCAGATTTAAATAACATTCTGTTGATGTTAGATAATTAATTCGGTGAACAGCAGAAATTTATTCCTGCGCAGCAATCAAAATCTAGCATCATATTATCATTAGAGACTACTCTTGGCACAACAATGCGAGGAAGTAAAGATACAAAGGAGTTGCTACAGAAGTAAACAACCTCTTTGACTCAATAAAAGAAAAATTGCAGAAATATAAAATGGGTTGCCTCCCATAAGCGTTTTTCTTTAACACCTTTTAGCTAGGCACAAAGTATGCATCAAGTATTACCAAGTGTAGAAGCATCAACATTATAGTTAGAAGTTTTCTCAACAATGCACCGTATCTTATCTATATAGGTTTTAGAAGTTCCCCTCTCAATACTTTTAGGCACACTATTCTCATCAAATAGGTTTTCAGGAACAATCCAATCAAAATTCTTTTCTAGTTTCTCATGCATTCCTACAAGCTTAAATGGTATTGGTATTTTAACTTCCCCCTCATAGTCGGCTTCATTAATGTACTTAAGTCTATCTTTTTCAAGCTTCTCAAGTGTATTAGCAATATCAATAAAATAGCCAAGCATCTTATAACGAATAAAAAAAATCTAGCCTCACCAGCAACATCACCAAATTCTTTAAGAAGGGTTTCTAAAACAAAATCTTTCTTCTCACCATATTCCATATTATGAAGTTTAAGAAACATTTGCTGCATTATAGGATTAAGATTAACAAACCTAGATTCCAACATGTGAACTAATGAGGCTGCATCAATTTCATAATTCGGTGCAAGTTCTACCAAGGATCTATCTTCAAAATCTTTAAGTCTACTGACATGACTAAAGAATTGTTCAATGTTATCTCTTCCAATGATAGACCCACTACCCACCGATATATCTTTTAAAGTAAACTTAGGGAGAAGCATGATGAAATAACAAAAACTGAACCGAAAATAAATTAGATGCAAGTAACTAATTTTTGTGTGTTTTTATAAGTAAAAGCAAACAAGAGAAAATAAAAGTAAACTAAGTAAGACAAAAACAAAGTAAAGAGATTGGAAGCGTGAGACTCTCCTTGCAGAAGTCTGCTATCTCTCCGGCAACGGCGCCAGCAAATTATGGCGTGTTGAAGGAGAAGTTAGGAGACTGCTGAACCGAAGTACTTCCACTCCCCGGCAACGACGCCAAAAAATTATGCTTGATAACGTGAAATCACACGTTCGTTGGGAGACCCCAAGAGGAAGGTATGAAGCAGTGCAACAACAAGTTTTCCCACAGTATGAAACCAAGGTTATCGAACCAGTAGGAGTAGGAGCACTTCAGAAGGTTGTTGGTGGCGGAATATGGCACAACGCAACACCAGGGAATCCAGCAACCGACGTGGAATCTGCACACAATACAATCAAACTACTTTGCCCCAACGAAATAGGAAGGTTGTCAATCTTCCCGGCTTGCTGTAACAAAGGATTAAACGTATGGTGTGAAAAATAATGTTTAATTGCAGAAAGTAAAAGAGAACAATTGTTTGCTGTTGGTGGTCTTATCAGTGTAAAAGAATGGACCGGGGTCCACAGTTACTAGTGGTGTCTCTCCATAAAGATAAACGACATGTTGGGTAAACAAATTACAGCTGGGCAATTGATAAAATAGTGAGCGCATGACAATGCATATAAATGACAAGATGACTACCATGATATTTAATTGGGCATTACGATAAGATACATAGACCGTTATCCAACCGCATCTATGACTAATAATCCACCGTCAGGTTAACATCCGTGTCTCCCGTTGGTATTAAGTTGCAAGCAACGCATAATCGCATTAAGTAATGTGCGTAATATAAACAAATACATATGACCGTGGACATAGCATTGTTATGTTATCCCTAGTGGCAACAGCACATCCACAACCTTAGACGTTGCTGTCACTCGCCCAGATTGCTGGAGGCATGAACCCACTATCTAGCATAAATACCCCCTCTTGGAGTTACAAGTATCTACTTGGCCAAAGCATCTACTAGTAACAGAGAGCATGCAAGATCATAAATAATATGTAACATAGATTAATAATCAGCTTGATCATAGTATTCAATATTCATCGGATCCCAGCAAACACAACATGTAGCATTACAATAAGATGATCTTGATCATGTTAGACAGCTCACAAGATCTAAACATGATAGCATAAAGTGGAGAGACAACCATCTAGCTACTGCTATGGACCCGTAGTCCAAGGATGAACTACCCACGCATCACTCCGGAGGCAGGCATGGCAATGTAGAGCCCTTCGGTGATGATTCCCCTCTCCGGTAGGGTGTCGGGAAGAGTTTCAGAACCTTCCCGAGCTAGGGTTGACGACGGCGGCGCCTTTGGAACTTTTCGTTGAATATGACTTGGGTATTTAGGATTTTCGCGTCGGGGGGAATAAATAGGCGAAAGGGTGGCGGCTGAGGGCACCCGAGGGGCCCACATGCACCCTCGGCGCGGCAGGAGGTGGGGCCGCGCCGAGCCCTTGTGTGGCCGCCTCCTGGCGCTCCTCCGTCTCCCCTTTGGACTCCGTGTATGTGTCGGTGAAATAGGGATCTTCGTTGATTTTCGTCCAATTCCGAGAATATTTCCATAACAGCTTTTCTGGAATACAAAAACAGCAAAAAACAGGAACTGGCACTGTGGCATCTTGTTAATAGGTTAGTCCGAAAAAATGTATAAAAATGATATGAAGTGGATGCAAAACATGTAACAATTGGTATAATATCAACATGGAACCTCAAAAATTATAGATACGTTTGAGACGTATCACGCCACCAACAACCTTCTGAAGTGCTCCTACTCCTCCTGGATCTGACAACCTTGGTTTCTTACTGAGGGAAAACTTGCTGCTGCACTGCTTCATACCTTCCTCTTGGGGTCTCCCAACGAACGTGTGTTTCACGTCATCAATCACTAACACCAAAAGAATGCTTTGATGACATCAAACGTCACACCGTAACAGGGTGACTATAAAGGAGGCGTTGGGTGCTCTGAAAGTATTAGTTGAGGCTCATGGATCAAGAGTGGAATTTGTCCATCCAAATGACGGAGAGATATACTTTCGGCCCTCTCGGTGATATCACATCGACACCGCTTGCAAGCACGTGACTAGGTCACAAGGATGTCATATCAAGGAACGAGTAAAGAGTACTTGTCGGTAACGAGATCGAACTAGGTATAGTTGATACCAATGATCGGATCTCGGACAAAAAAATATCGCGAGACAAAATGAATTGGTTACGATGTTTATGGTTCACGCGATCACAAGATTCATCGTTGAATGTGTAGGAGTCATTACGGATCACCAGATTCCGCTGTTGACTATTGATCGGAGAGGTGTCTCGATCGTGTCTGCATTATTCGCGAACCGTAGGGTGACACACTTAAGATTCGTTGATACTTAGGGTAGATACGGGAATATGAATTGGAGTCCGAATATTGTTCGGAGACTCGGATGAGATCCTAGATATCACGAGGAGCTCCGGAATGGTCCGGAGGTAAAGTTTTATATATGGCAAAGTGATTTCAGGATTTCGGGAAAAGTTCAGGATTTTTTGCCAGAGTGTCAGAATGTTCTAGAAGGTTCTAGAGGGTCCCACAGTGGGGCCCACCTGTCCAAAACGTCCAAGGGTGGCCCACTGGTCCATCTGACCAGTCCTCCTTGGTCCATGTAGCCATTCAATAGCTAGCCCTTTAAAATGGGAGTTACCACTCTTTGAAAGAGGGGGTTACCACTATTCAAAGAGGGGGTTACCACCTTGAGAATAAAGTGGCTGCAGCTCTTTGCCTATAAAAGGAGAAGGGGAGGTGCACCAAGATGGCTGCCAAGCTCTCCCTCTCTCTTGTTGTCGCCTCCCTCCTCCTGTTTCCCCCTGCACCGGCTTGGCGAAGCCCTGCAGGAATTTCACCACCGCCAGCACCACACCGTCGTGCTGCTGGGATTCCCGGAGGACCTACTACATCCGCTGCCTCGCTGGAACGGGGAGAGGACGTCATCAACAACCGTACGTGTGACCGAGTACAGAGGTGCTTCCCGCTTGCAGCACCAGAAGGATCGTCCACACGATCTTGAGATCGGCAAGTGAACGACTACATCACCCACGAGATTTGATCTCGTTAACACTTTTGGTCTTCGAGGGTATGTTCTTCTAGAACTTGGTTTTACCCGTTACTTGCATCCACTAGATTAGATCTTGGTCCCTTGGTTGTTCTTACCGTAGGAAATTTTTTGTTTTCTATGCTACGAGCCCATCAGTCTCCAGCATTTCGGTTGTTGCCAGGGAGAGAACAACTCGAATTATCGAACACATGAGATGGATTAGCAGAGAGATCGATCGTTGCAAATGTCCTCAGGGGTGATCTTTGTTGGGAAATTGCCTACCCGGCCGGATGGTGTGGCCCCACCTTAGGGGGGCAAGTTTTCCCTCTATATCAGTACTCATGCATCTAACTGTATCACTTTATATAGCCATGTATTGTATGGAGCATCTATAGTATGGAGAGACGTATCAATTGAACATAAATGTCAGTTCCACATATTTCTTTGTTATAGGCCGTGCCGGGAGCAATAATTGCACGCAAAAAATTCCTATCCCGGTCACTCCAAGATCCAACTCATGCATCACGTCATGGATCTTACCACTAGATGTGCGGTTGCGGAACTCGTTGGAGCACGCCAGGACATTACACTCCTTATATTCTCGTTATGGATATCTCCGCCGCTTGTGGTCGTTGTCGGTCCTGCCTCGCTACCTCAGCACCACCACCTTAGAACCGAATCGGTAATGCCTCTGCCTTGTTAAGTATATATTCTAGAAGTTTCTATATATTTTCTTGCATAATCATGCACTGCACACATCTATTAAGATATTTGTCAGCTTGTATCCTTTGTAATCTCTACCAATACATTTAATATTATGAAAATAGAGAAGAAAATTCACAAATAATATATAAACGCTATATAATTCATCAATAAAAAAACAAAGCAATGTGTATTTTCCCTTCTTTTTCACATTTATCATGGTTTTGTATCTTATTAAATACAATGAATCACAAAGAAAAAATTGCCCAACTCTTATATATTTTCAATGATATAAATTAAACTATATAACGGAAAACGGTCGAGAAAAAGTATAGTATGGTTAACAATGAATACTAAGCAGTATACAAAATATATTTGTTAAAACAACAATAATATGATAATAAAATCTAAGAAAGTATAAAAGTTTAGTATAATTACATTTAGTCGGCACTATATAAAATGACCCTAATGAGTAACGACCGTGACTCCCTGCAGGCTTACACGATTCAATTTCACATGCCGCACATGCAGAGGCAACTTCTCGTCCTGTGTATTTGGCTTAAAATGCCACATTTGTCGGTACTCTGTTATATTTTATTTGTGTATCAAGATTTGCTTTGGGCCAATGGACATACCGTTTTGTTCTTCTTAAACCGGTTGGATCCAATTGGACCAATAATGCAAGACAAACATGATGGCGTAACACTGGAAGAAACCAGAGCACTACGCGGCGGCCGAAGGAACCGACACAACAAGAGCGCAACACAGCGAACCAGCGAGCAAAACGAGCTTGAAGCGGCATTGCCAACAACCAGAAAAGCAGCGGTGATGACATGGGCTTCAAGAAACGGCGTCAACGGCAGGACGCGGCGGGAATTGTAAAAAAAGGAATATGCGACACATCGGCGACGCCAGAGCTAGCCATGAGCGGAAGAACAGGTAAGCGCATGACGCGGCGGCGCCAGAAATGTAAGGAACACGGGTCGGCATGGTAGCACCAGCACATCAAGAAAAGCCGCATGGCGGCTAGTTTACAGTTCTTATATTTACTGCTAGGGTGATATACTCTGGTCACATCATTTTAGTATGCTAGGAGATGTTTCACTTGGTTGCCTATGTGTTGTCACAAAAAAAATGTCAGTCTTAGACGCTAGTACGCGTAATGATTGACTGATTCTATTTAACACAAGAAAATCATGTATGGATTGAGTGTGATTTTTCTTTCTAGTGATAAGTCAGTTTCCATATTTAAGAATTCCTTTTAGAATGTTATAGTAATACAAAATCGTAGGTTAATAGTTAACTTTCTTCAAATATTTCCTATGTCTCAAAGCTATGGAGCTTTCGAGTGATAACGAGCACTAAATCTAAGGCTTGTTTGGATCTTGACTTATTGCCAAACCAGATTTTGTTAAACTACATTCAGAGCTTAACTCGCCTACAACTTTTTTTTCTCCTTTTGCTTAGTTTAGCATAAAATCTGGAAAAAAATGGATCTTGTTTTACTGTACTCATCCCAATATCCGAATTATGAGAGAAATCATTCTAACTTAGTTCTGGGGAAGTGAGAGCAGAATGCTTAAACCTCACTTCTCATTAAGCAAGATATTCATTCGCCACTATTCTAAGTAGATTAAAATTTGAGTTAACTCTCTCAAAACTTGCTGGAAAAATTGTTCTGCTATAATCCTTCTCTGCAAATTTTTCCCTTATAAACTTTCTCGTTAGAGATATACCCACTCTAACAGAAACCTTATACCATCCATTGTCTCTGAACATTTTAGAGGGTCTGGTAAAACAACTCTTCCAGTGTATATCTACAGGCAACAAGCAAAAAATTTGGGCGCATGTATCCTGCATATATTTGGTGGATTGGACATTTCTGCTACATTTTTTCGAAATGGGAGCATCGCCTCAGACTCTGCATCAAAATGATGCACACAACAGTTTTTTCATTAAAATAAAAGTATCAAGTATCCAAGCATCGAAATTATCATATTATTACAAATCACTGATCACACAGTGTGAAAACGAAAATAAGCCAGAAGAAAATCAAAGGCTAAACATCTAGTCTTCTAGCATGACGCCACCCATTCTAGCAGAAGATACCTCGAATGACCGCCATCACTCGAGTACATCCTGAATCCATATGATCCCGCTAGGCGTCTGGAAGTATGAGTGACCACATTTGAATCCAGTGAGTATCTATGTGCACAACCTGCAAAAATGAGGAATTTGAATCTTATTAAAGACGATATCATTAATTTCGGCAATTCTAAATTGTGCAAAGAAAGGCCGAAATACCGATGCTTATTCGAGACTTAGTATTTTTGTCTACATCATTTAACCAGCTTCCAAACATATAAACACTAGTTGGTGGTTTTATGTTAAAAGTAAAATGAACTAGTCTCCAATTATTTTTAACAAAGTGACAAGATATAAAAAACTCTACAAACTCCTCTGTATCACAAAACACACGTTTTTTACATCATGTCCATCGTCTTTTAACAAGATTATCTTTTGTTAGAAAAACTCATGATTTAAAAACCATAAGAAGATCTTTATCTTCAATGGAATTCATAGTTTCCACAAGTACTTGCGCAGGAACCTCGCATGCCCATTCATATAATCCGCATACAACGTTTTAACAGAAAAGGCCCCATTTTTTGTTAACTTCCACTTAAAAGTATCAGCTTCATCTGAGACTGTCACCTGCATTAAACGTTCCACTAGGTGCATCCACGCGTCCCTCTTATCCCCTAAAAGAGCCCGCCGAAATTCAAATTCAGCGGAACCGTGGTCATTACACTAAAACGTGTTTATGCCGCACAATGTTGTATACAAATGACCAACGAGAGAAAAGATCTGCTTAACACACATGATCTCCTTCAAGGGTGACATTCCGCTACATGCCTCAGTCCCAACATCGATTCCCGCAATGTGAGCTCTGCTGGCGCTGCTTTGCCTTTCTTGCTCATGGACTCGTCATCTCGACGCACGTCTTCGCGCTCCACACACCCATTCGCGCCGCTGTTTTGTGCACGCACCATTCATGTTGCCGCTTTCGCGCACGTGGCAACCGTCCTTGTGCCGAAGCCCAACTGCCCGAGCCCGAGAGGATTGCCTAGTCCAACAACTCGAAGCCGATATGACGCCCGTTAGCGGCGCCATCGGGCGGCTTTCCCTTTTTCTTTCATTTTTTTCGTTTCTGTTTTTCTTTTTCTTTTTCTGTTTTCTTTTTTCTTTTCTTATTGTTTTTTGTTCTTTTTTAAATTGTTTTCTTAAAATTGTTTAAATTTTGAAAATAGTTCCAAATTTAAAAATGGTTCCAAATTTGAAAAATTGTTCATTTTTTAAAATGCTTCCATTTTAAAAATGGTTCCAAAATTAAAAATGGTTCCATTTTGAAAATGGTTTCAAATTTAAAAATGGTTCCAAATTGGAAAATTGTTCATTTTTAAAAATTGTTTTCATTTTGAAAATGGTTCCAAATTTTAAAATGGTTCCATTTGACAATGGTTTCATTTTGAAAATGGTTCCAAATTTAAAAAAATGGTTCCAAATTTGAAAATTGTTCATCTATTAAAATGGTTCCAAAATTAAAAATGGTTCGAAATTTGAAAATTGTTCATTTTTTAAAATGGTTCCAAACTTAAAAATGGTTCCAAATTTAAAAATGGTTCATTTTCAAAAAAATGGTTCCATTTTGAAAATGGTCCAAATTTAAAAATGGTTCCATATTTAAAATGGTTCCAAATTTGAAAATTGTTCTTTTTTGAAAATGGTTCTAAATTTAAAACGGTTCCAAATTTGAAAATGATTCCAAATTTGAAAATTGTTCATTTTTTGAAAATGGTTTCACATTTAAAAATGGTTCCAAATTTAAAAATTGTTCATTTTTTAAAATGGTTCCAAATTTAAAAATTATTCATTTTTTAAAAAGGGTAAAAAACAATAACGAAAATGGTCCAGATTTTTTATATATTTTTAGATATTAAAAAATATTCGTGTAAAATAAAATAAATGAAAAACACAAAAGAAAACGTACAGAAAAATGAAGATACAAGCAAAAAAATAAATGAAAGAACATCAGAGAAAAGGTAAACATTGCCGAATGGGCTGGCCCATTAGTGCGTGCCCTTCAGGCGGCGCTAGCGCGTAGCGCCGCCTGCGGGCGATGTATATCATCTCCCGCCCAGGTCGCGATTGATGGCATCGTTGCTCGCAGCCTCGCACGCACACGCACGATAGCGACGCCGCGGCTCTCTTCGTAATTCTGTTATGTTCGCCTCCTCGTATGTGATTCCTCTCTGCGATCGGCGATCGTGGATGATCCGCCGCGGATCTGTCCATCGAGCGTGAGCAGCATATAGGCGATCCCATCCCTAGCAGGATCCCAGGACACCGCCACCCCCGATCGTTGTTGCCACCGAGTCAGGCCCGGCTCGGTAAATCTTTTGTGCTCTTCTTATGGAGTCTGTATCTGTGGTAGTCTACAATGACTCAAGAGAGCTTAAACGGGTTGGCAACATTATGCATCGAGAATAATTATTGGACGACATTGACATCGACCCCATCATAAGTGAATTTGCATCGAGAAATGTTAGAAGACAATTTGAATGTAATTTGTATAATTTATGTGATATGTGTACTGTTTTGATGCATTCAAGTTTTACTGAAAAAATATCTTTTTATACATATATTCATTATTATTATGATGATGTTTACATTGGCCCCAAGTTTTAGTTTTGCCCCGGGCCCCGGACATCTCAGGACCGGCCCTGCGGGTGGCCATAGGACACCATGCGAGGGATCGGTCAGCTGCGAGGGAGTCTGGGGAGAAAAAAGGGGAAGAAATAAAAGATTAACAATTGACGTGTGGATCGTGCATGTAAGTAGAATTTGGAGGGTGTTGTTTTGAGGGTTCTGACGTGTGAGAGCACCTCATAGCCTCACAAAACAATTTAGAGAAACTCTAAATTTTCAAGGGATCTCTATAGTTTTTTTACCGGAATCTGCCATAGTTGTTCTTAGCTTTCTTTTAGATGAGTTGTTCTTAACTTTGGATATTTCCAAACCCTATTTAGGCTAGCTCCTCGTATCTACAAACATTTTAATTACACGTGTACTTCAATGCATGTGCCGAAACATAAAAGGTGTATTGCTACCGACTTACTCGTGTAGCAATACAAGAGTAATCTTGCAGTACCATGTTCATTGAAGGTCTCCTTGGTGATTTTAAATCATTTTGGGGTTATAAAAATGTATAGAGCTAAGTAATATTTACATAGCAAAAAAAAACTATGAAAAGGAATCAATCCATGACTGAAAATTTGCATACTTCTTCCTTCTTGCTCGTTCGATAACCATATATAGCCAGTTCCTTTACGAATTTCATTTTGCATCTAAAATGGTTTGTTCAGACCCCCTTAAAATGTGGTCATTTCTGGTAGTCCAATGGCCCAAGCCACAATGAACAATAGTATTGAAATTCACGATTCTTATTAAAGAACATTACATCATTAAACAAAAAACTGAGAGTATAAGGTATGTGTATATAATGAACAATGTAACAAATATCGATCCCTAACCTGTGCGGCCGGACACTCAACACCCTTATTATCTGCCTGCTGCCACCCTCGCGTCTCCTGACCTCTAACCTATATATCAGTCAACGAATAGAATTGCTTTGTCTTAGTTGGCTTTGCAATTCCTGGTCAGGGACCAAAGCCTGTCCCTCCCGTGTGCACTTCGAAGTTAGGCATCAAATGAGCAGAAGCAGCCGCAACCGCCCTGTTGTTAGGAGGAGCCGCCTGACTGCTGTACCCGATTAGTGCAGCTGCAGCAGCAGCTGGGCTGTAGAAATCTACCATGCCTGCAGCCTCCTTCAGCATGCTGTTGCTGTTGTTGCTACCGTCGTGATGATGACGGTGATGATCAGTAACTGCATTGCCGCCGCCCTTCATGATGTTGCCCGCGGCAGCGGCGGCGTCCCTGGCGGCAGCGGCCGCCGTGGCCCCGCCGCACTGCCGGGGCTGCGTCTGGTAAAACACCTTGGAGACGACGAGCTCGCCGTCCTTCTCCTCCTCGTCGGAGCCGAGGTGGTACTGGTGCATCACCCAGTTGGTCTTCTCCGGCTTGCGCTGCTTGCCGTAGTTGGTGTAGAGGACCAGGATCTTCTTGTAACCCTTGAGCTTGCCATCGGTGAACACGGGTCGGGTCTTGCCCGTCTTGTGCCACCGCGTCTCGCCGCCCTGCTCGTCGGTATGCACCTTACGCCGCTTCCTCGTCCCCGTCGTGTACGCCTTCGACGGCCGATGGAAGAAGTGACGGATTAGGCCGTCCTTGCCGACTCCTGCAGCGAACAAAGTAAATAGCCGTATCACGATTCACGAATGGGTTACAGATGTAAATTTCCGTCAAACTGAGGCATATATATGAAACGCCATGAGTGCAAACGTAGCCAAATAACTTCATGATTTTTTCAGTACAGAAAACTAACTTTATTGAATAAAGGACACAACGGGCCGCAGCACGTTTGAGTTAGCAGCCTGTCATTTCTTTCTCTCTTACTCTCTCATGCATGCATGCAACTTAACATACTAATACATGCAACCATGACATTATCAAACATGCCCTATATATATGGGTCCAATTTGTGGTGTTTCTGTTGGCAGCATTTGGAGTACGTGAGCAGCTGCCACCTGTTGGCACTTGGCAGCATTTGAAGCCGCGGCGTTGTAAATTCGGCCTCTTGACCTTTCTTCTATGACAAGTGATACACCTTTCAGGGTATTCTAGAAAAAAAATATGTTGTTTCTTACTCACTCTGGCAGGTGTTCATGTAGTTCTATGAACTTTAATACTCCCTCCGTCCCAAAATAAGTGTCTCAGATTTATCAAAAAGTGAATGTATCTAGACATGTTTCATGTATATATACATCCATTTTTAGACAAACTTGAGACACTTATTTTTGGACGGAGGGAGTAGTACAAAACGAGGTGGTGTTTCCATCTGATGCTAGAAGCCAGAGGTGTTGCTCCCCATTCGTCCAAAACGTGCAACTTTAATTAGTCTAGAAACACGAGTCTGACCGGTTTTATACTTTTAAACCTAAATTTCAAATAATGATGATAATATATAACCACCAACTTAACCGATAGTTAATGAATTACTACTAAGATCTTCAACTATATACTAAGAAATCGATATGAAATTATCGGTATAATCTAGCATATGCTCACAAAAAAAACATTTTCCAGTTATGTGTTTCTCAAATAAATCAAACACTTCATTCGTAGAATATGTTTACAGCATAAGGAAATTATCGTCCATCCTGACACCGCACGACATTATGGTTCTATACCCATAATTAAGTGTAACTTGTTGAACAAAATGTAATTCTAATATGTAGCTTTTGAAGTATATGATATTTAACAAGCATAGATTTGTGTGAATGATTTTGACAAGAAACTTATGACTATGACTAAAGAACTGCACGAAATAAGATAAGTATTTTTGTGTTACTGCTCTCCTACTAACAAAACAAGTAGAACATACATCATTCACTTATTGTCTCATGAATTAATACTATATCAACAATATACCATTCATCACTATTTTCATGTGCATTTTTCTTTAAGTGAGAGGATTGGCTCAACCTACAAAATAAATTACAAGTTCACATGATAATATATGTTAGCCTTGTTGATCTGTACCTACTAATACCTACATGATAAAATCATTCCTTCGAAAAAATGCATTTTTTGTGTACAAAAAGATACTCCCCTCTTTGTAAATATAAGTCTTTTTAGTTTTTCTCCATTTTTTCCGATTTGTACGTAATTTTAGTGGTAGTTCACTCGTTTTGCTCCGTATTTGGTATGTATTGAAATGTCTAAAACATATTATATTATGTAACAGAGGGAGTACTACACATAAGTATCACAAATATAAATGACTGCACACCATCCAGAGACACAAATATAAGCGATTGTGGAAGCACGTAACTTCACATTAAAGAACTTATACCTAATCTAAAAATAGTTAATTAAGTAGAAAAGCAATCCATATATATGACAAGTCGTTTCAAATTAAGTTCACACTTCCTTTGGTCTGATGTTGCGTGCACTCTGCATGACGTAGACATCTGATGGCACCGTGTTGTCCCGGTCTCACGTTTTCAAAGTACAATAAACTTATGCCAAGTAGGAGAAGCAATTACTTGAAAGGCAATCTTTCATCAATATTTATACGGTATCGTGCAGAAATGCAAATGGATTTTGACGCACACAGTTTAGTATAAAATCAAAGAAACACAAAGCAAATACGCAACACATATGTGTGTATTACTAAAAAAAAAATCTCAACATACCGAATTCCTTGGCCTGGTACATGACACTTTAAGCAAGGTCACCGAACTGAAAATGACTCAAACCGATTTTTTTTTATCAGAACAAGGAGTGTTTTAGACTTGGAATCAATCTAATGCCTGACATGAGTTTGTGGGCGCCTCGTGCCGGATCAACAATCCCTCTCCGGCCCTCTCAGTGACTTGTCCTAATCCGAAATCTTTTCCTTTTGAAATTTGACGCTTTCGCTACCCGTTTGATGTAATGCAAAGCTAGCAACTAACAGGTGTCCACGCGCACACATATGGATATATATTCATGGTGGCCAAATGTTAAACGTGTCGATCGTGTAATACTTGTGACTGTAATACCTGGAAGCCTCTCCGGATGTGTGTAGCAGATGCCGTTCTCTCCCTCGATGGCCGGGATGAACTCGTCGATGAGCGGGTGGAGCTTTCGCGTGTCCGGCCTCGCCTTTCCCTCCAAGTGCTCCAACAGCTCCTGGTCCGTCGGGTCGAACTTCACGCCGGCCGGCAGCCCTGGCAGATCCTGTATCGTCGCCGCCGCCTGCAACTGATAATCAAGTTAATCATAGTCGTGCAAGAAGCAAGCATGCATGCATGGCGTGCAGGAGGGGTAAGCTAGCTAGTACCTGTTCATACTGCGCGTGGTGGCCGCAGGAGGGGCACGTCCTGACGAGGCTGGCCTCCTGCTGCTGCTGCTGGTGGTGCTGCTTCTTGGCCGCAGCCGCGGCCGCCGCGGAGGCCAGGTTGTTCTCCACGGCGCGCACGTCCGTGAAGCTATTACACCATGTCATGGCCTCGATCTCGCGCCCCCACCTCGTACGTGATGATGAGAGAAGATCAGAAGAGATCGAAAGGCTCTTCCTGTCCGAGCTCGCGCTTTGCTAGCCGGCCCCGGCCCCCATATGTGGCAAGATTAAGACTGGGGTAGCCGTACCGGTGTCGGGGGAATGAAAGGCCGGCCAGTCCAGGTAAAAGAAGAGACGGAGATCGGGGATGGTGGCTCTGGCTGGCCAAAGAGGGCAAGGGAACAAAGCGGCCTGAGAAGAGAACAAAGAGAAAAAGAGGTTAGGGAGGAAGCTTGTCCTTGTTAAAAGCTACTACTAGCTAGCTACCACTGCGCGCGATCGACGATCCTCCCTGCCCTGCGCCTCAGGGCTGTTGGGGGTTTCTCTCTCTATCTGGTACAGAGGAATAGAATTTTCACCAACTTTTGGGTTGTTGCTTCCCAAGAAGATCGCCACGAGCTCACTCTCTCTCGGCAACAACTACACAAATAAGATAAAGAAATCACCAGCTTAAGAGATTTCAGGATCACAAGATAGACCAGCCGGGCAGAAAGGAGGGTCGATTAGAAGCACAATTGCTGCTGCTGCCTACCCCGAAAGGCCAATCGAATTGTGGATGTGTGTACGTGTCAATGTGTGATGACAGAGGAGATCGAAGAGTATATGATAAGAGAAAAAATAGACAGACGGGATCCGGGCGAATGATGGGTGGTTGCTTGGCCCTCAAGTCTGGGGAAGCAATCCGTATACGTGAACCGAAAACCAGGCGGGCGCCGGATTCTCTGCGCGTAACCGCCGGCGGGGCCCCACTCTGTGTAGCCATCGCACGCGAGTTGCTGCGTACACATCCATCCGATCGTCGAGTATACAGTTGTTGACGTGTGGTTGGTATTTACACGTCTGAAAAGACCAGTGCACAGAGCACTGCTAGAGTTAGCTATAGCCCAACATAGATGCATGATCACCTCCAAGGCTTGCGTTCCAAGAAAACGCCTCATGCATCTACCACGGCATGCAGATCGATCGACCAGCCGGTGGCCGTACATCAAACATACGAACCGATCGAGAGATCGATGGAGCTGGTAGCAAGCCAAGCAGCAGCGTGCCTGTACTTTGGCCTCGCTTAAAGGCGGCTGGCCAAGAAGACCACTGTTCATCGTCGTTGTGCGATCGGTTGGTAAAGGAACGAGAGAGGTACATCGATCGATGTAGATGGATGAAGTGAATGCATGGCTGCATATGCACATGCACGTTTTATTTTAGTTGTTCTTTGTTATCAGTGAGGCGAGCGATCGCGTGATCGCTCGCCAATACCTTAAGCTACTGCGCCAACAACAGAAACATACAGATGAGATCGGTCCGCATCTGGGAAATGAAAGAGAGACAACGATCGACAGATCGAGCTAACTGAACCGAACCCAGGTCGTGTTTGGAATGAGCAGGCCTAGCCGGCCGGGGTGGGGAGAAATGTAAAGGAAGGAATAAAACTAGAGCGGAAGGTGGAGTGGAGATGTGGCAACGAGCTGATTCGCAAGGACGTCCCACCACACACCACACACCGAGTTACTCCCACACACACCACACACCACACACCACACACTCTCCCTAGCTATGTGTGTCTGAGTGAGTGAGATTGTGTTTAAGGGAACTAAGCTAGTGAGATATGTTGGAGAGGGACCTTTTTTAGATCCGAGGTCGCCGTAGAGTGTCTTGGAAGAGAGACGATACCCCAACGACACAAGACTTAAACTCTCCATCTACCGAACCCCAACTATCCATTCTCCGGCCAGTAGATCGAAAGGTAGCCATGCATCGATCCGACCTGCTGCTTGCAAACTAGCAGATTTTAACCACCGCTCATGCTCGCTCGCTCTCTCCATCTGATGGACTGGGTTTATCTTTGCACTTTGCTAGACCAGATCATCTGAATACGTACTAATTTAACGGGTGTAACTTGGCCACGCACTCCCTAGAGCTAGCTAGCTTGTGGTTTAGGGTGCAACCTAATGCATGTTTAGGCTCTAGAACCTGCGCCTGATTTAATTTGGTATCGTGGGCCAACTCGATGAAGCTGTTGTTGGCTCTAGCTACCTCGATCTTCACCATGACTTTGCATAACATGCTAAAAACATAGGACCTAGCTATCTTCTTATAAAAGTCGTTCTGCCTAAGACAAACTCAGAAAGTCAGAAGTAGCTATATCTCAGTCGACACTAAGAACAATCTGATCTGAACATCTGGAGTGAGCCAACCGTGTAGAATTTATTCATTCCTAATACTTTGTGTTGTATTGATCTGACTCGTGTGGATATATATAGTGTACAAGACTTGGGAGTCAAGAAGCCAATAAGTTTGGAGTACAAGATGACCTTTAATTCTAGTCTAACACATACACATATTTTAACATTCTCCCTCGATCGTAGCGTGAGTAAAACGGACGATTGTAGCTGGATTTGATTCTTGCGCTTCTGTCATCTCCTTCTCTCCATCATTTCATCAACTGTGCATATGCTACAGTGGTCCGTCACCTAAGGCGGTGCCTTCCGTCCCTCATGGTGTCGTTCCATGTCTTTCCTTTTTTCGCTCCTACAGTCACTGCGAGAGTGTCGGGATGCAAGTGACGACGCAGACGCTGCTGACTAGAGTTGTTTCTGATGAATTATGGTAGACTTTTCTCTTGGTATTGATGTCGAGGTACCGATTGTGATGTAGCCATGTTTGAGATAGTCGTGGTCAATGTAGTACTCGTCGTAATCGTTGTAGCCGCAATGCCGGAGGCGCAAAAAATGTGCAATGTGTATGACTGAGCTACTGTCGTGGACGTTTAGCACCTTGTGGAGTTCACATATACCGTTGGAGCCAACTTTTTGCAAGTTGAGAGGTACCATTGGGGGCGTCTAGTGGATGTCAGAGGACGCGGTCGTAGGTGAGTCCACCAATTTTGCATGTTGAACAAAAATTGTAATCATTTGTTGACGTCTGTTCTCTATGGATTTCGGCTGTCATTTTTTTTAGATAAAGAGATTTTATTACTTAAAAGTTTTAGGCATTACATCCGGCCTCTGCATAGTTAGGATACACACAGCCACAAGTTCACCAGTACCCAAGTCGGAAATAAATAAAAGACGAATTACATATCATAATGAGAAATTGTAAAGCCGCCTAAGATGGTGGTAGGTCATAAGTTCAATACTAGCAGCAATTGTTTTTCAAAAGTATGGTGGTGGCGTACTAGTCTAGTAGCACGTCACTTGTATTTACTTTACCGGTGCTGTGTTAGCGATGCCACCATATCTATGTTACTGGTGGCGTGTTGCGCACACGCCACCGGTAAGTAATGTAACCAGTTGCGTGTGCAGTATATGCCACTAGTGGCCAAAACGGCACGCCACTAATAGGCTATTTCTACTAGTGTTCCCCTGGCGAAGGAGAAGGCTGCTGCCGGCACACCGGCTGCACCAAATCCAGAATATGCTACCTGGCTTGCTCGGGATCAGATCGTTCTTAGCTATCTTGTCAACTCCATCTCGCCGGAGATCCTTCAACACATCCTTCGGCTTGAACATGCTGCGCCTGTTTGGTCCGCGGTGGAGAAGATGTTTGCGTCTCAGTGTGTCTCCAAGGTCACCAACCTTCGGGTCGCCATCGTAACCACGGCTGTCATAAGTTTAATAATAGCAGCAATTGTTTTTCAAAAGTATGGTGGTGGCATACCAGTCTAGTTGCATGCCACTTGTATTTACTTTACTGGTGCTGTGTTAGCGATGCCACCATATCTATGTTATTGGTGGCGTGTTGCGCACACGCCACCGGTAAATAATGTAACCAGTTGCGTGTGCAGTATATGCCACTAGTGGCCAAAACGACACGCCACTAATAGGCTATTTTCTACTAGTGTTCAGCCAAAAAGGCACTCAGAGTGCTTCAGAACTGAACATGCCCTAGTTGAGTTGTAACTTATCAACAAGAACTTGCTTCCCCTCTATCAACGGAAAGATTAGAATTCATGTGGAGCAGGAGGATATGCTAAGTTTTTACTTTTTTTTAAGGTGTGTCTATTTCTAAGTGGACTGGTTTTGTTTTAAGTCCCATTCACTTGAAAAAAATGCAGAGGGGATATGCTATAAGTTTTTCCTTCTTTTTAGAAAGAGAGCGCCTATGTCTCCGTGGACTGTTTTTTTAAGTCTCAGTCATTTCAAAAAAAATGCAATTGTATTACAACCTAGCTTAGAGAAAAGTGCAATTGTGCAGGTTGCACTATTCTAAAATCGACGTGGGCATAAAAATATAGTCGACTAAGAACTAGCAAACCGCCGTTCAGAAAATCAAAAAAATTATCCATGTTGAAGAAATCTGATAAGCACGTGTTATGAGATAGGTGCTTCAGTTTCCTCCAGATGATTGGCCAAACCAAATTTCCTTGCATGACATCATTCTCATGCCATGATGCAAGGAGGATGGAAAAGAAGGAATCACATGATTAAAAGCCATATGCTGTCGTGTCTGATAATCGGCAACTTTGGAGTGTCCCTCCCAAGACTCCGCGACTCCAGGTGAGGTGAGTAGCACAACATGCTACGCTATGCAAAGTGTGCGTGTCCTCGGCAAAGCAGCTCCTTCATGGAGCAGCAGTTTGTCCTGAGAGAAAAAAGCAAGTTCATTGCTTGTCGGAGCCTAAAGTGGATTATTCCTGTGTGATCTTTATGCATTGCTGATTGCATGAGACAATGGATCTATGTATGAATTGTCGCTTTGAAGATTGTCGTGCAGTTTTCACAGAGAAAAATGAAGATTGGCGAGGACGGTGCTGTTTGATAATTTTGTATGACCGTCTGTAGTGTTTGGGCTGGGCTTCTATTTTCATGTATAATGTGGTATCGGCCTGTGTACAACTTGTTTTGGGCCGGAGAAGTAGGGCTCGTTTCTTTCGCTTGTGTTCCCTTAGGAAATAATAAACGGCTGGCCGACTAGCTGGCCTTCGTGTGGAGTCATGGGCCGAGCTGACGATCCATTTCCTCAATCCTCAAAAAACAAAGTACAATAGACGAAACTGGGAAATTACTAGAAAAAGGTTCCCTTTGCGAAGGAACCCAGCGGACAATCTCGTGCTGACAAGTGTCGTTTCTCCTTTGTGCGGTACAAACAGTTGCATGCATGTTCGCAAAGTGTCACAACCATATTGAAAGTGGGGAGCAGGAGAGAAAGGGACACGGAGCTGGGAGGGCAGCTTTTTCCCTTTTATTTTCAAAACCGAAACTTTAAAACGAAATATATAGAGAACCGTTTATCCAAATTACGAACCGTTTTCATTTTTTTAGCTCCTCGCGTCGAGATTTTCAAAACTAGATCCCATGTCGATAGGTTCCGACGAACTTTTTTTTGTACTCCCGGTTATGTATAGTTTGTACAACTTCTTTCTGTTACTTTGTACAACCATCTATGTTTAGTTCGTACTTTTTATTCTGTGTACTTTTGTATGATGAGAGAGAAGGGATAGTGAGGTGGGAGGGTAGCTTTTTCCCTTTTATTTTTCTAAATCGAATTTTTGAAATGAAATATCTTGAAAACCGTTTATCCGAATTACGAACCGCTTTCATTTTGAGCTTCTCGCGTCGAGATCTTCAAAACTAGATCCCATGTTGATAGGTTTCGACGAATTTTTTTTTTGTACAACCGGTTATGTATAGTTGTACAACATGTGTCTGTGTAGTTGTACAATCTGTGTTTGTACAAACTGTGTTTGCGTAGTTGTACAACATGTGCCTATATAGTTGTACAACCCGTGTTTGTACAACCTGTGTCTGTGTAGTTGTACAATTTGTGTCTGTACAACCTATGTCTGTCTAGTTGTACAACATGTGTCTGTACAACCCGTGTCTGTCTGGTTGTACAACTTGTGTCTGTATAGTTGTACAACTTGTGTCTGTCTAGTTGTACAATCTGTGTCTGTTTAGCTGTACAACCTGTGACTGTACAATCCGTGTCTGTCTAGTTGTACAACATGTCTCTGTTTAGTTGTACAACATATGTCTGTGTAGTTGTACAATTTATGTACGTGTAGTTGTACAACCTGTATCTGTATAATTGTACAGCATGTGTCTGTGTAGTTATATAAACCTGTTTCTGTGTAGTTGTACAACATGTTAGTTGTACAAGATTTATCGTGATGAATCCGAGCCGTAATACTACTAGTTTTTATACGCCGTCGGGACAAAAAAAATACACCTGCGAGGCTTTTTTTTTTTGCACGTACATGTTTAGTTTTTTTTTTGTGAACTACGTACATGCATGGCTCGGGAAGCTTCCCAGGGCGCATGCAAGGAGCTGTCATGCGGTGGCTTCACGTCATGCATCAACGTAGACGCCAGCCATTGCTGGATGTACAGACGTGGGGTCGCGTGCGCCTCGCGGGTGGACGGACGCGGGGCTCTCTCGCGTGCTGTCGTCCCGTCCGGTCTGCTGGCGGTGATAATATTCAATTTTGCTACCTCTACCATCTACCACGTGGCGCGCTCACGAGGAGAGGAGTTCCCTTTTGGAAGGGTTCCCTCCCGATAGTGATACCCATGAAACTGCAGTCCAGCAACTGCAAGTCTGCAACAATTCTCAAAAAAAAAAACTGCAAGTCTGCAACACACGCACCGGCAACGGAAGTCTGTCTCGCCGTTGCCGCCGCCGCCACCACCACCGTGTCGTCGCAGCAGCCATGCTCCGCCTCCGGGCGTGCATCCTCACCCACCTCCTCTCGTCTCCCTCCGTCTCTCCCATCTCACCTCTCCACCGACTCCTCTCTGCGGCCGCGGCCGCGCCCGCCGTTTCCCCAAGCCCTCCCTTTGCCGTCGACGAGTACCTCGTCGGGACCTGCGGCCTCACCTGACACCAGGCTTTCAAGGCCTACGGGAAGATATCCCACCTCAAGTCCCCCTCCAAGCCCGATGACGTCCTCGCCTTCCTCACTGGCCTCAGCCTCTCCAGCGCCGACGTCACCGCCCTCGTCGCCAAGGACCCGCAGTTCCTCTGCGCAAGCGTGGAGAAAACCCTGGAGCCCGTGGTCACCGGGCTCGCCGGTCTCGGTCTACTGCGTGATGTGATCGCGTGCCTCGTTCCGATCACCGGCAACTGCTTCCGCTGTAGATCAATTGTTTCCAAGGTGCAGTACTACCTGACCCTCTTTGGCTCCTCCGAGGACCTCCTCCCGGCGCTCAAGCGAAGCTGCTACTTTCTTACTAGCGACCTGGCCGGGGTGGTAGAGCCCAACGTCAAGCTCCTACGGAATTGCGGGCTACGTGTTTGCGATATTGCCAAGCTGAGCATCAGTATGCCGAGGCTACTCACCACCAACCCGGAGCGAATCCGGGAGATGGTTGCTTGCACTGAAGGTATAGGTGTGCCGCGTCACTCGTCAATGTTTAGGCACGCCCTGCAGGCTGTTTCATTTAACAACGAGGAGAAGATCACCGCCAAACTGGAATGCTTGAAGAAGACGTGTAGGTGGTCGGATGCTGAGGTGCGCATTGCCGTGTCTAAGGCTCCGTGTGTGCTCAGGAAGATCAATGACATGCTGCGGCGCAGGTCTGATTTCCTGATCTCCGAGATGGGGTTGGAACCAGCATACATTGCTCATCGGCCGGCATTACTCTCTTATAGCCTAGATGGCCGGCTCAGACCTCGGTACTTTGTTCTATAGTTTCTTAAGGAGAATGGATTACTAGAGTACGAGCCTAGCCGCTACTATACAGCAGTCTGTGTGAGTGAGGAGGTTTTCATCGAAAAGTTCATATGCCCTCACAAGGAAGCTGCTCCACACCTTGCTGAAGAGTATGCAGCCTCTTGCAGAGGGAAAGTGCCAGCACCTCACGAGGAAGCTGCGCCAAACCTTCCTGAAGACTATGCAGCCGTTCGCGGAGGGAAAGTGCTGGCTAATTTCAGATTTGCATGAACCAATAATGGGCTATGGAAGCTGGTAACAGGTTACTGGCACAGCAAGGTTTTCACTCTGAGTAGTAAGCTTGTAACTCCTGTTTCGGTGTTCTTTGCCTAACTGGATGCTGGTTGTCTGCTATAGCATGTCTGTTACATGTTCCTTTTAGTGTGGCCAATCCCATATGAAACTGATAATATGATTTGTTAGTCCTGGTATGTCCATACATCATTCAGTAGAGATAGAAGGGTCGTACTGCTCTGAACTTGTCCATCCCCATGTCATGTTGGCACACATTGGAACTAAGAGAGTGAGATGAGGCATGCCGCAAATGCTTTGAAGTATCAGCTAGTATAATGTCTGCACAGTATGTATCTTTATGTTCTCAAATAGCCATTGCGGTTTCCAGTGTAATCTTCAATCTATCATTCATCAAATAAATTTCTCATTTTGTCCATGAAGGTGGTACTTTTGATGAAAAATTGAAATACTTATTTTATGGTGAACAAATTTGGATTCATTCAGCTCATGCGCATAGTACATCCTGTATTACAATGTCCTATAACTTCACAAATTCAAAGGCAGCATGCACAGGACAGGAACCTGAAACATGAGCAGAACAGATACATGAAAAGGTAGGCTGATTTAGGCTATGCCTGAGAGCCTGTTGTGCAGAGTCATGCGCCACCACATTCAGGTCTCTTTTGATGTGAAAAAAACCTGGTGATGGCATTAAAGAAGCAAGCCATGAGTTCTCTCGTGTCCCAGTGAAGAAGAAGATGATCTAGCTTCCTGCTTGCTGCCACTGTCGCTAGCGTCTGGTTGTCAGTAAGCAGTGTTGGCCTGTCAATATTCAGAATCTGCGGAAGTATTGTTGCCAGCAGAAGGGCGTTTGCCTGGAGGACTGAAGGTGTGAGACTCGTCGTAACCTCTATCATGATGGACATTGATTGACGTCCGAATCGTTCTTTATGAAAACAACAATGCTCGTCGCTTCAGTTCCTGCTGCATCTGGTACATTCCTATACTTCTAGGATGCATCTGTGAAAATTACAGTACCTAATATATGTCTATCAGTGGTGATTGCGGATCCCTGCACTTGATGGCCACAGTGTTGATCCCTGCATTACATAACAGATAATTTAAAATGCCCGTAGTGGAAAGCCTTACATCAAGTGAGTTGTATTTGTTTGCTTTCAGCAACATCTGTATCGTTATCTGGCACACATTGTGCCCGTACACATGTGGTGTAAACACACCTGACTTTCCCCTCAACCAGACGGCTCTCCAAGTTAAAAGTGGCAGGCCTTGTTCACAGTATACCAAGTGAGAACCAGGACAGAGATGGACCTCCAATTTTAAATGAAACTCCGCGAAGAACGCATGAATTGTGGAGTTTTGATTTTGTAGTCCTTTTTACATGTGAAGAAAAAGCAGCATGTGGTTGCCATTATACAGATTCATTTCTTGAAAGCTCAAGCAAAAGTCACCCACAATTGTTTCCTCTGAACTAAATGGCATGTAACTGCAACGCACGTTTTCACGATTAAAGGGATAATTTACAAGTAGGAAAGACTGGACCAGGGTCTACATGGATTACTTTTTTTGCACTTTTGCATTGGTCCTAGATTTTTATATTGTAAAGAGAACAACTCTCCTCCGATGTATTTGTGGCCAGATCCGAAGTGGCACTACTCTATTAGGATCTTGCAAAAAAGTTTATATCACGAAAATATAAGAACACATTTTTTTTTCGAGAGTGACAGGGGGAATAAAATCCCCCACTGTTTGTTGTGCCTGGCGGGCCATGTTCTTACAACGGATGGAGAAATTTGCAGGGGATACAAGGGAAGAGAGAACAACGAAAATATAAGAAAAAAGACAACTAGACGAGGGAAAGCAAGAGCCACCAAGAGATAAAAGAGGTGAGGGGTGCAGTCGAGGGATCACAATGCCAAGACTCGGCAATCAGCCTCACGCACCGCACCGCCATGCGACTCGAACCCCACGGCACAACTCAGGAGTACCACCATCATCATCGGAGTGTCAAGCCTAGCACCCAGCACTACCCTAGATAGGGAGCTCCGCCACAGAGATCGAGACGAAAGATGGTGGGGGAATAAGAACACATATTAA
This sequence comes from Poa pratensis, assembly GCA_947311845.1. Taxonomy (NCBI): domain Eukaryota; kingdom Viridiplantae; phylum Streptophyta; class Magnoliopsida; order Poales; family Poaceae; genus Poa; species Poa pratensis. Next base: position 41,922,405 of record CAMZMU010000055.1, on the reverse strand, counting down.
TATGGATATCCTCTCTTACTATTATGCTTATATCCAACAATATATCAAAACATGCCATAACACTTTGATTGCGGTGACAATCTCTATATATTGGTAATTCATTGAAAATAGAAACAGCATGTCACTTTATTTTTTTTTTATTTTGAGGCGAAAGAGAGCATTATATCACATTTGTTTCAGAATTACAGTCGTTACATATGGCAAATTACCGTCAGGGGCAGCAGAAATCAAAATAAACTTCATGTAGTTCGTCCCAACTTGTCCTGCTGCTGGCTGCCGAGTTGCTCTCTCTCTCTTTATCTTTTCTTTTGTTTTAAAAAAGCTCCCTCTGTATCTTCAGAATTCTGTATTCGTCAAATATGTAATCAGGCGTTTAGCCTCTTCAACGGAGTGGCGCCACCGAAAGGAGCTGGACAACAGCAGCAGTCAGTCTCTAGCTCGATTGGACCAGCGCCCAGGAAGAGCATGCCGTGTAGGCCATGAACAGCTGCGGCGAATTCAGATTCTTCAGGGGCAGTGCATCGCTCCAGTTTACAGGAAGCAGAAAAGATGACTTCACCCGAACTGGTTCGACCTAGGCATCCACCACTACACGATATCAGTTTACATCTATATGAAGCGGGATCTTTGCACAAATCAGCTCAAAAAAAAAATGAAAAGCGGAGATAAGAGGGCATGGTTGTAGTTTCCCATGGTTGTGTGACACATCATGGTGTTATGTGCATCAAACTTAAGCTGAAAAATTAGAAGCTCATTGTCAGAAAAGAAAAAAAGAGCAAGGAGAGGAGAGACAACCTCACTCGTCGGGGCAGGTGGGGAGGAGTTCATACGGCTTCGACGGGACCCCGGCTTTGACGAGCAAAGAAATGGGAGCACAATACATGGATTGGTAGGTATGTTGAGTTGTTCAACATTAGAATGAGCTGGTCCGTTCATCGGATATTGAATTGTATTCTTTTTTTTGAACAGGATAGACCCTGAAGGGTCTGGATACTGCGTTAATAATTCAACAGTGCGTTACATTTTACATAGAGGACCTCACAATAAACCATAATAAGAAAAGGGTCATCCACATTTACACAAAACACCCTAAACGAAGAAGGAGGAACGCAATTGGATCCTTCATCTTCTTCGTCTGCACTGAAGAACAGCAAGCACGGACGACAGCCCCCCATGCGAGAGTCGGGGACGAGACCACTTGACTCAGGATGGGAGTGCAGCGCCATCGCACGAACTCGAGAGGGCCTCCGAAGGAGGTTGAAAAGAGCATGTCGCATCACCGGCGACCAGGCCTGGAGCTGCTGCCTACCAGCATCTTGAGTCGGCGGCCAGCCACCAGCCACCGAGATTCTTCTCCAGCGCGCAGTACCACAAGACTCCCGACACTCTCCAGCAAGAAGATCCACCACTCCAACACACCCCTCACCCTCGCCACCACGGCCGGCCACGAGAGGAAGCGGAGAGACAGAAATCATACCGAAGAAGGCATATGGGCGCTTATTGAAACGAGCTGCAGCACAGCAACCCAGCATCATCTTCCTCCTTGGAAGCCACCCTGGGAAGCAGAACCACCGCCCTCCAGTACCGCGCCATGGCACCGGAGAAGCACTCGAACAGGAGAAGAGAGCAGCCTTATTGACGGAGATGCCGAGCTCGAGCTTCCTCGCTTGTCGCAGCTCTTGCCACCGGAGAAGAACAGCAAGGCATACCAGAGCACGAACGCACCAGATCCGGCCGAGGGATCTGGCAACCTACTCCCACGCTCCACAAAGGGAAACGACAACCAACTGTACAACCTACCTACACCAGCACCTCGCCTCAGCCATCGCCGAGCGGCAACGCCGCCGGAGACCGCCTCGGTCCGGCCCGGGGAGCTCGAGAGAACTCTCAGGGACTGTAGCAGAGGATAGGGACGAGAGAGAGGGAGAATTGTATTCCAACATGTTTGCTTTTTATGAGTAGTATAGAAAATCTAAGCATTTTACCTACCCTAACAAAATTGTTCCTTTTAAACCACAAGATGACAGGCACTTTCGTTCATGACTAAATTGGCCACAGTTAACCTTAGCTAAATTCTCCACCACAAAAGGTGTGACGAACAAAATGGCCACTAGGATTATGGCAAAATTTGACAAGAAATCGTGTGTATGACATGTGTACCATATGGTGAAGAAAGTGTAGCAAGCCATGAATGTAGCAAGTCGTGGTTTCTTGTGGTTGTGGGGCTTCGCCCGTGGGTTGTGTCGTGTTGTTGTATGGTTTTCGCTCGGTTTCTTCCATAATAAACCGGACACCTTCTGTTTAATTAATATATGGGGCAAAAGCCCCACAGTTTCAAAAAAACAAACATGCCCAACAATTTACGGTTCAAGCGATGGAGTCCATCAGTCAACGAAACTGATGGAGGCATTAATCTCATTAATTAACTTATATATTATTGACAACAAAAACTTATAGGTTTGTAATTCTAACACACAAATGCATCCTAATTCTAATCTAAAAAATCACGGTACTACTGTCCATGTCCATTGCCGATAACACAAGCACAAATCAGCTGGACTAGAGTGTTTGGTCTGACGGACCACGATGGTGGTGATTACTGCAATTGCATCGACACACATGGCACAAGAGAGAATACACGCGAGCTTAATTGTAGATAACAGCCTCCTCCCTTCATGTCATAGACTTGACATTCCAGGGTAGAAAAATGGAAGCCTCGGAGATAACTTCGCGAAGACAGCACGCACTTGCATAACCACCACAAAACATAACTGAAAAAAGTTACACCCAGAATAACTATTGCCCCTTCTGTTACCCAACGTGTGTTTAAAACAGCTGGCACGCAACAGAGAAACTGCAGCGCCCCAATTCCTCCATGTTTCTCTCAATCTCCCAGCCATAAAAAGCAACCCAAAACTGGCAGCTTGGCTTCAGTTGTCCTCCCTTTTTTCTTGCAAGGCAAACCAAACTGGGCAGCAAACGCAAACCGACCACCAGCTTCATTCCCTTCAAATCTCTTCAATTTCATCTGTAGAAGGCTGCAAGCCCCGTCTTCTCTTCCCTAGTTACAAGATCAGTAACAGAGCAGACATAGAGGGCACCAACAACAATGGCTGCCCACAGCCAGACGTGGAACCGCAGCAGGATCAGAGGCGTCCTCTTCTGTCGAACAGAACTGATGGCACCAACAACTTGAGCCCCATGCAGAAGGCAATTGGACAGACATACCAGAGCACCGGGCACCTGGCCAAGCTCCTTCCATCAGGCACTGTGCTTGCCTTCCAGCTCCTGGCTCCAACCCTGGCAAAACAAGGCCACTGTGGTGACATGAATCGGATGATGACAGGAGGGCTCGTGATACTATGTGCACTGTCATGCTTTGTTCTTAGCTTCACAGATAGCTTCAGGGATGAGAAAGGCAAGGTGCGATATGGGTTTGCTACGTTCAAGGGATTGTGGGTCATCGATGGTGGAGCTACTCTTGATCCACACGCTGCAGTTGAATACAAGATAAAATTTCTAGACTTTGTCCATGCAACTGTCTCAGCGATGATTTTTGTTGCAATAGCTCTGTTTGACCAAAATGTGGTTTCTTGCTTCTATCCAATACCATCAGAGGATACAAAGCAAGTACTCACAACATTACCAGTTGCTATTGGAGTTATTGGAAGCATGATATTTGTCAGCTTCCCGACCACCCGCCATGGAATTGGCTCTCCGGTGTCTCCACAATAGTTCGGATCTTCAAAATATTAGTTCGCCCTAGTTCCTGCTAATAAAACATAGTCGATGCCCCTTAGGCAGGATAGATAGAACAGAAGTATACAACACCTATTTTTGTATAATGATGTAAGAATGATACACATGATGAACCTCAACAAGCCCAAGCTTATTTGCATATGCAAAATATGTCTTGTACATATTATCTATCTTCCACAATTTATTTAAGTGTCTACTCTATCTATACAGCAAAAGATACCAGTCTTTTTAAAGGTTAACCATGAACTTATTTCATACACCAACAGAACCTGACAATATATTTTAAAATATAACCTTGAAATTAAACTCATCAACCAAGTTTTTACAGTCATCTTTGCTATTGAAAATTTGAGTTCCGGCATCTCCAGACCCCACATACAAATCGTAAGTGGACAATGCAAGGTTGAAATGGTTGCAGGTTGCACTACATGCAAATGCTTGCAGGTTATGTGGCATACAGGAAATACATTGGTAACATCTTTTGGTACATAACACACATACTAAAATCTTCCATTGGCTATTGAGGATCAAATGAACGTAAAACACATGTTTACACAGATAAGGTGACTTGATGACTTGCTTTTGTCTTGAATCTTGACACATATAGGTAGGCATACTTTGTTTTGCCCTTTTGTCTGAAGTTGAGATGCCCAAACGGAAGACGATCTGGTCTCCGTCTTGCAAAACCATATCATACAGTATTCTCGAATTCATATCATATAACTTTATGTCACCGTATAATAACCCCAAGCATTTAGGCTAGCAACAGAAGGAAACAAAAGAAAGATGAAGAAAATTAAAGTCCACTTATGCGGCAGTTCACTTAGTGTATTCCCAGTAGACATGAAAGTATGAAACATAAAGAGATACAGACAACGCACATCGCATCATACCTGAACACTGCCGGCTTGCTTGTAGCTTCAAACTTATTCATATATCAATAAACTTTGGTAGTTCACATATCCCGGAAATGGAACACTGACGTGTATGCGTTTTGGTAACAATACTCTCTCGCTTGTGTAATACCATGATGGAAGGAGAAGCATGTTACGACCTCAAGGGACGATTTAGCTTGCTGAGAGCTCAGGTGCGTCATGTACTAAAGCCTAAAACAGTGTAGCACCACCCCTTTTTTCTAAATCAGATAACTGTTAACTCGTTCCACATTTCCTCAGCTTCTTGCCTCACCTTCTTCTTACTCCAATAACCACTGATGATAACATCCCATGTTTCCCTCTCAGGGATGCACCTCTCTGATAACATGTCTAGCACAACATGAGCTGCTTTCTCCAAATTGTTCGTTTTGGAGAAGAACTCAACCAGTAAATGGAAAGTGCTTGGCTCGGTAGAAATTCCACGAGTCCTCATGCTCTGGTACACCCGGAAAGCCCTCCCAGCTTCACCCTTAGCACATAATGCTGTCACCACTGCATCGTTTATCCTAACATGCAAGCTCCAGGTCACCCGGTTGGGTTGAACACCGGCAAGAACCATCTCATCCAAGTAATTTGCAGCCTCTGCAGTCCTTCCTGCATCACACAGCCCAACAATTAGCTTCCCGAACAATCCAGCATTAGGCTTCCTTCCCTGGAGACGCATCCGGTCCAAAACCTCCATTGCTTCCCTCAATCGGCCTTCCTTACAGAGACCATTAATCACAGAGCTATATGTGATTGTGTTTGGCAGCTTCGTCTCCTTGACCATCCTATCCAGCAACTCCAATGCTGATGCTGCACGCCCACCCTTGCATAACCCGTCAATCAGAGAACTATAGGTGACAACATTGGGTGCAACACCTCTCCTCACCATTTCATCAAACATCTCCAGTGCATCATCCAAGCAACCTTCCCGTGCAAGCCAATTGATAACAGTCGTGTAAGTAACCCCCGTAGGCGCAATTCCATTTGCTACCATCTCGGAGAACAGCTCCTGGGCCTCGGCCCGGCGGCTGCGGCGGCAGAGCCCATCGATGAGGGTGTTGTAGGAGCAGGCGTCAGGTTTGGGGATGTTCCGGAAAAGGCGGACGGCGCCATCGATGGGAGCGGCGGCGTCGGAGCAGTGGGCCTTGAGGAGGACATTGTAGGTGGCGGTGGTAGGGCCGAAGCCGGCGGCGCGCATGTCGGCGAGGAGGGACTGGGCGAGAGGGAGCTGGGAGTGGGAGACCAGGGTGGCAAGGACGGCGGTGTAGGAGCGAGCAGAGTGGGGGAGAGAGAGGGCGGAGGGGGCGGAGCGGAAGAGCTGGAGGGCGGCGAGTGGGCGGTGGGTGCGTGAGAAAGCGCGGAGGAGGGTGAGGAAAGGGGGCTCGAGGTCGGCGGCGGAAGGAAAGAGCGCGCGCGAGCGGCAGAGGAGGGAGGTGGCGAGGGGCAGGAGGCCGGCGGAGGCGAGGCGGGAAGTGAGGAGGGAGACGGTGTCCGGTGAGGGGAGGATTGGGGCGGGCGGCGCGGAAGTGGAAGTGGAGACGGACGCGGCGGTGGCCGCGTCGAAAAGGGCGAGCGCACGGCGCGGGTGGCTCTCGGCGCGGACTCGGCGGTGGAGTTGTTCGGCGGTGAGGGTCTTGGGCCATTTGGTAGGGGTGAGGTTGGCCGGCAACATTGGAGCGGCGGCGGGACGGGAAGCCTGGGAGGTGTTCGGGGGTATGTCAGTCAACGGCAGCGTAAGGTTTGCCGACTTGCGGCTATGAGGTAGTACGACGGTAAACCAGGAGAGGAGATTTCGTTCTGCCGAGCTGCAGTGATTCTAGTGTTTAAAAAAAATCGAAAATAATACGTACTCCGTATTTATTAGCATCGAACTTGTTTGAAAAATACCTCGGATGTTGTCCACAAACGTGAAAAAATCAACTTCAAAAACTTTGTACTCTGAGCTACACAAAAATAAAAAATAAAGTGTTGATTTGAATATGCATATTTTTAAATTTCAAATTTATCAAAAAAATTCATTTTGTGTAGCGTAGAATACAATGTATTTAAAATTAATTCTTTTGCATGTTTGTGGGGTATATCATTGGCTAAATCAGGTTTAAAAAAATTGAAACTCGTAAATGGTTTTTTGATCTTATTAAAATACCAGCATTACTAGTGATGGGGAACCAAAAACACTCTTCTGGTAAACATCCCTTTCACCTAGGGTCGGCTCCACCGAAAGTTGGTCGTCTACAACATTTTCCTCTTTATGTTAGATTGAAAACAAAATTTTAGATTATGATACCATTTAATAAATTTGATTCCATTCTTTTTATCAGGATAATACTTAGAACAAAACAGAACAACCGTAGATCATTTGGTCAGCTGTCATTGTGTGCAAACACTTTTAAGACATATCTACAACGAGTGATTCATATTAAACATGTTAATATAAATAGTCTCACTAACTACAACATCCTTCTGATGGATATTAGCGACTCAAGATCCAAGATATACAAGTCCCATGTTGGTTCTAGCATCACTGCCAACGAGCAAGTAATAAAGGTAGCCAACTCCTTGACAATTACTCCCTCCCGTTCCACAATTTAAGGTGTTGTAGGCCTTTCCACATTCAAATGTATACACATGTATCTAAATACGTTTTAGTGTATATATCCACTCATTTTAGTCTGAAGCTAGACAATATGTGAAACAATTAAAACATCTTATATTGTGGAACGGAGGGAGTACATCTCATGCTACTCATGTTAGTCAAGTGACCTCACATGCCCCGGCTTCCGACATCATTTGTCTCAAGTCTCACAACCGTCACGATAACCTCGTTAAGTTCATGTAGCGCCTTCTGCATGCTCAATTTGGACTTGAACCTGTCTGGAGGAGATATTTTGGTAGCAGCCCAATTTTATGACCCTTCTACCAAGAACTACCCGACTTCCGATAGTGCAGCACAAGGCGGGGCAACCAACATTACCTTATTTAGTGATTTTACTTCTACCACCTAATCTCTAATGTTAGTAGTAAAACCGAGACAATCAATTATGAACAAATGTTTCATCTTCTGAAATAACATGGCTCTTCATCATGGTGTTTATCTCCACGAAGATACCAGATGGCGCACCATCGGCTCTTGTCACCGGTGTCCTCCGAGTCCTCCATACGAGCAGCTCTAGATAGTCAAATAATATAGAGAGATGCATCTCATGCTGACATGACACGCATATCGTTATACAACAACGCTAATAGCACAATGGCTCTAGCCGGCTGTACGACAATGACTCGCATGTCATGATAGTGTTCAAAAAGTTGTTATTCTAGACGCGCATAAGCGCGAGACGCTGGCCAAACGCCCCCACCTTGGCCCTAAGCAGTGGAAGCCCGGCGAGGTCCTCCGGTGAGTAATCTGTCATCCGGCGGTGGAAAAGCGTGGGCGTGATGCATGTAAAATGCATACATGAACTTTACATTTTATTACATGTTATTCCATGTTATTTGCATCATATAAGGGTTATATTCATGATTTATATTGAGTTTTGGGGATAATTAACAAGTTCCCCATTTTTCTGGAATTAACCTGCACTGTCAGAAAACCCCTTTTTCTATATTTTTACGTTTCAGGCGACCAAATCACGTCATAATGACCTGAGATTTTACGGGGATCACTTTTTTGGAAGGAACGAAACGTAGGCGCAAAGGAAACGAAGAACGGAGACCAGAAGGCCGAAAGAGGTGGGCCCACGCGGCCAGATTCCCTGACCGTGTGGGACCCACCAAAATGGCCCTCGGGCCTCCGCTGCCGTCGATCTTTCTTCCGAAGCTTCGTCTTGACCTAAAAACGACTATATATAGACCCCCCCAGGGCTTTCGCGAAAGGGAGCGCCGCCGAAACACAGAAACCACGAAACAGAGACCTGGAGCTGAAGATTGGAGGGGGAAAACTCCGGCGGGGCGCTGCCGTGGTCTCCTTCCCCTCCAACAACATCTCCACCGACACCATGATGAAGAGGGAGTAGTCCACCCTGGACTATGGGTTTGTGGAAGTAACTTATGTATCTCTCCTCTCTATGAGCTTCACTAATTAGTACCGTATGAGCTGCTGAACATGATTACGGTCATCTATGTAATTCCTTTGTGGTGGATCTTTATTATGAGTTAATACATGTTTGAGATTGCAATGGTTTTGTTTCAGTTATGAAAGTAGATGCATATTATGTACCCCGTTCTTATTTACTTGTCATGATCAAGCATGTTTATGAGAGCATGTGAGGGGGAACGTGTGCATTAGTTGGAGTAACGGGGGGTGGCTAGTGCAGTGAACGTGACAGATAGTTCTGCGATCCACTTGGGTTTTCTACCTTACTTTGTTGCCTCACTAGGGATAAACAAAAATACCATGCTACCGGAGAGTGGATGTGACCTTGGCCACTACCTCCATGACTAGATCTAGCATGTTCTTATTTTAACTTCATGTCATTGAACTTATTGCTATGCTCTGATTTATCTTAATTACTAAGGTGTTATGATTTAGTTCGCATCTTGGTGGAGCATAAGAGAGAGAACAACTTATACTTGAGATCTCTATGTTAGGACGTGATGCCCATATTATTAATAACTTGTCAAACCATGTCTTGCCATCTTCATGTTAATTTTAGTGTTCCATTGTCTACCACGTTATCAAGAGAGAGTGCATTTGTGAAACCATGAACCCCGGTCCATTTTTAATCATAAGAAACACCTTTCCAACACTTTTATCACCACTTTTGTTTGCTGCCATTATTAAATCCGAAAATACAAAAACACTTTTACATCTTGCATTCATCATAAAAAACCCAAAAATATCATTTATCATTGTACCATCATCCTTGCATATTTATTTACCATCATTGCATATTTACTACTGTTTGCATATTTATTTTATTATCATTCTCACACCTTGTGCTTGACAACCACTTGGTGAGGTTGAGGGCACAAAACAATTTATTTTGTTGCAGGTTCTCAAGAGAAGGATAAGGAGATAACACCTGAAATACTGGTTCCCCGAGAGTTCGATATTAAACCCTCGAGTCACCCCTCGTGGGGAAAACTGTCTTCCACTACTACATACACTCTGCACTTGGAGTCTCAACCTAACCCATTTACTTTTCACGCAGGTAACCACGCGAAGGGTCAGCAATGTTTTCTGGCGCCGTTGTGGGGTAACTACGTGAAGGGCCATCAAGACGTTTTCTGGCGCCGTTGCCGGGGAACCATAGCTGAAAGGTTTATCCAAGGATCACTCACATCAAGTCAACTTCATCACCAACTTGTGTAACAACCTAAGCTTGGGGAGGTTGCACCTACGTGAGCATCATCTTATCCATCTTTACCTACAATCATTTTATTTTGTTTTGTTCTTGTCTTGCATATCATCTTTATATTTCGGTTTGCATATTTATATTCAGTTTTGCATTTTTGTGTTGCATTTGTTATTTCGAGTTGCATTAGTGTCATTTTACTTTCAGTTTTGCATAAAAAATTAAAAACACATAAAAACTTGCTCAATGGAGAAAAGAACTTTTTGGCCATTTAGTGTTAAGAATTTTCCTCAAGATAGGAATTTCCCTGTTAAAGAATTTGAGATAGATCCTAATGTCACTAAATTGATTTTTGAAAATCGTTTTTCTGGGAAACCGAAAGAAGATGCTCTTCAACATCTTAGTAAATTTAATGAAAGATGCAAAGAATTAAACCTGATTCATGCCAATGCTAATGTGATCAAAGTAAAGCTTTTTCCTTATTCCTTGGCTGGAAAAGCTCTAGATTGGATATTAAAATGGCCACCTGGGAATTTTAGCAATTGGTTTAATTTGAAAGCTGCATTCATTGAGAGGTTTTGTTTTTCAGCCATGGTTTATAATATAGAGAAATAGTTATCACCTTTAAACAAAATAAGGAAGAAACCTTGGTTAAAACTTGGGAAAGGTTTAGAGGTATAGCTTATGGAATGGAACATGGTATTAGAGATTGGATGCTCATGCACATATTTTATAAAGGATTGTCTGAAACTTCTAAACTCTTTTTAGACAATGAATGTAAGGGTTCTTTCATAAATACTACTATTGCTGATGCTTACATTCTACTTGATGGCTTGATATTGGAAGTAAAAATTAAAGAAAGTTTAGAAAAAGCTCAAGTACCTGAAGATGTGTTTGATGACCGTTATGAATTATTTAATCTATATAATAGAGATAAAAAAGTTGAGGAAGTTAAAATGCTTAGTGAAGTTAAGGAACCATTTGTTGATTTAGAGAAGTGTAGCTTGCATGAATTAATTTCTATCTTACAAAAATTTGCAAGTGATCCTTCTGTTAATATTAACCAGGCTGGTTTTGGTTCCTATATTGCTAATCATGTCTTAAAAGAAAAGATTGCTAGGTACAATCAAGAAGCTATGATACCACCTAAGCTTGGGGATATCTGGATCCCTAAGGTACTAGTAACCATTGGAAAAGAGACACACCATGCCATTTTAGATCTAGGATCTAGTGTCTCTATATTATCTAAAGAACTATATGAAGTCCTTGAACTTAAAAATATTGAGAAATGCTCTATTGAACTTGCACTTGCTGATGATTCCATTAGACATGCTCTAGGAAAAGTAAGTGATGTTATGGTAGAGTTACACATGACTTTTGTGCCTGTTGATTTTCTAATCATGGACATGGGGAATAAAACCTCTAGTCCTATTATTTTGGGAAGACCTTTTCTTCGTACTACAGGTGCCATTATTGATTCAAAGGAAGGGAATGTGAAGTTTCAGTTTCCACACAAGAAGAGCATGGAACACTTCCCAAGGAAGAGGGACACACCAAGGTTCAAGCTCCCTCATGAGCTACGTCCCCTTTGATTATCAAGTAAGTAAGCCTAGCTATATGGCTATAAAGAAAGCGCTTTACGGGAGGCAACCCGGTTGTTTTTGTTTGAGATTTTCTTTGAGTCCTCTTGCTGTAACAAGAGAGTAGTTTGTTAGTTTTGTTTCTGGGATTTTTAATAAAGAACCAAGTTTTACCTATTTTGGGTTTGAAAAGTTGCTATTCATTTTCGGAGAGTTTTCTGCCTGCACGAAGTCTGTGCACGGTTTGATTTTTCATTTTTTATCTGTAACTCCGATTGAGCTGTAATTTGAACTGTAGCTTCAACTTTTCATCCTCTGTATACGTGATTTTTTGCAGATTTTTCTGACGAGTTTAAGTAGGGTAGAAAAATGCGTTTTGCTGCTGCTGTTTTTCTGGACAGATTCTGTCTTGATATTGTTTGATGCATTCTTTGAGCTTTTTGCTTGAATCTTTTTGATTCAATTGAGTTTATGAGTAGGCATACAACATTATATACTCTCTGGACATTCATATGAATTTTTGCCTAAGGATTTTATGCAGCAAGGAACCTATTTGTTTATCACTACTAATATCACCCCACAGAAAAGAAATGGGAGAAACGGTGTTTTGAAGTTTTTTCACAGGGATTAGAGGAGCTGCACCAAGAGCTATCCAAGGATGGTGAAGACCATAAGCTTGGGGATGTCAAGACAACCCCACTAGACCAACACACTCTCGGTTTGCACACGTCTAACTTCTGTTTTTCGATCAAAGCACTTTATCGTATAAACTTGGAGCGTCTGTTTTTTTTTGCTTTTGTTATTTCGGTTTGTTAATAAGACCACCACTATCATTTATATATGAGAGAGCTACTGGAAGTTTGGGTTGAATTATGTTGGATGCTATTAAATATATTGGGATAGGGATGTTTGAGTTGATTTTAAAAGATACATATAGTTGCATAATTCATGTGCTTTGAATGAATGTTAATTTGCAAGTGTGTTGTCAAGAGCTATCTTTTACCATGTTTAGATGTTGAATTTTAACTTTACTTGGTTTAACATGGATTGATTAGTTCTATGGACACTTATGCATGCATTTAGATGGTCAACTTTCTCCCTATTGCTAGCCCAAAAATTACAACAAGTAAAAAGCTTGTTTCCCAACACCTTCAACCAAAGTTTTTCCAGTGAGTCCACCATATCTACCTATTAGCTTTATGCTATTCCAAGTATGTTTATCATGTTATATTGTGTTATCTACATTTCTGAATTTAAATGCTTATGTTATTGATTGTCATGGGAAAAATTGGTTAAAAGCTCTCACGAACTTGATGCACAATTTACTTTTATTGCATTTAATAAGCATGAACCATTGTGATTAAAATTATGAAGTTGTGGGCTTGACAATTGTTTTGGTTGGGAGTTAGCCCATATGTGCTGTCACATGGCAAGCTTTCAACATTGCACTTATTTATATTTAGTTGATGTCATGTACTTTTGTTTATGGATGCCTATCATGGGTGAAATGAATGTGGATACTTAGTAAGTTCAAAGAGTTTGTATAAATGGTTAGAGAAATGCCTGGGCCGCTAATCTAAGCCATGCATCATTCATGGTGGAAATTTACAGCATAACCATAATGTTCATTCAGTGATGCACCTCATAATAAAAAGCTATACCCATAGTAAATAAAAGAGTGCTGAGATTGTTCATTGTCTGTTTGTCTTGTTGTTTTGACATGGGCTTGTTCATGTCAAGGGGCAAGAGGTACCCCAGTGCAGTTCTTGATGATACTATTATTACTTGCAATGACCTTTATTTGAATTTACTTTGTGGACCAAAGTGAGTAACACATGGTGTAGGTACTTGTATTCAAGGGACATGAGACATTCAACCAATACATTGTCAAGCACACCACTCATATTTGCTTTCACTTTAAACATTAATCATTCAAGATGCTATGATAGGGGTAATGAGAGCTCCACACCAATGACTACCACATTGCAAGCATTAACTTAAGTAGAAGTGTTTGGAAGTTAGATGAAACTTATTCATGCTTTACCTCTACTTATTTATCTATCCAAAGTGTCCACCTTTTATATTCAGTTTTCATAAGAAGTACTCTATGACCACCATAGGATGTTTTTACTTTTCATTATGCATACATTTGGTCCATAGTACTTTCTTCTATGTTACACTTTGTGAATTTATCATTGAACATCTTTACATTGAGTATTTGATATCACTTCATAATTTATCTTGCATATTGTTATTCCTTTGAAGAATGAATCATTTGACTCTATGTAGCAATAGTAATCACCTTTGATATCCATTGATAGTATTAAAATGCAAAGTCCATGTTAGTTTTATCACCTTCATACTCGGGACGAGCATGGGTTAAGCTTGGGGATGTTGATGCATGTAAAATGCATACATGAACTTTACATTTTATTACATGTTATTTGCATCATATAAGGGTTATATTCATGATTTATATTGAGTTTTGGGGATAATTAACAATTCCCCATTTTTCTGGAATTAACCCTGCGCTGTCAGAAAACCCCTTTTTCTATATTTTTACGTTTCAGGGACCAAACGACGTCCAAATGACCTGAGATTTTACGGGGATCACTTTTTTGGAAGGAACGAAACGTAGGCGCAAAGGAATCGAAGAAACGGAGACCAGAAGGCCGAAAGGGTGGGCCCACGCGGCCAGATTCCCTGACCGCGTGGGACCCACCAAAATGGCCCTCGGGCCTCCGCTGCCGTCGATCTTTCTTCCCGAAGCTTCGTCTTGACCTAAAAACGACTATATATAGACCCCCCAGGGCTTTCGCGAAAGGGAGCGCCGCCGAAACACAGAAACCACGAAACAGAGACCTGGAGCTGAAGATTGGAGGGGGAAAACTCCGGCGGGGCGCTGCCGGGTGGTCTCCTTCCCCTCCAACAACATCTCCACCGACACCATGATGAAGAGGGAGTAGTCCACCCTGGACTATGGGTTTGTGGAAGTAACTTATGTATCTCTCCTCTCTATGAGCTTCACTAATTAGTACCGTATGAGCTGCTGAACATGATTACGGTCATCTATGTAATTCCTTTGTGGTGGATCTTTATTATGAGTTAATACATGTTTGAGATTGCAATGGTTTTGTTTCAGTTATGAAAGTAGATGCATATTATGTACCCCGTTCTTATTTACTTGTCATGATCAAGCATGTTTATGAGAGCATGTGAGGGGGAACGTGTGCATTAGTTGGAGTAACGGGGGGTGGCTAGTGCAGTGAACGTGACAGATAGTTCTGCGATCCACTTGGGTTTTCTACCTTACTTTGTTGCCTCACTAGGGATAAACAAAAATACCATGCTACCGGAGAGTGGATGTGACCTTGGCCACTACCTCCATGACTAGATCTAGCATGTTCTTATTTTAACTTCATGTCATTGAACTTATTGCTATGCTCTGATTTATCTTAATTACTAAGGTGTTATGATTTAGTTCGCATCTTGGTGGAGCATAAGAGAGAGAACAACTTATACTTGAGATCTCTATGTTAGGACGTGATGCCCATATTATTAATAACTTGTCAAACCATGTCTTGCCATCTTACATGTTAATTTTAGTGTTCCATTGTCTACCACGTTATCAAGAGAGAGTGCATTTGTGAAACCATGAACCCCGGTCCATTTTTAATCATAAGAAACACCTTTCCAACACTTTTATCACCACTTTTGTTTGCTGCCATTATTAAATCCGAAAATACAAAAACACTTTTACATCTTGCATTCATATAAAAAACCCAAAAATATCATTTATCATTTTTCCATCATCCTTGCATATTTATTTTACCATCATTGCATATTTACTACTGTTTGCATATTTATTTTATTATCATTCTCACACCTTGTGCTTGACAACCACTTGGTGAGGTTGAGGGCACAAAACAATTTATTTTGTTGCAGGTTCTCAAGAGAAGGATAAGGAGATAACACCTGAAATACTGGTTCCCCGAGAGTTCGATATTAAACCCTCGAGTCACCCCTCGTGGGGAAAACTGTCTTCCACTACTATATACACTCTGCACTTGGAGTCTCAACCTAACCCATTTACTATTCACGCAGGTAACCACGCGAAGGGTCAGCAAAGTGTTTTCTGACGCCGTTGTGGGGTAATCACGTGAAGGGCCATCAGGGCGCTGTGAGGAAAAATGTGAGGTGATGACCCATAAGTGTAGGGGATTAGAACAATCTTCGGGTTAATTATTTCAACCTAAATTTATTAATTCGACACAAGAGGAGTCAAAAACTATTTATAAGCCTTAACAACTGAGTTGTCAGTTCAGCCACATCTGGATAAATACTTGCTTGATAAAATAATTAGTAGCAACAATGATATAACATCATCAATAGTTTGATAACAATAGTAGAAATAAAGTAACAACAATGATAATAAAAGTGACAAAAAATGATTAAAGAGAGTAACAAAGTTAAAGATACTGTAGGCATAGCGATGAATAAACTGGTGTTGAATGGATAAGATCGTTCATGTAATAGTTATAACGCAGGACCAAGATAAATAATTAAGCATCCAATTCATCAATCATACGTAGGCATACATTCCAAATATAGTTGTAACTGCTCACAATAAGAAATCACACAACATGTTATGTCCTACCCTCTCGTTTATGCGGGGCCAATGAAGCAACTTAGGGTAATTAAGCTACTTATTTTACAAAGCACCGGAAAAAGCATTAACACTCAATGAACACATGTAATCCTCAAGCTACAGTATTCCCCTTTGATACCCCAATTATTGTCACCTTGAGGTCTCCGGTCCCGAACAAGTAACATGTGCATACATCTTGCATATATGATCCAAAAGAACAATTATATTAATGAAAAAATAGTTTAGATCTGAAATTAATCATGGCACTCGAGTCCTAGTGACACGCATTATGCATTACAAATTAGTCATAGCAACACCATTTTACGAACATAGTGCATACTAGGCATCCAACACTAACAATTCTAACATCAATTACATGAGAAATATCATCCAATCCCATCCTCCCCATGTGCCTACTGAAAGGACAAGGATGTCGCCTTGAGGGGGGTGAATAGGCGATTAAAACTTTTCCGGTTTAGGCTTGATAATTGCGGAATAAAACTAGGTGTTTAAAATAACAAGCCAACAACCTAAATATACTAGGCTCACCTATGTGCATCAACAACTTATGCTAAGCAAGACAAGCAACAAGGTGATAGCAATAGAGAATACTTCAAGCACGAAGGCTATCACCATGTAAAGTGCATAAGTAAAGAGCTCGGGTATAGAAATAACCGAGGCACGCGGAGACGAGGATGTATTCCCGAGTTACTCCTTTTTAGAGGAGTACTTCTCGTTGGAGAGGTGTGAGACCACCACAACAGGTTGGTCTCAACGCCACAAAAGGCTCACCTTCTTCTCCGATGAACCGCACCACAAAGGATTGGTTCACCTTCCACTATCGGAATCCTTCGAGGCGGAATCCGAAGCCTTTACAACAACAACCCGTGGCACAACCCACAACTGGATTGGGGGCTCCCGGATGGCTACAAGTGACCACAAAAGGTCTCAACCACCACAATGGCGTCTAGGGTCCAATGACCCAAGAGTAACAAGATCACAAACTTTCAACTTCCACGAATCCTCGTGGAGAGCACAAACCGATGCACAAAGCAATGGCAAGAGCACAAGTGTTCAAATCCTTCACTCTCAAATCCCATAAAAAGCAACTAATGCTTATGGGGGAGAAGAGAGGAAGAACAAGGAAGAACTTAACAAATGAAACTCCAAGATCAAGATCTACTAGGTTCCCCTCACTTATAGGAGGGATGGATTGGTAGAATTGTAGATCTAGATCTCCTCTCACATTTCCCTCAAAGATATGCAAGAATCATGGAAGAAATTGAGAGGGGGCAAGCTTTTTCAAGGTCAACAATGAGGAGAGAGAGGGGAAAACGTGTAGCCCCAAGGAAGAAGAAGGGGAGGGGTATTTATAGCCCCTCCCAAAATCTAGCCGTTGGAAACAGGGGAAACTGGATATTCCGGTTCAAGTGGAGCCCGGATATTCCGGACAGGCCGGAATTTCCGGCCCTGGAGCAAAAATCCGGCCCAAATATCCGGCCGAGTCCAGAGGCTCGCGCAACGCGACGCAAAATCAAGCTTCATCAATTTTCCTGGGGGCCGGATATTCCGGTCCGAATTTGACCCGGAATATCCGGTCTGTAGAAAACTGCAATATCTTTTTCATCCGGACTCCGATTTCGATGATCTTTGGCTCGTTGAAATCGCAACGAAGAGGTCTTCAAGATTATGCAGAGAAACATCATATACCATCATATGAGTAGGAAGCCACAAAGAGAGAGTTTGACCTCTCTTAGAAAAGACAAACCGATAAAACTTCCAACATAAAAAACGCAACAAGATATGCATATGAAATTCATTTTTGATGAACTAGAGCTTGGTATGGAGATGAACACAAGCTCTAAATCCTCATATGGATAAAAGCCAAATAAGAACCAAGAAAGATGATGATGCCAAGTATGCAAAGGTTTGAGCTCTCCACAAAGATGTGATCAAGTTACTCACTTGAGAGCCTCTTAATAGTACGCCCTCTATCCTATAACCCGGTCTCCCACTAACACGATGAGACCGGTAAAATAGAAACCCTATCAAGATCATACCTTTGCCTTGCGCATTCCACTTGAGCGAGATGATGCCGATTTTGACTCCCTCAAGTTGGAACACCTTTCTTGATTGTGCTTGCTAGCACATGCTTGATGAAGACTTCTCGAAATACTCCCCCATACACCATTATGGGAGAGCCTTGCTAAGCTCCGTCTTCATGTATCCACTTGCACTTTATCTTCTTCTCTTGATATAGATGATGGCTTGGAGATAAACATGAATGTTCACTCAATCTTCTTTTTAAGCCATGCTTGCAATAAGCTCAACTCTAGATGACCATTCTTAATATAAACCCTTGGATAGAACCTTGGTCATCATATAATCTTCTAGGGTCCAACACATAAATTCCAATCTTCTTCATGGACAAGATCTATAAAGATATCTCAATGCAACCATTAGTACATAGAGATTGTCATTAATTAGCAAAACCACACATGAGGGCACATGCACTTTCAATCTCCCCTATTTTGGTAATTGATGACAATCTCTTTTGAGAGGGTTTATAATATGAAAATTAACGAACAAGAACCAATTGTACTAACATCAAATACTACAAAAGTATGTGATGTTAGTCCAACAACATATATAGAGCCAACTCCCCCACAATATATGCATGTGTGTATGAATATGAATTCATTGCATATATTGTCAACCATTACCGGTGGTGGAGTTTCCACTATATACAAAACCAAGCAACGAATGCAAAGGCAAGAAAGACAAATACTTAATAACCAATCAAAGTACAAAGCCAAAAACCATAAACCCTCCAAAACTTCTCCCCCATTGGTAACAATTACCGAAATGGGTAAAAAGATTCGGAAGGCCAACATAGTGAGAGTTCCTCCATGAGTTTAACTTTTCTCATAAAATGAGTAGAATCAAATGGTCATTTCCATTGATCAATAATAGGAGGAAATCAAACTATATTGAGAATCCAAAGATTGCAACTAAATAGCAAAGAGAAATATACCTCAACAAAAGAGGCAAGCAATCAAAGGATCCGAAAAACCAATTGGACACAAGAAGATATTATGATAAGAACAACCAAATGTTCAAGAAAAATCAAGAGGGAGCTCCCCAAGGTACCTGCACAAAGTAGGATTTGCATTTCAATATGGCGTGCACAACATAGAATACTCACTCCCTCCTAGAGAATTTTGAACACAAATAAGTGCAAGAGAGCATAGATAGGAAAGTAACAAAACAACTTGCAATAAAACAATGTTGAGCAACAAGAGTCAGAAGTCATAAATATACCAATAAGATCTTTGCTTAAAAGCATAGCACAAAGCGAAATTTCATCTTAAAAAGATATAGATGAACTTCCAACACAATCTCATCATAGCATCAAAAATATTCACAAGGGATAAGTGAAAGTTGGGATGCTCCGAGAAAGATAACAAGTATCGCAAAAGGTAAATGATTTTGAGAAATCATCAATATTGCATATGCGAGACATAGAGTAGAAAGTGCTAGATTAACATATTGCGATTGGTGAATCATGGAAATGATTATATATATTTCTCTTGATATGTAATCATCCCGGGTTACTCACATTTGCAATAAAGATGTTTTGCAAGAACCAAATGAATTGCAACAAAAGAGACTCATGCCATGAAACAACCTACACAAGTTTGAAAGCTAGTAAAGTGGGCATGAGGTAGATACTTATTACCGAGATAGCATTGGTGATGTAGAAGATAAGGGTTCACGATCATCCAAGCTTGGCTCCAATAAGCACATGTTGACAACACCTTCCTTGTAAATGAGACAAGTTTCCAATGCATCTCCAATGTACCTAAAACAAATTCAAGTACAAAATGGTACCCAAACTCATTGGGTCCAAAGTAGTTAGAGTAACTACAATACATAGGATAAACTCTACATAAATATGTGCATATTGATATGAAATTGAATTTCAGTCACATCTTAGCCATTTAGGATTTGATGCAGTTTATCATATATATTGGATCAACGAAATTAAGCATGACATAAGATATACATATAGTAAATATGCATGCACAAGACTTTCAAGAACCAAACAAGATACAAATTGGACAAAACACCAATCTATACTACTATTAAACAAGCGAACTTTTTTCTTTTCTAAAGCCACCCCGCAAATGTACCCAGCTTGATTCGCACCGTCAGATTAGCTCCAGATATTAAATTCTTACGGTTGCGATTAATCTAATCCTGAGTCATGTGTGCAATTAGCAATTACCTAAGACGGATGAAAAATCTGCCAATGGACGAATCCCACGCCCGCTTCCGCATACAACGCTTCATTAACCCAATATAATCACTACAGTTTTTTCGGAACCAATCGTCCTCACACGCGACTCATCTTCCCCCGGCCACAGCGTTGTCCTGCCGCCGTCCTGCAAGCCGTCGTCGCCTTCCACGCGAGCCCGCCTCCTCTGCACACGCTGGCCGCCCGTCCTCTGCACGTGCAGCCCGCACGCCCCACTATTTATCCTCTCCCCGGCGTTGCCTTCGCCATCAAATCGTCCTTCCCACCCCAAGATTGCCGCGTCATCGCCGATCCGCCATCTTCTCTCCCCTTTTTCGCTGCCAGGACGCCCGTAGATCTCCGTCGTCGGACGCCTGCACGCCCAGAGCTCCCCGTTCTCTCCCGCAAAAGGGCGCCGCCGCCTACGGTTCAGTGCCACCGCCACCGCATCCTTCGACGCGCCGGCTGCGGCACGCCCAGAGATCCCCGTCGCCCGCACTGCCCCTACTTCTTCCCCTACGTCCAGAATCTTTGCATCTCCAACTACTCCTACCCCGACAGCTCGCTTGCAGCCCAAGCTGGAGACGTTGGCGCTCATCTCCAACTACTCCTACCCCGACAGCTTCCGCCTCGGCAGCGAAGGCCTCTGGTGCCTACTGCTCAGCCGCTCTGCCATTCCATGGTGGACGAGGTCGCCCTCATGGCCGCCCCGCGCCTGCAGCAGCTTATCTACTCCACGCACCCCACTGAGGCTGGAAGGACCACTTACGTCAAGATAGGATATGCCCCTGGGCTCGACACGTGCTCGGCTACTTGGACACGACCACCCACGTGCTTAAGATCGGCAACACCATCATCAAGGTTAAATTTTATCTCTCATATTCCTTAGTGACTGGGTAGACAAATCTTGTAGTGCTGGCCTGCTGTGCATTGAATAACACTATCAATTTTATCGCTATGACGATTTGCAGGCTGGACTGACAAATATTAGCCCAAATAATTGGTTCCAATAGATCAAGGTGTTAGCTCTGAAGGTGCATTTCAGATCGCTGTGGAAGTGAGAACTGAGCTGAATTTCTTGAGATGCTTCCCTGAAGTAGAGACCTTATCACCTTACACATAATTGCGAGTTTTTACACTTTGGCAGTATGGCCCTCTGCATTCACAATTTTCTTCATCAGAAGCATGACAATTTTTATTGATTGTTCCATCTTTTGAGAATTGCACGCTTTAATTTTACAGTCAGAGAATGACACAGACTACTACGATAATCCAGGTGAACTCAAGGCCAGATATTTTTATTTTATTAGCGGTCTGTTGGACATCACATATGTCTTATTTTTTATTTTTTATCGGTAGGTTGCACTGTAAAATGATTTGTATGCATGTAATTTGGTTATGTGGATGGATTAAGCTAACTTTGCCATTCAATTCAAGTACATCTTACCATTCTCTTTTGCACGGAGTAAGCCAATTTTGCAAGTTATGTGGATGCCAATTATTTCTAAATTGTATCCATTTATCCCACAAGTCAGAAATATGTCGAACATTTACGCCATATATATTTATATATTTTCTTCTCATCCCTCTTTCTCTTTAAGTTGTGCAGTGTGGTTTTCAAAAAATTGTATGAAATAGATTTGGCGATTACGACTTTGCTTGGTGACTAGGAACTTGCATTTGTCTTTAAAAAAATGGTGGTCTAAGTCATGAAATCATTTTTTTCTATGGGGTCAAAGGAGAATTTGTGTCTCGAAGCAGCTTGGCTGGACGTCCCCAAATCAGCAGCTCCAGCAAGAGGCCATGAAGGAGAATGGGAAAACTCCGAGTTTTATTTTAAGATGGGAAGAAAGATCTCCATGGAGAGTGGTATAGCAAAACGGGTCAATATGCCCTGGACGGCCTCACCTTCGGACCTATGATTTGGAAGATCACTCAGGAGGCTCTGAACAAGACCATTAACCCTCCCTTGCCGTGTACACCTTCTGTAAATTGACGGGCCGACACTTGCACACGAGAGTTGCGTGCCGACGAACTGCAGCAGAAACCTATTACTAACTATATGAAAGACCAAGGATTTGACGGCCTCTCCGCGCGCGGGACACTGTAGATTAGCTACAGTTGTACTGTAGAAAATCTACAGTACCGCATTGCCTCGATCGCAGCCGTCGCGCGGTGATCGGACGTCCCAGACGAACCCACGCGCGCCGATTCGCAAAAAAACCCCTCGCGGCCGAGAAATAACACCACGGCCCTCAAATTTACGTGCGGAAGGACCTTTCCGTGAAATGACAAAAGCTGAAGGATGTTTATGCAAAACAACACAGAAGGCACCCTCTCCCCCTTCTCTCCCGCGACGCCGCGGGTCGCCACCGCCACCGACGCGCTCCACCGCCGGAGCGCTGCTCCCCTCTCAGATCGACGACCACGGCGGGGTTCGCCGTCGTCTGCCCTTCCTCCTCGCCGACGAACAGCTGCCGGGATGCCCCACAGGCGCAGGCAATCGACGCCGCCGCGCGAGCTGCCCGCCACCGTTTCCACGCGCCGCCGGAGCGACTATATGAAAGACCAAGGATTTGACGGCCTCTCCGCGCGCGGGACACTGTAGATTAGCTACAGTTGTACTGTAGAAAATCTACAGTACCACATTGCCTCGATCGCAGCCGTCGCGCGGCGATCGGACGTCCCAGACGAACCCACGCGCGCCGATTCGCAAAAAAACCCCTCGCGGCCGAGAAATAACACCACGGCCCTCAAATTTACGTGCGGAAGGACCTTTCCGTGAAATGAAAAAAGCTGAAGGATGTTTATGCAAAACAACACAGAAGGCACCCTCTCCCCTTCTCTCCCGCGACGCCGCGGGTCGCCGCCGCCGCCGACGCGCTCCACCGCCGGAGCGCTGCTCCCCTCTCAGATCGACGACCACGGCGGGGTTCGCCGTCGTCTGCCCTTCCTCCTCGCCGACGAACAGCTGCCGGGATGCCCCACAGGCGCCGCAATCGACGCCGCCGCGCGAGCTGCCCGCCGCCGTTTCCACGCGCCGCCGGCGCCGCTCCGGCGACGCAAAACGGGCGGCGCCGCCCCTAGCGGCCACCCCGCGGCCACGCGCGTTGCCCGCGCGCCCACTCGCGTCCCAGAACGTCGTGCCGCGACGCTGGCGTGCTCGACGCCGCCGCGGCAGAGCTCGCCCATAGATGACATCATCGTGACATCATCATGGGCCTGGGCTGAGCAGTTGGCCTGCTAGATGGGCTGGGTTGCTTCCTGTGCGGCACCTCCGGCCCATTCCTTTTTTTTCCTCCTGTTCTTTCTCCTATTTTCGGAAACTTATAAACCTTCTCAAATACAGCTCCAAACAAATTCAACCCAACTTCAAAAATTTTGTTAAAAAAAAAATACTTCCAAACCCTTTCCAAATTATTACAAATCTCAAACCTTTTAAAATATACATGAAGGTTCATTTCTCGCCTTCACATCAATTTAAATTTATCCTTCCGAATTCAATTTTCCAATACGTTCCTAATTAGTTTGAAATAAATATTCCAACAATAGCACGAAATAAAAAACTTTCAAACTGTGATTCACAATAATATTTGAACCAAAATAATGAACATCATATATTAAAAAAAAAACAGGAGACAAATATTTCTCCGGAACATTTATTTCCTCAAAAAAAAACACAAATTTTAAAATATTTCACAAAAAAAAAATCCCAATACTTTCAAACCCTTTCCGAATTATTACAAATCTCAAACCTTTTAAAACATACATGAAGGCTCAATTCTCGCCTTCACATCAATTTAATTTTTTTTTTAAAACAAAATCCTTCCGAAATCAACTTTCCAATGTTACACATGAAATTTTTGCTAAAATAGAACTATATTTGGCCACGCAAATTTACGTAACATATTTGCAAGTAATATAACTTAAATGTCTCTAGCTATGTACTTACATTCAGAAAAGGTTGCTACATGAATATTTCCGGAAAATGCAAACACACCCGCTTTAGCTATGGAGTGCTTTCGAACTGAATTTCAGCTAGCAATAGATTTGTTCTCGCCGACGAACAGCTGCCGGGATGCCCCACAGGCGCCGCAATCGACGCCGCCGCGCGAGCTGCCCGCCGCCGTTTCCACGCGTCGCCGGCGCCGCTCCGGCGACGCAAAACGGGCGGCGCCGCCCCTAGCGGCCACCCCGCGGCCACGCGCGTTGCCCGCGCGCCCACTCGCGTCCCAGAACGCCGTGCCGCGACGCTGGCGTGCTCGACGCCGCCGCGGCAGAGCTCGCGGCAGAGCTCGCCCATAGATGACGTCATCGTGACATCATCATGGGCCTGGGCTGAGCAGTTGGCCTGCTAGATGGGTTGGGTTGCTTCCTGTGCGGCACCTCCGGCCCATTCCTTTTTTTTTCCTCCTGTTCTTTCTCCTATTTTCAGAAACTTATAAACCTTCTCAAATACAGCCCCAAACAAATTCGACCCAACTTCAAAAATTTTGTTAAAAAAAAAAACCAATACTTCCAAACCCTTTCCAAATTATTACAAATCTCAAACCTTTTAAAATATACATGAAGGTTCATTTCTCGCCTTCACATCAATTTAAATTTATCCTTCCGAATTCAGTTTTCCAATACGTTCCTAATTAGTTTGAAATAAATATTCCAACAATAGCACGAAATAAAAAACTTTCAAACTGTGATTCACAATAATATTTGAACCAAAATAATGAACATCATATATTAAAAAAAAACAGGAGACAAATATTTCTCCGGAACATTTATTTCCTCCAAAAAAAAACACAAATTTTAAAATATTTCACAAAAAAAAAATCCCAATACTTTCAAACCCTTTCCGAATTATTACAAATCTCAAACCTTTTAAAACATACATGAAGGCTCAATTCTCGCCTTCACATCAATTTAATTTTTTTTTAAAAACAAAATCCTTCCGAAATCAACTTTCCAATGTTACACATGAAAATTTTGCTAAAATAGAACTATATTTGGCCACGCAAATTTACGTAACATATTTGCAAGTAATATAACTTAAATGTGTCTAGCTATGTACTTACATTCAGAAAAGGTTGCTACATGAATATTTCCGGAAAATGCAAACACACCCGCTTTAGCTATGGAGTGCTTTCGAACTGAATTTCAGCTAGCAATAGATTTGTTAGATTCTCAAAAAACTGATATCCCCCCCCCCCCCCCCCCCCCACATAAAATATTGTTGCAGTTTTTTTAAATAAAAAACATCACGAAAACTAATATAGCTTCCTATATAAATTATGAAGCTTCTGCCTTTCGTGCACAAAATACAAATAAACAAATTCTAATTCACCACATATATTTTTTATCACCTTTTTCCAAAAAAAAACTATTCCAGCCATTCCCAAATATATTTTGCGTTAAACCTGTAAAATAAAAATTCTATTTACAACTTAATCAAACCAATTATTTTTTACAGAGAAACCACAGTAATTTATAACAACAAATTCATCTCTCTTGAAAAAAAAAACCATATATTTCGAATAACAATTGAGCAAACGAAACCAGATAAAAGAAATGTGAACTAAAACAATAACTTTAAATCTATCCGTTTGGAAAAGAAAAGAAAAAATACACCACAATGATCACAAAAAAAACTATTTTCAATGTCCCACAAATCTGAGCATTTCAAAAATAAATAAAAAATAACAACAGCTTCCCACTTCCGCCAAATTTAAAAATTCAAACATATTGTAAATGGACATCTCCGAATATATCCACTAGAAAAATACAGGTATATATCAAAACAATCAGAAAAAATACATGCAAACTACTTCTGCTGAATTTTTTTCCAAAATATTCAAAAATTTGTCACCATTTGCAAATAATTCACATGCAATATTTTCCTAATTTCGATGAAATATCAACACTGCCGTACAAACATGTTCGAACATTTGAAACTGCTAACTATTTTAATACTCAACGAAAAATATATAAAAAAATGCTCATACAAATTATTATCTACTCACAACAAAATAAAAAAACATACTTACAAATTGCAATTTCGCCAACATTTGATCGCAATTTTCTGATATTCCATAAAACATAACGAGAATGCTCATTAACAAAAAACAATATACTTATACCAACTTGCAAATGTATTTCAAGCTTTCAATTTCGCCAACATTTTTTACACCACACGAACAAACTTCCTCCAACTGTGAAATCAAATTCAACTTAATTATACTGATTTCAATTACATATCCAAGCATTTCAACTCACTGAATATTTGAATACTAAACACAATATAACAAAAATTTACACCAAAAATGTTACCTAAATAGAAACATGTTCCAACATATCAATTTAGCTAACATTTTTGTAAATACAAAATATATATATTGCACACAGAAAATTACAAAAGGCGTGCCGTGACGGCACGCGAAATATTACTAGTATGTACAGACATCCAATCTAAGTCTCTAAGCAAGACACCCTCTCCCTAGGATGTGAAGCCTGACTGGAGCTGGATGTCTCTTAGTGCCGCGATGATGAGCAGTAGCATCCATGTGGTCAGTTTTCATCAGGTATGTAACTTTCTTGCTTGTGGGAGACCATGCTTATTTCTTTGTCTTTTATTCATTTACTGCAATAAAAATGAATTAAAGTTATTTGGACAGTCGATTGATCCAGGTTTCTGGAAAAAGTACATACTATATAAACAGGAAGTCAATTTCCTTGATTGTTGGTTTGTGAGAATATTTTTAAATCAGGTGTTGTCTTATTGGCACCATCATTTGATAATATTTATTGATCGTGTTTCACAAAATGAATTCAGATTTGTGCTCCTTCTTCCTTTCACACGGTGTAGCTTCGCTAGCGCCACGTGAATCCCATGGGGTTGAGGGCATATTCCACGACAACATCGATGGGGATGACGACAACCTTCATATTGGTTGCCTGCTTCGTGCGCTCTTCCTCTTCCCCCTCTATATGTAGGCGATGATACCAGAGGCGGTGCCACCGCTAAATGTCGCGCTGAAGGATACGAGTGTCAGAGTTTGACACTAAGGATATGACAAAATGTGTTCCAACAATACGGCCAATGAGCACACCTTCATTGCCACGCACCAGTTTTGTCGGCTTCGATGTGTGATTTTTGTGCTCCATTATCCTTACATACGTTCGTTCTCTCTGCAATATAAAATTCTAGACTAATGCAAAAGTGTAAAAGAAGTAACCCATGTAGACCCTGATATGTCTTTCTTACTTGTAAATTGTTCCTTTAATTAAGAAAACGTGCATTGCACGTACATGCCAACTAGTTAAATCAAGAAAGCACACACAAGTGTGACAAGAAAAAGAATTGTCTAAATTATATCAAAGACCAAAAACAACACATGATTGAGGATACCACTTTTGAGAAGATACCAAATGAAAGTAAGATACCCATTGAAGAAAATACCATCAAGAAATAAACCAAACCCTGTACACTTTTCATGATGGCACAAAGTACCAAGACGAAAAATGTTTGTCTTCCAAGGAGACACGTCATCGGGATCAAATACCAATTGAAGACAACTAATGTTTAAAAGCATATAGGATTGCTCCCCCAAGATTTGTGCATTATTTATGATCTTGCATTTGAATACAAAATACACACAAATGAGATCATCACTCTCCATACATATTATTCAAACACTAGTCACGATCAAGAAAAACAATAAGATACAAAACCGATTTAAAGAAAGATGTTCTACTCAATGTAGGATTGTTTTCCCAAGAATAGTGCATTATCTAGAAGTATGACTTTGAATGTAAATGCACAAGAATAGGATCATTGCTTTTCCTAACACAAGAAAGTACAAAGCAAATTTTGAGTAGAGCAACAAGGATCCAAAAGATACAAGGCAGACAAGAGAGTTAGAAGCATATGGCCAAAGCTTAAGTAGATAGATATCCTTGATAGTTTCACGTATTCACGCGATCATGCAAAGCCGCTACAAAGAGTAGCTTGAAGCAATTGATTTCCCAAAAGGATATGCGAACATATTTGGGGAAAACGTATCAAGAATGTCCATCACAAACAAGATCCAAAAGAGTGCGTAAATAAAATCATTTAAGCCAAAAGGGAACTTGTTTGAGAAACATGACACATAGAAACAAGATTATTAACAAAATCAATTCTAGGCGGCAAAACCTCACATGTTCACATTCTCTAGGCTTGTAATATGCACAAAGCTTATTACTCCCCCATAATGTGATAACCCAAAATTTCTTAACAAGAAGTAAATAAACCAACTAGAGATAATTAATGGACATTATAGAATTTGAATTTCGCATAAGAATGACATGCCGAATAGAGAATAGATAATATTGATATCATCACTAAGTGGTATTCCTCATGTACACACATTTTTAGGATTGTGAATTGCACGAAGCACATCACTCCCCCAAAATGAGATAGTCCATTAATCTATAAAAAAGGAGAGCCAACAAGATAAGATATCAAATAAAAGTAATATGGCTCAAAACAAGTAAATGGTGTGCAAACCAACATACACATACTTGATTTCTCAAGATAAGTAAGTAGAGAGCACAACACATACAAACACTAGCAAGGTACAAAACCAAACACATGCAAGGGTGCAAGCAACTTTCAATGTATATATGATATAAGCATAAGTTACCGCAAGGATGAACATTGGATAAGAAATAGAACAATATAACCCAAATGGCTTGGCTTGAGAGAATATAATTGGTGAAGATTCCTTAATTCTTCATGATGTTGCCAAGTCTCCAATGCCCTCCAACAACACCTATTGATCAAGTTTTAGCTTGTTGGTCCCCAACCAAGTTGGGTCCTAAGAGGTTAGTCACAATAGGCTTGGCAACCCAAATGGTTCTTTTCTTGACACCACTTTGAGTACCAACATATTTGGCAAACACATTGCCAACCTTATCCTTCCAAAGAGAATAAACATCATCATTAATAACTGGGTTGGATAAGGTATCATTAGTGCATGAAGAAGCAAAGTGGCCCTTCTCACGGCATATGTAGCAACATTGGCTTCCTCCTTTCTTCTTAGTTGAAATCTTGACTTGAGGAGGGGTAGCTTGATTCTTCTTGGGAAGAGGTCTTGCTTTATCTTGAGGAACTTGAGTTTGAACTTGAGGCCGCTTCCCTTGTTGCTTCTCACTAAGAGGCTTCTTCTTCTTCAAATGGCAAGATCTAACATTGTGCCCTTCAACTTTGTACTTGAAGCAAACAATCTTGGCCGAATCCTTGACTTGTTCTTGGCCCTTGTTCTTCTTGATAGGCTTGGACTTGTTCTTGTTGTTGGAGTTGAATCCAAGTCCACTCTTGTCATTGGGGCGTCTTTGAACACTCAACACATTGTCAAGTGTGGACCTCCCAACATGACGCTTTTCCAAGTCTTCCTTCAAATAAGTGACTTGGGCCTTGAACTCTTTTAATTCTTCTACATGGTTAGTATCAACACAAACACTAGAGGAAGTATATGCTTCATTGTTAGAGCAACAAGGCAAGGAAGGTAATTCATCACAAGATTTAGCAATAGTATGTGATGTAGAATTACTAGGACTAACACATGGCAATAAAGCATTGTGAGAGGAAGTTGTGCCATTGTCCACATGAGGCTCACAAGATGTTACCTTTGACATAATAGCCTCATGAGCTAACTTTTGCTTAGCATAGGTTGCTAGAAGATCCTCATTAGAGTTAGAGAGCTTTTCATGACTTTTTACCAATTTCCTATACTTGCTAGTTAGCAACTCAAGTTGAGCCCTTAGCTCAACATTCTCCTTCAAATTAGATGCTTCACAAGAAATGGAGTTAGTAGCACAAGCATCATCAATATTAGAAATGGAAGAAGACGACTTGACAAGCTCATCATTTTTGGATAGTTGAGTTTAGAGTTGATCATGAGACTTGATAAGGAGTGAGTGTTCACTTTCTGAAGCCTTGTGGGCCTTGTCAAGTCTCTCTATATCATCAATTAGTCTAGCATTGCCAACACCAAATTCAACTTTTTCCTTTTTAAGCACTTTATATTTAGCAATAGCATGATCTCTTTCCATAATGATTTTAGCAATAATAAGATCATTTGTTTCATCGAGAGATTCAAGTTTCTCCTCAAGAGACACTCTAAACTCTTGTTCTTCTTCAAGAGCATTTTCTAAGGAAGTCTTTTCAATAGCATCCTCTCTCTCAATTTTATATCTCTCATCAATGATTTACATACTCTTAACAGCATAAGCAATGATTTCACATAGAGGAGGGATAGCTTTGCTACCTTTGGGGAGAGCACCAAATACCATCTCACCCTTCTTTGTTAAGGATTCAACATCAATATGTTCTCCATAAGAATCCTCATCCACATCATCACAAGATATATTGGGATTCGAGGTAGGAGATACCTCCGAATCTCTAGCCATAAGGCACAAGTGAGAACCGGAGGGTGATGATGGAAGAATACTTGAAGCTCCATTGGGATCCATGTCTTGTTCCAACAAATGTTGGGATTCCTCTACATTGTTAAGAATCCTCATCCACATCATCACAAGATGCATTACAAATTAGTCATAGCAACAACATTTTACGAACATAGTGGATACTAGGCATCCAACTCTAACAATTCTAACATCAGTTACATGAGAAATATCATCCAATCCCATCCTCCCCATGTGCCTACTGAAAGGATAAGGATGTCGCCTAGAGGGGGGTGAATAGGCGATTAAAACTTTTCTGGTTTAGGCTTGATAATTGCGGAATAAAACTAGGTGTTTAAAATAACAAGCTAACAACCTAAATATACTAGGCTCACCTATGTGCATCAACAACTTATGCTAAGCAAGACAAGCAACAAGGTGATAGCAATAGAGAATACTTCAAGCACGAAGGCTATCACAATGTAAAGTGCATAAGTAAAGAGCTCGGGTATAGAAATAACCGAGGCACGCGGATACGAGGATGTATTCTCGAGTTCCTCCTTTTTAGAGGAGTACGTCTCATTGGAGAGGTGTGAGACCACCACAATAGGTTGGTCTCAACGCCACAAAAGGCTCACCTTCTTCTCTGCTGAACCGCACCACAAAGGATTGGTTCATCTTCCACTATCGGAATCCTTCGAGGCGGAATCTGGAGCCTTTACAACAATAACCCGTGGCACAACCCACAACTGGATTGGGGGCTCCCGGATGGCTACAAGTGACCACAAAAGGTCTCAACCACCACAATGGCGTCTAGGGTCCAATGACCTAAGAGTAACAAGCTCACAAACTTTCAACTTCCACGAATCCTCGTGGAGAGCACAAACCGATGCACAAAGCAATGGTAATAGCACAAGTGCTCAAATCCTTCACTCTCAAATCCCACAAAAAGCAACTAATGCTTATGAGGGAGAAGAGAGGAAGAACAAGGAAAAACTCAACAAATGAAACTCCAAGATCAAGATCTACTAGGTTCCCCTCACTTAGAGGAGGGATGGATTGATGGAATTGTAGATCTAGATCTCCTCTCACTTTTCCCTCAAAGATATGCAAGAATCATGAGAGAAATTGAGAGGGGCAAGCTTTTCCAAGGTCAACAATGGAGGAGAGAGAGGGGAAAACGTGCAGCCCCAAGGAAGAAGAAGGGGAGGGGTATTTATAGCCCCTCCCAAAATCTAGCCGTTGGAAACAGGGGAAGACGGATATTCCGGCTCAAGTGGAGCCCGGATATTCCGGACAGGCCGGAATTTCCGGCCCTGGAGGAAAAATCCGGCCTAAATATCCGGCCGAGTCCAGAGGCTCGCGCAAAGCGACGTAAAATTGAGTTTTGCCAATTTTCCGGGGGGCCGGATATTCCGGTCCAAATTTGACCCGGAATATTCGGTCTGCAGAAAACTGACAGAAACAACAATACGAAAACTGCAATATCTTTTTCATCCGGACTCTGATTTCGATGATCTCAGGCTCGTTGAAATCACAACGAAGAGCTCTTCAAGATTATGTAGATAAACATCATAGTCCATCATGTGAGGAGGAAGCCACAAAGAGAGAGTTTGACCTCTCTTAGAAAAGACAAACGGTAAATCTTCCAACATAAAAATGCAACAAGATATGCATATGAATTTCGTTTTTGATGAACTAGAGCTTGGTATGGAGATGAACACAAGCTCTAAATCCTCACATAGATAAAATACAAATAAGAACCAAGAAAGATGATGATGCCAAGTATGCAAAGATTTGAGCTCTCCACAAAGATGCGATCAAGTTACTCACTTGAGAGCCCCTCTTGATAGTACGCCGTTTATCCTATAACCCGGTCTCCCACTAACACCATGAGACCGGTAAAATAGAAACCCTATCAATTGTAGGGGGTCGTAGATAGAAAACAAAAAATTCCTACCGACGATAACCATAAACTAGCCAGGATCTATACTATGCAGGTATACTAGTACGGAGGAGATCAGAATACAAACCCTTGTAGATCGAAAGCGAGATTACGTTCCCGCACAAACGTTGTTGGTGGAGATGACGGCGCCGACCTCAGGGTCGTGTAGTGGAAGAAGACAGCTCCCAGCACCAAACAATGGTGCCTCGCGGTTCCACACACGTACGGTGTGGATGACGACCTCTGGGATCCAGATCCAGCAGAGCAGCGGAAGTGGATGAGTGGATCTAGCAGCACGGCGGTGTGCGTATAGTAGAGAGACTTCCCTCCTCGTATGCAGCTCCAGAAACGGAACCACGCTCAAAGTATGAGAGAAGAAGGAGAAATTGGTGTATTTTCAAAGGCATGGCGGACTCCTATATAAAGGAGGAGGAGGGAGGCCATCTCCCCTGGCTAGGCCATGTGGGACTAAACCCCACATGGCCACCGCCGGCCAAGGGAGCCGCCGGCCACCTAGGTGGGCCCCATTCAGCCCACCTAGGGCGGCTGGCCCTCCTCCCTCTTTTTTTCCTTTTTGGGATTTTTCACTAATGGGCCTCTAAGGCCCATTTAGGTTTAATGCCTTTAAAATTTGAATTAAATTAAATAAAATATATATTTAATTACTAATAACACTTATTAATATTAAATGCATATTATTTAATTCATTCGGACCCCGAAACATATTTCATTGCCCTCCGATCTCCATCGGACATGTCCGGAACACTTCCGGAGTCTCCGGTTTCTTTTCTCCCTAAATCCAATCTAATCATCACCCACCCTTAAGTGTGTTACCCCACGGTTCGGGATCATTCCAGACATGATCGAGACAGGTTCTCTGATCAATGACTAACAACGGGATCTAGATACCCATGATAGCCCCTATGCGTCCACGAATATCTTTTATCGTTTGAACCTTTAGACGTCCAGTCTCATCCTCTTGCCTAGCGATACTTAGATTGTCCGAGCGTCGTTCTCCGGTATCATGATTACCGAGCATGACCTCGTCATCGACAAATCTATCTTTACTCGTCTGTGATATTACATCCCTGTGACCTAGTCACATGCTTGCAAGCTCATTGATGTAATCTCACCGAGTGGGCCTAGAGTATTTATCCTGTATGTGGATTGACAATTCCCGCTCTTGATCACTCGCTTCTACTACTTCCTTCTGATACCCGAAAGTGTCACCTTTATTGTCACGCTATATAAGACATGCCGTTTGATGTGATCAGCCACGTCTTCCAGAAGCAGAGATTTGATATGATCTCACGGTCGAAGCTATGAACACTATGTTTCTATATTTTGGGTATGTCCATCAAATCATTCACCTAATGATATGACTTCGTTGTTAACCGACGCCATTGTCCATGATCAGGAAACCTCGATCATATGTTACCCAACGAACTAGTTAAATAGAGGCTACTAGGGACCTGGTTGTTTTCATACCACACGTGTATTACTGTTTCCGCGTAATACAGTTATAGCATGGTATTAAAACGTATTATGAACAATTGAGATATGACAAATAAAATCACTTTATTAATTGCCTCTAGGGCATATCTCCAACAGTCTCCCACTTGCACTAGAGTACAATTTAATCTAGTTTACAACTTGGTAAAAGCCTAACACCTATAGCATCTCGATGTTCTTCATGCTTGTCTCGTGGAAGAGGTTTCATCAGCGGATCTGCAACATTCAGGTCCGTGTGTATTTTGCAAATCTTTACATCGCCTTCCTTGACGTACTGCCGTATGACATGGAAGCGTCGGAGAATATGTTTGGCGGTGGAGTGAGACCTTGGTTCCTTCACGTTGGCAATAACACTGTGTTGTCGCAGTAGATGTTCACAGGGTCTTGCACACTCGGGAACACTCCAAGCTCGATGACGAACTTCCTCAGCCAAACAGCTTTATTTGCAGCATCTGCAACAACAATATACTCTGATTCCATTGTAGATTGGGCTACTATGGGTTGCTTCCCACTTCTCCAGCTCAGCGCATCCGTTCACCTTAAACACATAACCTGTTTGCGATTTCGAGTCATCTGGATCTGTGCGGAAACTTGCATCAACGTAACCTGTTACGCCAAGTTCTTCTCCACAACCTCCATAAACAAGGAACATGTCATTGGTATACTTAAGATACTTCAGTATATTCTTAACAGCTGTCCAATGATCCTTGCTAGGATTACTTTGGAATCGACTCGTCAAACTGAGAGCCAATGCTACATCAGGTTGAGTACTTAACATGGCATACATGATCAATCCTATAGCCGAAGCATATCGAGTGCCATCCACTTCGGCTTTTTCAAGAGCCGTCTGTGGACACTGAGCCGTGCTCAATTTTTCCCCTTGACAACCGGCACAAGACCTTTCTTTGCCAAATGCATACCGAACTTTTTCAGTATCTTGTCAAGATAAGTACTTTGACATAACGCTAGTAGGCGCCTGGGTCTATCACGATAGATCTTAATACCTAATACGTATGTAGCTTCTCCTAAGTCCTTCATCGAAAATTTACTGTTTAAATATTTCTTCACGCTTTTCAGAAGTTCCACATTATCCCCAATTAGTAATATATCATCCACATATAGAATTAGG
Source organism: Poa pratensis (assembly GCA_947311845.1). NCBI lineage: Eukaryota > Viridiplantae > Streptophyta > Magnoliopsida > Poales > Poaceae > Poa > Poa pratensis. The sequence continues at coordinate 41,886,884 of CAMZMU010000055.1, read as the reverse complement.
AATGCAACTGAGCTCCCACTCATTTTCTTATAAATGCAGGTCTCTTCCACATTTTGGACAAATCCAAAACCTTTGATCACCTCATCAAAGCGAAGATTCCAGCTCCGAGATGCTTGCATCAGTCCATAAATGGAACGCTGAAGTTTGCATACCTTGCCAGCATTTTCTGGACTGACAAAACCTTCAGGTTGTACCATATATAACTCTTCTCAATGTTACCATTTAGGAACGCTGTTTTGACATCCATCTGCCATATCTCATAATCATGATATGCAGCTGTTGCTAGCAAAACCCGAATAGACTTTAGCATCGCTACCGGTGAAAACGTTTCATCGTAGTCAATTCCATGAACTTGTCGGAACCTTTTGCGACAAGCCGAGCCTTATAGACGGTTACATTTCCGTCAGCATCAGTCTTCTTCTTAAAGATCCATTTATTCTCGACGGCCTTGCGCCCTTCGGGAATCTCTACCAAAGTCCATACTTTGTTGTCATACATGGATCCTATTTCGGATTTCATGGCCTTAAGCCATTTCTTGGACTCGGGTCCTTCCATTGCCTCTTTGTAATTCATAGGTTCGTCTTGTTCAATTAACATGATGGTGCAAACAAGATTATCATACCACTCAGAAGATGTACGGGTTCTTCCAGACCTACGAGGTATAATAGCCTCCTCGAAATTTTCTCCCACTCCATCTGTTATGGAGGACGGTTCAGGAACAGTTTCCGTTGCGCCACTCGGAATTTTGAGTTCAGGATCAACTATGTCGTCGAGGTCTATTTTCCTCCCACTTACTCCTTTAGCGAGAAACTCCTTCTCGAGGAAGGTGTCGTTTCTAGCGACAAACGTTTTGCCCTCGGCTTGGTGGTAGAAGGTGTATCCTATGGTTTCCCGCGGATACCCTACAAAGACAACCTTTTCCGATTTGGTTCGAGTTTGTCAGGCTGCAATTTCTTGACATAAGCCTCACAACCCCAAACTTTCAGGAACGACAGCTTAGGTTTCGTACCATGCCATACCTCATACGGTGTCATTTCCACGGATTTGGATGGAGCCCTATTTAAAATGAATGCGGTTGTTTCTAACGCATATCCCCAAAACGATACGGGCAAGTCGGTAAAACATCATAGACCGCACGCTATCTAATAAAGTACGATTACGTCGCTCGGACACGCCGTTGCGTTGCGGTGTTTCGACAGGCGTAAACTGTGGCACAATTCCACAGGCCTTCAGATGTGTGCCAAACTCAAATATTCGCCACCACGATCGGATCGGAGGTGCTTTATTTTCTTGTTAAGTTGATTTTCAACCTCACTCTGAAATTCTTTGAACTTTTCAAAAGTTTCTGACTTGTGTTTCATTAAGTAGATATACCCGTATCTACTCAATTCATCAGTGAAGGTTACAAAGTAACGATAACCATTGCGCGTCGATACGCTCATTGGGCCGCACACATATGTATGTATAACTCCCAATAATTCTGACGCCCGTTCAACGGAACCATTGAACGGTGACCTAGTCATCTTGCCCATGAGGCATGGTTCACAAGTGTCAAGAGATCCAAAATCTAATGACTCCAAAAGTCCAGCTGAGTGGAGTTTCTTCATGCGCTTTACACCAATATGACCAAGTCGGCAATGCCACATATACATAGCGGTATCATTACTAAGTCTAATCCTTTTGGCATCTACGCTATGGATGTGTGTACTACGATCGAGATTCAACAAGAATAAACCATTATTCACTGGAGCATCAACATAAAAGATATCATTCATCGAAATAGCACAACCACTTGATACTGAATTGAACGAATATCCGTCTTGCAACAAGCAAGAACCACTTATAATGTTTACACTCAGAGCTGGTACAAAATAACATTTATTCAAAACCAAAACTAATCCCGATGGTAGATGCAGAGGGAGCATGCCGACGGCCATCACGTCAACTCTTGATCCATTGCCGACGCGCATCGTCACCTCGTCCTTCGCCAGGCGCTGACTATTCCGCAACTCCACCTGTGAGTTACAAATATGAGCAACAGAGCCGGTATCAAATACCCAGGTATTAATACGGGCGCATGTAAGGTACACATCAATAAATGTATATCAAATATACCTCTCTCCTTGATGGCAATCTTGCCTCTCTTTGCTAGGAACTTGGGGCAGCTACTCTTCCAATGATCATTGCCTCCAGTGATCATTGCCTCCACAGAAAAAGCAGTTGCGTGCCTTTGGTTTGACAGTCACCACCATCTTGTCCATCTTGATTTCCAATTCGGCCATTTCGAGCATCATCAAAATTTCCGACAGGGATTTTGATGTCCCCACCATGTCGTAATTCATGATTGCGTCCTTATAGCTAGGGGGCAGTGATAACAGCACCCTATCAATAACCAACTCATCTGGAATCACATATCCCAGATCATTCAGGAGCTGAACGCTGCCAAACATATTGGCCAAGTGCTCGCTTATGTTGCCATACTCTTCCATCTAGGCTGAGAAGAAGAGCTTGGTAGCTTCATACCTCACACCCATGACTTGTGGTACAAAAACAACCATGAGTTTCGTGATTATCTCATAAGCACTCTTGCTCTCAAAATGTTTTTGCAGGTCGGCCTCCATGGCAAAGAGCATGCCACTCTGGACAAAAGAGGAAATCTCCATTTAGTCTGATAGACGTTTTTCACATCTTCTGAGGCGGTATCTGCAGGCTGATCACCTAAGGCGGCTTCAAGAATGTAGGCCGCCTTGTGGGTATTCAGAAGGGACTTCAAGTTGCGGAACCAGGACATGAAGTTTGAACCGTTGGTCTTAAGCTTCTCTTTCTCAAGGAACAGGCCTGGGTTAAAGGTGGGGCGAGACATCTACAATAGAATTTGCAAAACATAAGACGTTTGTTCATAATAAAATACGGGTTCAAGTTTTTCAAAATAAAACTACTAGAACTCCCACTCAAGACGAGTATCCCTCGCACCGTCTTAGTGATTACACAACCCCCATTCATTACACTACCCCCATCGATCAGGCAGATAGCATAACTTCAAAGGTAGACATCGTATATCGATCACATCACCGCATGTGACTCGTGCTTAACCTTTCGGTACTTGTGTTCCGAGGCCATGTCTGTACATGCTAGGCTCGCCATAACACCCTTTGACGTATTCGCGCGTGCAACGTGGCTTACACCCACTGTATGCGAACGAAGAGACGAGTGTAACCGCAATGCGGCGTACCCCGTAACGTAGAACTTTATTGGTGGTGCACGACGAGGGAGAACACGATTATCAGAATTTTGGGAGGGATCATCTTATATTACTACCACCGTGTAACTAATATATAGACATATATATACATACACAATATAAGATGCTCACAATCTACATAACATCTAAAATGAAATGTAATGCGACATGATATGGTCTCCTCCGCGCCGACAGTTTATAAACAATTTAATAAACCTACCTTGACCATATCACATTGCCCCTGCAAAATAAAGTTAGACGCTTTCTACTTTATATTTTGCATGTTTTACGTGGCTGTTAGGGCTTCCGCACAACAACCATTTCTTACCCACGACAACAACCACAACAGCGATATGACAATTGTCTCTATTACACCCCATTTGGGGCCCTCCATTGCAAATGATATATCAACTATTGTAGGAGATACATACATCCGCCAGCCACATATACGCTACAAGCCGTATGTCAAGTGTGGAACCAGTCTCGCGTAAGAGTATGCGTAAAGTTGGTCCGGGCCGCTTCATCCGACAATACCGCGATATAAACAAGTACACGCGAGAGGGTAACAAATGTAGAATCGATGCCCACATTCAACATGTGTTCTAACCGTACAGATATATCTATGCATTGATCGGCTCTGATACCACTGTTGGGGATCGTAGACAGAAAACAAATAAATACCTACCGACGATAACCATAAACTAGCCAGGATCTATACTATGCAGATATACTAGTACGGAGGAGATCAGAATACAAACCCTTGTAGATCGAAAGCGAGATTACGTTCCCGCACAAACGTTGTTGGTGGAGATGACGGCGCCGACCTCAGGGTCGTGTAGTGGAAGAAAACAGCTCCCAGCACCAAACAATGGTGCCTCGCGGTTCCACACACGTACGGTGTGGATGACGACCTCTGGGATCCAGATCCAGCAGAGCAGCGGAAGTGGATGAGTGGATCTAGCAGCACGGCGGTGTGCGTATAGTAGAGAGACCTCCCTCCTCGTATGCAGCTCCAGAAACGGAACCACGCTCAAAGTATGAGAGAAGAAGGAGAAATTGGTGTATTTTCAAAGGCATGGCGGACTCCTATATAAAGGAGGAGGAGGGAGGCCATCTCCCTGGCTAGGCCATGTGGGACTAAACCCCACATGGCCACCCGCCGGCCAAGGGAGCCGCCGGCCACCTAGGTGGGCCCCATTCAGCCCACCTAGGGCGGCTGGCCCTCCTCCCTCTTTTTTTCCTTTTTGGGATTTTTCACTAATGGGCCTCTAAGGCCCATTTAGGTTTAATGCCTTTAAAAATTTGAATTAAATTAAATAAAATATATATTTAATTACTAATAACACTTATTAATATTAAATGCATATTATTTAATTCATTCGGACCCCGAAACATATTTCGTTGCCCTCCGATCTCCATCGGACATGTCCGGAACACTTCCGGAGTCTCCGGTTTCTTTCTCTCTAAATTTAATATAATCGTCACCCACCCTTAAGTGTGTTACCCCATGGTTCGGAATCACTCCAGACATGATCGAGACATGTTCTCCGATCAATGACTAACAACGGGATCTGGATACCCATGATAGCCACCGTGGGTCGATGAATATCTTTTATCGTTTGAACCTTTAGAAGTCCAGTCTCATCCTCTTGCCTAGCGATACTTAGATTGTCCAAGCATCGTTCTCCGGTATCACGATTACCGAGCATGACCTCGTCATCGACAAATCTATCTTTACTCGTTTGTGATATTACATCCTCGTGACCTAGTCACATGCTTGCAAGCTCATTGATGTAATCTCACCGAGTGGGCCCAGAGTATTTATCCTGCTATGTGGATTGACAATTCCGCTCTTGATCACTCGCTTCTACTACTTCCTTCCAATACCCGAAAGTGTCACCTTTATTGTCACGCTATATAAGACATGTCGTTTGATGCGATCAACCGCATCTTCCAGAAGCAGAGATTTGATATGATCTCACAGTCGAATGTATGAACACTACGTTTCTATATTTTGGGTATGTCCATCAAATCATTCACCTAATGATATGACTCCATTGTTAACCGACGCCATTGTCCATGATCAGGAAACCTCGATCATCTGTTACCCAACGAACTAGTTAAATAGAGGCTACTAGGGACCTGGTTGTTTTCATACCACACGTGTATTAATGTTTCCGCGTAATACAGTTATAGCATGGAATTAAAACGTATTATGAACAATTGAGATATGACAAATAAAATCACTTTATTAATTGCCTCTAGGGCATATCTTCAACATCAAGATCATACCTTTGCCTTGCGCATTCCACTTGAGCTAGATGATGCCGATCTTGACTCCCTCAAGTTGGAACACCTTTCTTGATTGTGCTTGCTAGCACATGCTTGATGAAGATTTCTCCGAATACTCCCCATACACTATTATGGGAGAGTCTTGCTAAGATCCGTCTTCATGTATCCACTTGCACTTTATCTTCTTCTCTTGATATAGATGATGGCTTGGAGATAAACATGAATGTTCACTCAATCTTCTTTTCAAGCCATGCTTGCAATAAGCTCAACTCTAGATGACCATTCTTTATATAAACCCTTGGATGGAATCTTGGTCATCATATAATCTTCTAGGGTTCAACACATGAACTCTAATCTTCTTCATGGACAAGATCTATAAAGATATCTCAATGCAACCATTAGTACATAGAGATTGTCATTAATTAGCAAAACTACACATGAGGGCACATGCACTTTCACCTACATCAGAGAATTACTAACACATGGATGGGGAAAACATGATGGCTTGATGGAGACGAGTTGATGATGACGACTACATTCAGATTAACCCTCAGAGGGAGAATAGAGGTGGGCGGTGACTTTGTATCGCGAAAAGGAAAAGTATATGTATATTAGGTTTTCTTGCATCGTGAGGAAAATATAGGCCGAAGGGGGTCGAGAGGTGGCGCTCGAGGTGGACCCGCGGGTGGTGCCTACGGCTTGCACCCACGTGGCCTCCTGGTGGATCCCCTCAAGTTGCCCTTGAGGGCTCCTTGGGTCTTTTCGCCTAAAAGATTTTCTGAAATTTTGTCAGATTTTTTCGGGAAAGTTGATTTATGCACAAAAAGTAGACATCTCGATAATTCTGTTGAAAACATCATTAGCTCTATTAAAATCATGCCAATTGGAGGATAAAACTATAGCAAAAGCGTTTAGAAAAGAGGAGGCGATGGAAAAGGAGTCATGGCGACGTCGCAGGGGAGAAAGTTATTGATTCCGGTGAGGGGTAAACTGCTCTGGCGAGGAGTCAAACTTCGTTGTCTAGTCACAACCACTGCAGCGAGGGAGAGTGAGGGGAACCCCTAAACTTTATGTGTGTGTCCTGGTTTTAGCACGTTCTGGACAGATGGGCATGTGCTTTAATGGGCTAGGTTAATCGGGGTCAACCCATCTTGCTTTTTTGCCTTTCTTCTACCTATTCAGCCCATACACGATTCGTATTTTTACTCTTTAGCCATATCGTAAAGTGTTTGCACCCTGAAACTGCTCATGATTTTACATCTGTATGATGTCTCTATAGAACGCCTAATCATGCCTAGTTACGCTTAGGCGTCACTTTTTTGTTGTTGGACGAACACCACTGGTATAAGGATGACTCCAACGGGCCGACGCAAACGGACAAGCATTTTATCCATTTGGGTCGGCAAACGGATGCGCGTCCGGCCCATGTCCGCCCCTTTCTGGCCACTGCACCCAACGGGCCGACACATGAGTCCGCCCGACCAGGGTTTTTGATCATTTTCGGCCCTTGTGATCACATTGCAACAAAAAAAATATAGCAACCAAATGAACCCTAAATAAAACATAATCTCGGCCTCATCGGCCATGTCTGCATACATACCCAAAATAACACATAATCCTGGCCTCATCGGCCATGTTTTTCTGGCCATCTCGGCCATAGTTCAACGTCGGCATGCAACATTACTAAAACGACCGAGACGTGATCAATCTCGGTCCATGTAGTACCTTTGCTTTTTGGGGTAGTAGGCCTTCTTCGTAGCAGTGAAGGCCGAGAGATCCATGTCCATGATCCTGGCCTCCTCTTGGCTTAAGGCGAGCCATTGGAGCTGGCCGCCGCAGTTGCGGCCGTGGCCGCTCCCGCAGGCGGGACAATTCCAATCAGGAGGAGGGCAGCGGTCGCGGCCCTGGACATGAGGTCAGATTCCTCGTCCTGGCCCTGCTGCTCGGCGGAGGCCTTCTTGACGGCGATGACCCTATCCTCCTTTAACCTCCTCCTTTGGGTGCCCCGCTTCTGGGTCTCTACGTCCCTCTGCTCTGGCGTGAGCTCCTTCTTTGGCTTCTTTGGAGCTTCGGGCGCGAAATCGAGGTCGCAGGGCTTGTGTGCGGCAAGTGCAATGGCGGCTGCTGCGTCGGCCATGGCTAGTGCTGGGTTTTGAGATAGCAGAGGCCGGAGTGTCGATTTTTGCCTCTGATGAGCGGGTCAGGGTAGGACTAGGGGAGGACACAATAGCGGTCCGCGCGCGTCCGCGGACGACGCAACCCTGGCCCAAATTTGGGCCAAGAATGGGTCGCGGCGGACAAGAAAACGGATGCGCGGTCTGTTTGCGTCGCCGCGTTGGGCCATGTTTTTGACTTGCGTGGACAGGAATGGACGCGTGCGGACTCGATGCGTCGGCATGTTAGAGTCATCCTAATCAACACAAATGTTGTTTGACAAAAAATTCAGGAACCGCCCCCAACCACTCGTGCGACACCCAGGCACACATTTAGGCATCACAATTTTTTATCAAAAATTACTCTTGATCAATAATATATTTCACATTATACCTCTGATGCTCTTTCCTGTTATTTTGTACGATTTTCACGGAGGAGAAAATTACTAGACAATTACTAGACAACTGGAAATCAGGAACAAATATTCAGCAAACAAGAAATAAATTTTCCAGGGGTAAAAATACCAAAACAAATCCAGAAATTATTCCGGATAGGAAGCTGGGAGCCAGAAAATGGGTCAGAGAAGGGCCACGAGGTGGCGATGCAAGGTGAGCTCAGGACCCCCTGGCCACGCAACCACCGCATCGTCGCCCCTGGACTCGCCTTTCGGAGCGCCTTTGCATATATTGTGGCGCCCCGGCCCGACTGTTATACAGTGATGCTGTGCGTCACCGGTTAAGCGATACAACCGGAGGTTATGGGTTTACCAATCCCCGGCCAAAACCTTTGGCAGACGTTGCTCAGAATGGATCATCGGCAACGCAACACCCCGATTGATGCCTTAACACAGACACAACCCTCAATGCATAATAGAGAGATCAAGACTTGTGGAACAACTGGCACATCACAAACTCTACGACACAAATCATTATAGTTCAACTCTTATAATAGAGAAAGATAGCAAATTACAACCAGAGGTCACATACCCAACATTACAACATGCGGAAGCGAAATAGGTTGTTCTAAACAACAAGAACCAAATTATGGCCTAAGAGGCCTACAGAAAAACATTCAAGCGCCAGCTGATCCGGGATGTCCCAAGCTGCCACCTGGGAACCCCAGACTACTCGTCGACGTCCACAAAGAACCACCTCGAGGTCGGTGAAGTCCTCCTCTGAAACAAAACAAACGACGTTGAGTTCGACGAACTCGCAAGATTATATATAGAGCTTTAGCTCGATGAGGCTTTCAAAGTTTTATGTCTGTTTTGCATAAAGCTAATTTTATTTATGAAAACATAACCCATGGCATCGGCTAATCAGAATAGTTTTCAAAAGGGGTAAGAAGTAACTCTTTTCTTTTAATCACCTTTCTCAACATCAACCACCATTTACCACTGTACCTGTTCTACTAAGGCACCTCCCCGAATCACCCTCGAGGAAGTCAACCTTGCATTCTTGAGTGGTACCTTTAGTACCCAGTTTTTAATCATTCCGTTCAAGTTATTCTATGGTCTTTTCGTCCTTTACCAAGTTGTCCGTAACCGTGGACATGGCTTTTCGAAAAGATTTAACCCTGCAGGGGTGCACTGTGTTTACCTTTGGTACCGCCCGGCTCATTGCCTACACGTAGCTCTCTTCCGGGGAAAGTCGGCTGAGTGGGAACGGTTACAACCTTTACCTTGTTAAGGACTAACCCAGGATCATCAGTGAGGACGGGACAGGTTCAGTGCCTCCAGCACCCTGTCCCATGGCCACTCATTTTCCTAAACACCACCATCCTCATCTCAGTCTTGGCCACCGTCTTCATGCACGCGCAAATGGAAGCTCAAACTAGAGGACCCTGGCTAGTCCCGCCCAAGTTAGTCGGTCGACGAGGGCTCCATATACCCCATCGAAAGGAAGCGCGCTCATTCTTGGTTCAAGAGGTAAAGAACTCGCACCTAGGCGGCGAGAGTGAGACAAAACACCACCATACCGTAGTGGCCTCTCATCCCCACCTTTAAGCATTTTATTACCTGCACCACAATTTCTCCACCATCATCTGAACACTTCAACCACCTGTTTCCAACATGAAGTATCCATCGGACGGCTAAGCATTTAACTAAGCATGGCTAAACATCAACATTGCATAGTTAAGTATTTCAGGCCAACAATACAATCCTATCGATAATAGGAGGGGAAACAGGTAATTGGCATCGGAATGTTAATGCAACTATAGGATACTCTAATCCAAGCAAATTGACATTTGGAACCGCATGCAATATTATAGTGGAGAAAATATTTGCGGAAAATAGGATAAGACATGCTCAGAGGGGGGATTACGCTTGCCTTGATCAATGTGCTGGTAGTACGGCTCTTCGGGGTATTGGGGAGTAACCCCGGCTGCTTGATCTATCGAAGCATAACAACGGAAGAGCAATTAATCACCACACATGCTTCAACATATGCAATGCGCAAACACATGATGGCATGACATTTTTAATGCACTGAAATTATTATAACAAGTTCTACCAATTTACATGGGGTGGAGAAATAAACTATTCAACAAGAGAGAAATATAGCTCCATATTTGTTTTAATGTTTTCCTGTGCTATAGATCATGTACACATGCATGAAAATGATGCTACGGATTAATGCACATTTTCCTGAGCATTTTGATATAAAGAACACCTTTTTTGGATGCCCCGATAAGAAGTTATTACATTTTAATTTCCTCTTCTAAACTTATGATTTTAATTAATTTATTTTCAACAACTATAAAAATTAATTACTTGTGTTCGGGAGAGAGGGATGAAGTAGTCGAATCATCAGAGTCGATGTTCCTAATGTGCGAGGGGGGAGCGAGAATCATGCGCAAAAGGGGGAGGAAAATGGAAAAAGGAACCTCTGAAAAAACAGTCAACCCGGCCTTTAGCCGGCTGGGCCGGTTGGCAGGCCAGCCTAGTTCCAGAGGGGTCCGGTCTCCAGCCCAGTCTGGGCCGGCTGGCAGGCCGGCTATGGGCCAGAGATGCCCGGTTTGCAGCCCGGCTAGGCCGGTTCCACGGCCGGGCGTGCGAGGACACGACGACGACATACGGCGTACGGGCGTCGACGGCGACGATGCCACGGAGTGGAGCGCGAGCTAGCGCGAGAGGGGAGAGGGGGAGGGCCATCAAGGTTCACGTGCTCACCACGGACGCGTTGGGGAGGACGGGGTGGCCGGAGGAGGTGTGACGGTGGCGAAATCAGGCGGCGGAGCTCCGGACGGCAGCGGGGAAGAAGAATACGGCGGCGTCGATTTGCAGCACTCCGGCGCGATTCCTTCCGCGTGGAGGATCGGCACGGCGAGGCGGGTCTCGTGGTGTTGCGCGATTTGTTGGGGACGGGCTCAATCGACGGCGACGAACACGGCGGGCTCGAGCAGGGCTTCGGCCATGGAGGGGACAGAAGAGAGAGAGGAAACGGGGAAGAATTGGGGAGGGAGCAGAGCGACCTCGTGGAGATGCTCTCCTGGCAAAGAAGGGCATAGGAGGAGGGCCCGGCGCGGCGTCGTGCTGGTGCGGCGCGAGCACCTCGCGCTTCGGTCGCTACAGGGGAGGACGACGAAGATTTTCCAAAAAGCCCCTGGCCATTTTATTTCCATCACAAACTGGTCCTTTTCTGTTTCGTTTAAAATCCTGTGACTTTAGGGGATTTTATTAGGGCACTAATACATTTTATAAAAATATGAAAATATTTGTATAGCCTCTCCCTAACAAATAGAAGCTCCACAAAATTTGGTGCCTCAAAATAAAAAGTTTGGAGCAACATTTGTTCATAGGGTTCGATTATGGCCATTTTCTAAATTCCCCAAATTATAATCCTTTAGGAATTTTAGAGCAAGCCCAAAAATAGTATTTTGAACTCTTGGAACTTCCTTGACAAATATGGAAGTTTAGTTGAGTTGGTTTGTCACCAACAACTCATTTGAGTTTAAGCTGTTTGAAAACGATTATTGCTTTTGTTTCCCGTTGTTTTACTTCATTCTCCAAAACCTGGTTTCAACTTGAGCAGTTGAACAAGTAACGCCATGATGCATGAATGGAATGCAAAAGCGAAAATTTGGTTCACATTTTAGGTTCACCAACTTTGGGCTATTACAATTCTACCCCCCGTACAAGAATCTCGTCCCGAGATTCTAAGATTGTGGAAAGAAGTCGGGATACTCCTCATGAAGACTAGACTCTCTTTCCCAAGTTGCTTCTTCCTCGGATGGTGAGACCACTGAACTTTGAGGAACTTGGTAGTCTTGTTACGGGTCTTCCTTTCGGCTTCATCCAGGACACGATAGGATGCTCGCGATAAGTGAGATCTTCCTGGAGATCTAGCTCCTCATGATTGACTCCATGGATAGGATCCTTGAAACACGGCGAAGTTGGGAGACATGAAACACATCATGTACATTTGGGAAGATGACCGGTAACTCCAATTGATAAGAAAGATCTCCTCGCTTGGCCAGAACGGTGAAAGGGCCAACGTAGCGAGGGGCCAATTTCCCTTTGATTCCGAAGCGGCGAACGCCACGAAGGGGAGAGACGCGGAGATAAGCTTTATCACCAATTTCATAGTGAATTTCCTGATGGTGCTTATCATAGTAGCTCTTCTGCCTAGACTGAGCAATCTTCAGATTTCTCTTATGATTCTAACCTTCTCCTCAGCTTCATTGATCACATCCGGACCAAAGAGTGCTCTCTCTGGTCTCGGACCAATTTAGCGGAGTACGGCATTTTCTTCCATAGAGAACCTCGAATGGAGCCATGCCCAGACTAGCTTGATAGCTATTGTTGTAGGAGAACTCCGCGAAAGGGAGATACTTTTCCCAACCCTTGCCAAAAGAGATTACACATGCCCTAAGCATGTCTTCCAACACTTGGTTCACTCTTTCGGTCTGACCATCAGTTTGGGATGGTAGGCGGTACTGAAGTTGAGACGGGACCCCATAGCAGTTTGGAAACTCTGCCAGAATTTGGATACAAAGATACTTCCACGGTCCGATATGATCCTCAGAGGGACCCCATGCAATGGAACAATACGAGCCATATATAAGTCAGCAAGTTGACTTGCCCGTATATCATCACGGACTGGTAGGAAGTGAGCAACCTTGGAAGACGATCAATGATTACCCAGATTGCATTGTTGCCCTTTTGAGATGGGAAACCCGGTGATGAAGTCCATACCAATTTCATCCCATTTCCACTCGGGACTGCAATAGGGCGAGAGTGCCGGCAGGCCTTTGATGTTCAGCCTTTACCCGTCGACATGTGTCGCATTCAGCAACATACTTGGCAATTTCTCGTTTCATCCGAGTCCACCAGAATTGTGGTCGAAGGTCTTGGTACATTTGGTACTACCGGGATGAATAGAGAGAGGAGATTCATGAGCTTCTTAGGATCAGCTCTCAATTTTGTTTCTTTGGCACTACCAAGCGGTCACCAAAATAAACAACTCCGGATTCATTGACAGAAAAACATTTGGCCTTCCCGCTAGCAATGTTCTCCTTGATTTTAGAATACCCTTGTCACGGGTTTGAGCTTCCTTAATCTGGTCTACAAGAGTAGATTTGATCTCCAGATTTGCAAGGTAGCCAGAGGGAACAATTTCTAAGTTCAAACGAGAGAACTCTTCATGAAGGGCAGGTTGGGCCTTTTCAATCATCAGATTGTTGCAATAGGACTTCCGACTTAGCGCGTCAGCCACGACGTTTGCTTTGCCGGGTTGATAGTTCAGACTCACATCATAGTCCTTGATTAACTCCAACCAACGCCTTTGCCTGAGATTTAAATCCGGCTGGGTGAAGAGGTACTTCAGACTCTTGTGATCCGAGAAGATCTCGCAACGGTTACCAAACAGGTATGGTCTCCATTGCTTCAAAGCATAGACCACCGCGGCAAGTTCTAGATCATGAGTTGGGTAGTTGTGCTCATGCGGCTTCAATTGGCGGAAGCATATGCCACCACATGGCCATCTTGCATTAGCACACAGCCCAAGCCTTGCAGAGAGGCGTCACAGAAGACGACGAAATCCTTGCTTGTGTCCGGCAGGACAAGCACAGGAGCGGACGTGAGTTTGGCTTTCAGTGTTTTGAAGCTCTCTTCAGCTTCGGCCGTCCATACGAACTTTTTATCCTTCTTGAGAAGGTCAGTCAGGGCCTTGGCTATCTTGGAGAAACCTTCGATGAATCGGCGGTAGTAACCTGCCAATCCGAGAAAGCTACGAATGTCCTTGACTGACATTGGAGTTTTCCAATCCAAAATGGACTGAATCTTGTCGGGAATGACAGCCACACCATTAGCGGATATCACATGACCAAGGAAGACAAGATTATCCAACCAAACTCACACTTGGAGAACTTGGCATAGAGGCGGTGTTCTCGAAGTCGTGTCAGAACCAACGAAGATGTTCTCATGCTCTTCATCGGTTTTGGAATAAATGAGGATGTCATCGATGTAAATGACGACAAACTTGTCGAGATAATCCATGAAGATGGAGTTCATGAGCCTCATGAAAGTAGCTGGAGCATTGGTGAGACCAAAGGACATGACGGTATACTCATATGAGCCATAGCGAGTAACAAATGCCGTCTTTGGAATATCCTCCTTTCTGATTTATCTGATGGTAGCCTGACCTCAGATCCATCTTGGAGAATACGTTGCACCAGCTAACTGATCCAACAGATCATTGATGCGAGGAATAGGATACTTGTTCTTGATTGTCACCGCATTCAACGGTCTATAGTCAGAGACTAGACGAGGCACGGTAGAATCCCTCTTCTTGACAAAGAGTACCGGACAACCCCAAGGTGAACTGCTAGGCTGGATGAAATCCTTCGCTAACAGCTGATCAATTTGCTCTTTCAACAGAGCCAACTCTTCCACCGGCATACGGTAGGGCTTCTTGGAAATTGGAGCGTACCGGGAAGTAGATCTATGACAAACTCCACACTTCGGTCAGGAGGCATGCCAGGCAATTCTTCCGGGAACACATCCGGGAAGTCACACACCACGTGTATGTCCTGGATTTCAGGAGGGATTCGCCTTCCATAAAGCAAAGGAGGATCTCGGTGAGTTGGGTATGATGAGGACGGAGGTCTTGATAGTGCAGACCAATACTTAACACTGTCGCCGGAAGAATTGGTCACGGTGACGGTCTTGGCAGCACAGTCGAGATTAGCCCGGTATTTGGCTAGCCAGTTCATGCCCAGTATGACATCAATGCCACTTGACCTCAGAGCTACCAAAGCGAAAGGAAAAGAGTAGTAACCTATGTAATCTGGACTTCAGGAGTAACCCCATCGGTTTGCCATTTGGAGCCAGGAGTGGAGATCACCAAGGGACGTCTCATTTTCTCAAACGGTATTTTGTGGTCTTTTGCAAAGCTATGGATATGAATGAATGCGATGCTCCAGAATCAAACAAAACTGTAGCAATTGTTGTTGATTCGTAACTCACCCATGAGAACGCCGGGGTCCTCTTCAGCTTCTTCAGCAGAGACGTGGTTCAGGCGACCACGCACAATAGGTCCAGCCTTGCCAGCTGGAGTGGCAGGGGCTCGTGCAGGAGTTCCCGTGAGGTGCCTTCTGGGGGCACTCCCTGGAGTAGTGGCCAGCCTGGCCACAGGTGTAGCAGGTGAGTCCAGGTGGAGCAGGTAGCATAGGACGGTACCCACTCCCGCCTACCCCAAGTGTCGAAGTAGTGGGCGCGGAGGTGGTGGCCTGTATCCCGCGGCCTCGGCATGAATGGAGCACGCGGCACAGCGCTGTAGGGAACAAACACCCTGCGCTTCTTGCTCTCAGAACCCGAGGAACTCTGGTGGTCCCCGTGTGCGGGCCTCTTGGAAGCCTCAAGTTCCTTTCTTCCCTGCTCAAGAGTAAGAGCCTGGTTGAACAGCTCCTGGTAGGTCTGGAACCTGAAGGGCAGCAACTCATAGCGGAGCTGCGGCGTAAGACCCTTGCGGAACAGCTCTTGCTTGTCAGCATCAGTGGTCACGTCCCTTGGGGCGTAACGAGAGAGATGGTTGAATTCACGACCATAAGTGCGGAGGTCCATACGTCCCTGTTGCAAATCCAGGAACTCCCTCCTCTTCAAATCCATGATCGGCTGGGGAATGTACTCCGCACGGAAGGCAGTGCGGAAATCAGCCCAAGTGAAGACATGGTTGGCTGGAAACAAAGCCACATGGCTTTCCCACCAACAGCCAGCTGCACCAACCAAGAGGTAGGTGGCGAAGTTGACTTGTTCAGCCACTGGGACATGCAGCGCGGAGAACTTGCGCTCCAGAGCGCGAAGCCAATCATCAGCTTCCAGTGGCTCCTTAGCATCAGCAAAGGTGGGTGGCTGCGAGCGCAGGAACTCAGTGAGAGTGTTGCACTCGTTCCTCCGTGCATTCTGCTGCACCAACTGCTCAAGCAAGCGCTCATTGCGCCCACGGTTCTCCTCAATGGCCATCAAGACCTGAGCCATCGAGGGTGGTGGCGGCAGATCATCCTCATCATTGTTGTGGTTACCGCGGCCTCCTCGAGCCATTCTGGAGATTTGACAATGACACAGTTAGTATCTTTCTCCGAATGGTCGAACAATAGCATTAGCGTCTACTCAAGTACACAGACTAGGGACGATAATACATTGTGTAACAACTAACAAGGCAACAAGATAGAACTTGGGTCAAAGATCAGCATCATGTGCTACTAGCGTGGGATTCAATAGTTAAGAAACCATGTGATTCAACACACTCTAGTTGGCACAATCCGGGACCTTATGTTCAAGTCCTTGGGTTAAAACCCACAAAGGAGCAAATGATTAGATTCGGTAGAAACATCTGAGTTGATTTATTGCAACGCAGCGGGAGCAACGGACACATAACACTAAAGGTAGAACCCAACCACGTGATCTAATCATTTTGAAGTAACAGACGAGAGTAAAACCTTTAACTCAAATCGAGGTAAGATTGCTCCGAGATTAGAGTGTAACCAGATAAGGAGTAAAAAGAATCCTAAGATGGTTTTCACAACTCATTTTTAGGTTAAAAATATTTTCACAAACACTAGACTCAACGTCGACCAGTAGAAGGGTTTCCTACAGGCAGTACTGCTCTGATACCAACTTGTGGCGCCCCGACCCGACTGCTATACAGTGATGCTGTGTGTCACCGGTTAAGCGATACAACCGGAGGTTACGGGTTTACCAATCCCCGGCCAAAACCTTTGGCAGGCGTTGCTCGGAATGGATCATCGGCAACGCAACACCCCGATTGATGCCTTAACACAGGCACAACCCTCAATGCATAATAGAGAGATCAAGACTTGTGGAACAACTGGCACATCACAGACTCTACGACACAAATCATTATAGTTCAACTCTTATAATAGAGAAAGATAGCAAATTACAACCAGAGGTCACAGACCCAACATTACAACATGCGGAAGCGAATTAGGTTGTTCTAAACAACAAGATCCAAATTATGGCCTAAGAGGCCTACAGATAAACATCAAGCGCCAGCTGTTCCGGGATGTCCCAAGCTGCCACCTGGGAACCCCAGACTACTCGTCGACGTCCACAAAGAACCCACCTTCGAGGTCGGTGAAGTCCTCCTCTGAAACAAAACAAACGACGTTGAGTTCGACGAACTCGCAAGATTATATATAGAGCTTTAGCTCGATGAGGCTTTCAAAGTTTTATGGCTGTTTTGCATAAAGCTGATTTTATTTATGAAAACATAACTCATGGCATCGACTAATCAGAATAGTTTTCAAAAGGGGTAAGAAGTAACTCTTTTCTTTATACCTTTCTCAACATCAACAACCATACCACTGTACCTGTTCTACAAAGGCACCTCCCCGAATCACCCTCGAGGAAGTCAACCTTGCATTCTTGAGTGGTACCTTTAGTACCCAGTTTTTAATCATTCCGTTCAAGTTATTCTATGGTCTTATCGTCCTTTCCCAAGTTGTCCGTAACCGTGGACACGGCTTTTCGAAAAGATTTAACCCTGCAGGGGTGCACTGTGTTTACCTTCGGTACCGCCCGGCTCATTGCCTACACGTAGCTCTCTTCCGGGGAAAGCCGGCTGAGTGGGAACGGTTACAACCTTTACCTTGTTAAGGACTAACCAGGATCATCAGTGAGGACGGGTCAGGTTCAGTGCCTCCAACACCCTGTCCCGTGGCCACTCATTTTCCTAACACCACCATCCTCATCTAGTCTTGGCCACC
The DNA here is from genome assembly GCA_947311845.1 of Poa pratensis. Lineage (NCBI taxonomy): Eukaryota > Viridiplantae > Streptophyta > Magnoliopsida > Poales > Poaceae > Poa > Poa pratensis. The sequence goes on along the minus strand of CAMZMU010000055.1, from coordinate 41,868,970 downwards.
ATCTCACGCACACGCAAATGGAAGCTCAAACTAGAGGACCCTGGCTAGTCCCGCCCAAGTTAGTCGGTCGACGAGGGCTCCATATACCCCACCGAAAGGAAGCGCGCTCATTCTTGGTTCAAGAGGTAAAGAACTCGCACCTAGGCGGCGAGAGTGAGACAAAACACCACCATACCGTAGTGGCCTCTCATCCCCACCTTTAAGCATTTTATTACCTGTCACCACAATTTCTCCACCATCATCTGAACACTTCAACACCTGTTTCCAACATGAAGTATCCATCGGACGGCTAAGCATTTAACTAAGCATGGCTAAGCATCAACATTGCATATTAAGTATTTCAGGCCAACAATACAATCCTATGGATAATAGGAGGGGAAACAGGTAATTGGCATCGGAATCTTAATGCAACTATAGGATACTCTAATCCAAGCAAATTGACATTTGGAACCGCATGCAATATTATAGTGGAGAAAATATTTGCGGAAAATAGGATAAGACATGCTCAGAGGGGATTACGCTTGCCTTGATCAATGTGCTGGTAGTACGGCTCTTCGGGGTATTGGGGAGTAACCCCGACTGCTTGATCTATCGAAGCATAACAACGGAAGAACAATCAATCACCACACATGCTTCAACATATGCAATGCGCAAACACATGATGGCATGACATTTTTAATGCACTGAAATTATTATAACAAGTTCTACCAATTTACATGGGGTGGAGAAATAACTATTCAACAAGAGAGAAATATAGCTCCATATTTATTTTAATGTTTTCCTGTGCTATAGATCATGTACACATGCATGAAAATGATGCTACGGATTAATGCACATTTTCCTGAGCATTTTGATATAAAGAACACCTTTTTCGGATGCCCGATAAGAAGTTATTACATTTTAATTTCCTCTTCTAAACTTATGATTTTAATTAATTTATTTTCAATAACTATAAAAATTAATTACTCGTGTTCGGGAGAGAGGGATGAAGTAGTCGAATCATCGGAGTCGATGTTCCTAATGCGCGAGGGGGGAGCGAGAATCATGCGCAAAAGGGGGAGGAAAATGGAAAAAGGAACCTCTGAAAAAACAGTCAACCCGGCCTCCAGCCCGGCTGGGCCGGTTGGCAGGCCGGCCTAGTTCTAGAGGGGTCCGGTCTCCAGCCCAGTCTGGGCCGGCTGGCAGGCCGGCTATGGGCCAGAGATGCCCGGTTTGCAGCCCGGCTAGGCCGGTTCCACGGCCGGGCGTGCGAGGACACGACGACGACATACGGTGTACGGGCGTCGACGGTGACGATGCCAAGGAGTGGAGCGCGAGCTAGCGCGAGAAGGGGAGGGCCAGCAAGGTTCGCGTGCTCACCACGGACGCGTTGGGGAGGACGGGGTGGACGGAGGAGGCGTGACGGCGGCGAAATCAGGCGGCGGAACTCCGGACGACAGCGGGGAAGAAGAACACGGCGGCGCCGATTCGCAGCACTCCGACGCGATTCCTTCCGCGTGGAGGATCAGCACGGCGAGGCGGGTCTCATGGTGTTGCACGATTTGTCTGGGACGGGCTCAATCGACGGCGACGAACACGGCGGGCTCGAGCAGGGCTTCGGCCATGGAGGGGACAGAAGAGGGAGAGGAAACGGGGAAGAATCGGGGAGGGAGCAGAGCGACCTCGTGGAGATGCTCTCCTGGCAGTGAAGGGCAGAGGAGGAGGGCCCGGCGCGGCGTCGTGCTGGTGCGGCGCGAGCACCTCGCGCTTCGGTCGCTACAGGGGAGGAAGACGAAGATTTTCCAAAAAGCCCCTGGCCATTTTATTTCCATCACAAACTGGTCCTTTTCTGTTTCGTTTAAAATCCTGTGACTTTAGGGGATTTTATTAGGGCACTAATTCATTTTATAAAAATATGAAAATATTTGTATAGCCTCTCCCTAACAAATAGAAGCTCCACAAAATTTGGTGCCTCAAAATAAAAAGTTTGGAGCAACATTTGTTCATAGGGTTCGATTATGGCCATTTTCTAAATTCCCCAAATTATAATCCTTTAGGAATTTTAGAGCAAGCCCAAAAATAGTATTTTGAACTCTTGGAACTTCCTTGACAAATATGGAAGTTTAGTTGAGTTGGTTTGTCACCAACAACTCATTTGAGTTTAAGCTGTTTGAAAACGATTATTGCTTTTGTTTCCCGTTGTTTTACTTCGTTCTCCAAAACCTGGTTTCAACTTGAGCACTTGAACAAGTAACGCCATGATGCATGAATGAAATGCAAAAGCGAAAATTTGGTTCACCAACTTTGGGCTGTTACATATATTTTTCCTATAACCTAAAAAGTTGAGCTCTTCAAGATATTTTTCCGCCCCGAGATAGGGGAGGGGGAGACATAGAGATATCAACCTCCGACAGGCTGATCGTGTTGTGCGATTCACATGGACAAAATACAGTCAACCATTAGAGATCAAGGTTATCCAACCAGACACATGATGAGCTAACTTAGTATCAATTTTTCCGAGAGCGACTTATACCTCTTTTAAATATTCACAATGTTCTATTTAGATGATAATTTCTGATTTCCGCGGTCAACTTATTAAAATAGTTCAATGCTAATAAAGAACAATGACCGTCGATAATCTTTTGCCCAATAAATAAATAAATTGATGTGCACGATTGTTGCTAGATTTGTCACGTGCAAATGTTGGAGTAGCATCCAAAGCATTTTAGAAAAAGAAAAGGTAGGAGAAGAAAAAGATAAAATGGGACAGCACCGAAAAAACAAGTCTTTAAAAACTTGGATTTTGTAAGACAAAGTGTGAAGTGGGGCCACGCGTTGTATTCTAAGATGGTTGGTCCCACCGGTCACAGACATCTTTGTGGCACCTCCACCAGCACCGGGGGACAGGAGGCCCTACCACCGGTCATCACGTGCACGGCCCGCAGAAGATCCTGCGCAGTTCTTTGTATTCCCCTCGCGCTTCGTCCAATGATCAATCCTATGAACACAGCACACGCACCAGCAAATCCCAGGAACCACACCAACCACTACTAGTCAAAAGCACAAAAGCCACTCCCGAGATCAAACCCCAAGAAATCCAAGCACCCACTCGCTAATTATTCCACCCCCCATCACAATACAGCAGCTAGAAAAGAAAAGAAATAAAAGTGCCTGAACCCTGACGAAAAAGAAAGTGTGTGGGAGAGAGAGAAAAGGTTTTGGTTTTTATTAGCCAGCGAGCGAGTAGTCGTAGTAGTAGCATACTAGTATGATGGCGGAAGCGATCCAAATCGGAACCCAATCCCAAAGGCGCATGAATAATCCACCAGCTCCAGCAGTAGCCTTACCTGTTGCTGCTGTTCCTGTTTTTCCCCCAATCTCCTCCCCACATCCCTATCTCCACTCCACCGCCGCTCCCACGCGCCGTTTGTTCGTAGTGTTCAAGTCATCATTATCATTAATTATCCCCCTTCGGGGCGAAGAAGATCCGGCCGCACATCGATTCGACTTTTCCTCGGCTCGGCTGGGCTGGGGGTATATACTGGAAGGAAAAGCACGGCATTTGTTGTTGTTGTTTCTTTGCTGCGGGGAAACCCTACGAGAGGGGAAAGGAGTTTCCTGTGGGCGAGTTCGGATCTAGGTTTGCCGGTTTCCGGCCCGCGCCGCCATGGACGCCGCCGCCGGCGGTGATGGAGACGGCCCGCCGCTGGAGGAGAGGACGCCGCCGCCGCCGCCGCCTCCAGCGCCGGCAACCGTCGCGGCCCCGGCTTCGGCCTCGGGGGCGCTCCCTCTGGCTCCGGGGAGAAGCCGGCCAAGCGCATGATGAAGACCCCGTACCAGCTGGATGTTCTCGAACAGACATATTTAGGTGCGCCGATTTCTATGCCTTGAAATGAATATATTTTTTTGGGTTGTTTCTGATTGAGTTTTTGGTGAGGATTTCATTTTGATTTTGGTTTTGGTTTTGATGCAGCGGAGCAGTACCCATCGGAGGCTATGCGCGCCGAGCTGTCAGTGAAGATAGGCCTGTCCGACAGGCAGCTGCAAATGTGGTTCTGCCACAGGCGGCTCAAGGACCGGAAGCCGCCGGCCAAGAGGCAACGGCGGGACGAAGATGTCCCAGGAGCATCCGTACCAGTGTCACCGGTGTTGCCACTACAGGCAATGCCGTTGGCGAGCAATGACCACATGATGACTGGTGGCAGTCCATATGATGAGCCGCTGCCCCCCGCTCACTCACGCAGGGGACCTGGACGATCCTCTGCCGTGCCCAGAATTTCTGGACCTGACATTGGGAGGAGGTATTACGAGCCACTGCCTGTTATGCTGCCGCCACCGGTGGCGCCGATGCAGTTCAGGCAAGCTGAGCTCCGAGTGATCAGTTCTGTGGAGGCACAGCTCGGGGAGCCGTTGAGGGAGGATGGACCAGTGCTTGGCAACGATTTTGATCCGCTTCCTCCAGGCGCCTTTGGTGCACCCATTGGTACTTTTCCTAAACTCTCAATTTTTTGTTCACTTTGAGGATCTTGAAGCTAAAGAATATCAATGTTGAGTAAATCGTTTACCGTTTACTGCTTGATCGGCTGGTGATTAGCGACTAATAGGCACATCGACCGATTAATCAGTTAATCGATGAATCGGTCACCCACCGAGTAGCGATTAATCCACGTGTCTGAACTTATAAAAAAAATGAATTATCTTTTTTTAAGAAAAATGTTTACTTTTGAACTTAGCAACAGTTCACTTTTCAACGCTGAACATGAAAACCGTTTGAATAGCAACCTCAAACTATTCATACCATCGTTTTAACTCTTGAGTAGTTTCACAAGCACTTTTACATGATATGGATGCCACATGTCCACCACGTCAATGCCATCTGTGTATTGATATGTTTCTACTGATCTATCTTCTGTTTTCTAGCTTTTCTTGTGAAAGTATTTTATCTGAATAGTAGAGCTTGTTTTTGATTGTTTGTTGTTGTAGTATTTAATTGTTCATGTCAGTGACGTGACATTCACTCAACAAAAAGGGTGAAAAATGGATAGTTTCAATAGTTCGAGGTTGCAAGTCAAATGGTTTTAGAGTTTAAGGTGGAAAAGTGAACTTTTGCCAAAGTTCAGGGTTGAGAAGTCGACTTTTTTTCTTCTTTGAATGAAATACACAGCAAACTAAGGAACGGCGAGTCAGCGATAATACTGTTCCACCATCATCCTGTGGGATAGTGCTTTACGTTAGATCAGCCTCTCACATGAGTTCTGAAGCGCCTCCACCAGTTGGCTTGCTCAGGCACTGCTCGATCGTTTCCTATCCCATCTCCCGACTATGTGTTTGCATCTGCATCGGTGGGTGGTTCTGTGCATGGGAGGAGGGGCAGCTTCCCAGGAAACACCATTGAGACTACATCAAGAAATGAGGAAGTGATTACCATTTTCTAAGGCAAATTTTGCCTGGGCTGGCTCTGCCACTGGATGATTTGATGTGCAGGAATGAGCTACGGGTATGCACACAGTTTTGCCTCCCACCACTGAAGACTGTAAATTCGATCGATGCAGATATCGTCCAATTGTCAAAATGTGACTTTGTATTATAGCACCTAGGCATTTCATTAGACTCTCCACTTTAACGTTATAGTAGTTAATAATAGATACACATTTAAGTAATCGCTTAATGTCATATATCTAAGGCCTGTACTGTTGAGCTTCTCTATTTGGCAAATAGAAAGTTCTTATTATGGAATATATAGATAACATGTACATAGTTACCGATTATTCATAATTTCATATCCTTCGAATTACTGACTTAGTTCTTCCCATGCAGTTCCGGAGCAACAAAAGCAGCCTGTTCGCTCTTATGATCCCAAGATATTTTCTAGGCACGACTCAAACCTCTTAAAGGTAAATATTTTGAAAACTTGTGAACTTAATTTTATGTATCATATATAATTATGTGGTGGATCTTTGTCACTGCACAAAATGTTTTTTTTATCTTGTGTCCGTGTATCTTCAAGGGTACCATTGCTTCAGCATTATTATTATTACCATATGTTGTAGTTGTGAGTTGATATTGTAGTCCATTGTTGGTTCATATAACATTTAAGCATAGGTAATAACAAATATCATGGTAACTATGCTAACCTATAGCTCGAAACTCAGAGGTGTACCGTCCATTGAATCTTCTTCATCCCGTAGGTATCGTCATTCTTGCCCAGTATGGAGCACCCTTTTGCTCAGAATTCATTTGCTGGGAAGAGAAAATCAACTGTTGCTAATCCACCTCAAGTTCACCCTCATGGTGGATCGCGGGCAGTTCATGAGTATCAATTTCTTCCTGAGCAGCCAAGTGATTCATACGACAGAGCAAGTAGATCTCATTACTATGACACTCCAGTTGAAGCTTCAAATTTGAGGGTTTCTCTCACTTCAGGATCTCATCTTCTCCATGGATCTGAGGAGATGGCACCTGGTTATGCTTTTGAAGGTCAAGGTCTCTTGCCTCAATCTGGCAGGCCTCAGGTGTTTCCTGCAGTACCGACAGATTATGAGACGAATCAGTCTAATAGCAACCTTAATTCTGTGTCAATCGATGGTCAGTTTGGTATTTCTCAAGTTGCTGGCTTCGAAGACCCACTTATATCATCGGAAACAATGGCTTATGATGATGAAGATGCTGCTCGAGTGGATAGAAAGCGAAAAGTATGTTTTTCTCTGACCTCATATATGCATCTTGCCATCTTGTTCTTCAGCCATACACATTAATTGTAGACATATTAAATTTGTCTGACATGTGCTTCAGTATAACGAGGAAGCAAAAATTGCAAAGGAAGTTGAAGCTCACGAAAGACGAATCAGGAAGGAGCTTGAGAAGCAAGATATGTTGAGGAAAAAGGTATCTGCTCTTTTCAATTGCTGGGCATTAGCAGATATAAATATTTTGGCTGGAAATATCATGTACAGTTTCATGTCTTTGCAGAGAGAGGAACAAATGCGCAAGGAAATGGAGAGACATGATCGTGAAAGGAAAAAGGAAGAGGAGAGATTGCTACGTGAGAGGCAAAGAGAGGAAGAGAGGTTCCAAAGGGAGCAAAGGCGGGAAAATGAGCGCATGGAGAAGTTTCTACAGAAGCAATCTAGACGAGTAAGTCTCGTAGTTCCTTGGAAGTAAACTGTAAATCAATATAGTTCTGTAGTATATGTACTACTACCTCTGTTTAGCATTAATATCTGTCTATATATGTGCAGGCAGAGAAACAAAGACAAAAGGAGGAACTCAGAAAAGAGAAAGAGGTGGCGAGGCAAAAAGCTGCCAATGAAAGGGCCACAGCACGCAGAATTGCCCGTGAGTATATGGAGCTTGTGGAAGATGAGCGCTTGGAGCTAATGGAATTGGCTGCACAAAGCAAAGGGTTGCCCTCAATGCTTTCTCTTGATAGTGACACATTGCAGCAGCTTGATTCATTCCGAGGTATGCTTGTTAGGTTTAGCTCTATACTTCTTATTAACACTACACCCTGCCGACAGTAACAGTTCAGTTCAATGTTTTGTAGGAAATAAATCCACATTCTTATGCATCCCTGATAGATTATAACTAGCACATTAGGCTGAAACGAGAAACATTATATTTCATCAGACAAAAGCAAATGTCAATATTTAACTATATACTTAACATTGTAAAACATCTATAGAACTTCTGAGTGAGATGACCACTGGAAAATATTTTACACTTGTTTATTAGGGTTAGTGAATGCACATTCTGACATTCATAATAGAGTAACTTGTAATAAATCTGTTGAGGCCTTGTGTGGACTTTTACTTAAAGTAAAATCAGATTAGTCAAATTAGCCTTAGATCCTAACCACCTGAAGGCTTCTTTGGTCAGGTTTGCATATAGTCAGGATAAAGCAAATCTAGTCTCCACAAAAAGTCAGATTAAGTGATCCAAAAAATAACGTACATGTTTCGTTTTGGCAAACTTATAGCTGGAACATTTTGCTCACTGAATAAGGTATTAATTCTGTACTATTGTAAGTGAAACACAACAAAATCAAATCCACTCTCCCGAATCTTACACAGAAACTCATAGTTCTAAAATCCACCTCTAAAGTTTATGGCCCAAACAAACGCTTAAGGTTAGTTGGTGTCTAGTGGTTGGAAGAATGAGTGAGTCATTTGTTAGTACTATTACTTGTTTGGTTGTAAAAAATACCTTATTACTTTTGAGGTATGACAGCATGGAAGAAATTGATATTCAACGTTGTGGCATAGCGTAGTATACTTTTGTTTAATGCATTGTTATTCCAATACGTGAAGTCTAACTGCATAATGCTTTTTTTGTTCCGCCCTACCCACTTTCTTCCAGGCATGTTGAGCCAATTCCCACCCGAAACAGTGAGACTTAAGGTGCCATTTTCGATAAAGCCTTGGACAGGATCTGAGGATAGTGTTGGAAAGCTTTTGATGGTAATGGTTTGACTGATATATTCCCTTTGCATTCTTACAGCTTATTTGGGCTACGAATGCTGCCGAAAGATTTGCAGTTAGCTCCAACCTATTTTCAAATAGATGTATATTACACACACTGAAAAGTGTTACTATTGCCTTGATCAGGAAATCACACATGTGTTCTGTTCTTGCTTGTGTATGTTGCCTTGTGTTTGTCCAATGCACTTGGGTAAATAAATACCCCTTCCAATACATTCAAATGAACTCTGTGGATATAAACTATGCACCATATTCACCTCCAGAGTAAATATACCATACTCTAGACATCCATTTTCCCGAGATACTAGAGCAGAAGCATTGGACTAACTTGTTGTTTTGTTGAAAAGATATTTGTTCTGATCTTGTTATGGATATTTCCTTTCGGTGTTGTAGTGCCAATAGATAATTAAAACACTTCATTTTATTACTGGACCCATAGCAAGTTTACATTAACTGTCATGTGCTTAGCTCAGTACAACTTTTACAGATAGCATTCCATCAGATAGAAATGCTGGTACCTTTGAAGCTAATGTTCATGCTATTTCAAATTTTGTGTTACATAGTTCAGTTGTGTGTATTTGACAATATTTGTGATGAAACTGTTCCTACCTGAATTGCAGGCATGGAAATTCTTGATTACTTTTGCTGATATTCTTGGGCTTTCTTCAGTTACACTTGATGAGTTTGTCCAGTCCCTTCATGATTATGTAAGTTGTTTTCTTTGAAGAGGCTAATTGTCTGTCCTTGACTGTTATGATAAAAAGGGTAAAGAGGTAAAATTTATTTCTATTGTTTACTTACTAATATTGACAAGATCTTGGTACAAGATAAATTAATATCTGGTGGGGATAAATCTACACTCCTAAGACACATACGAGCTAGTACAAGCTCTTCTATTTGTTGGATTAGTTTGTGAAAAAGATTATATTATTTATTGTGTCAAATCCAATATTCTTGATCTGACTGCTGTGTATGGCATGGGTATATTTATCTAGATTAGAGTATTTTTTGCTAAATCTGGCCCTTGGCCGAAACTAATACCAGATATGGCCCCTCGGTGAAACTATTTGTAAATTTGGCCCCTGAGGTCGGCGCCAAAGGGGATGGAGCCAAAGTTGTGCAGATCGGTGCCAAGACATTTCGGCACCCAGATGCTTACGCAAGCTCATTGGAGCCGACCTCTGTTCGGCGCTGGATTCGGTTGGCACCGATCTGCACAAGTTCGGCTCCATCCCCTTTGGGTAGATCTCAGGGGGCAGATTTGCAAATAGTTCGCCGAGGGGCCACATCTGGTATTAGTTTTGCCCATGGGCCAGATTTGGCAAAAAAATACTCCCTCCGTTCACAAAAGGATGTCTCAATCTAGCTTAAATTTGCATGTATCTAGGTTGAGACATCCTTTTATGAACGGAGGGAGTACTAGATTAGGCACAAGAAAGTTATATGGGCATGTTTGCTGTGAAAAGATCACAGTAAATTTACCAGCATATTTTTGTTGAACATTGATGATCAAACTTGGACCTGATAGGCCTTGCAAAACAAAACATGTCAGCTTTTCTGGAGCTGATGGTGTTTTATGTATTTGGTTTGTTATTGACTACACAATTGGAACATATAATTTTGTTGTTGCTTAGTTGATCTCAGTAGGGTTCTATCTAATTCCATCGACTTCATATGCTATATAACTTCACTCTGTTTAAGTCCACAACATATTCGATGTCACCTTATATCTTTACTATATTATTGTCTACATTTTTTTGTCGCTGTTGGGAGAAGACAGTAATAGCCTAATAGTAATAGGTGTGTATGACGCCATGTGTTATCTTACTGGATTTATTTTGTAGGATTCAAGGCTGTTGGGGGATTTGCATGTTGCTCTGCTGAAATCCATCATTAAGGATATTGAGGATGTTGCCCGAACGCCGTCGGTTGCACTGGGGGTGAATCCAGGAGGTGGCCATCCACAAATTGTTGAAGGGGTGCGTGTGCAGATATCTTGAAAGCTATGATTGTTCCTTCAGCTTTATTTGTTGTTTGCATGCTATTTATATACTTGAATTTTTTTACAGGCATATTCTTGGGGGTTCAATATACGTAACTGGCAGCGCCACCTCAATCTTCTGACTTGGCCTGAAATATTGCGGCAGTTTGCTTTATCTGCCGGTTTTGGACCACAACTGAAGAAAAGGAACGCTGAAGATGTTTTTTATCGTGATGAAAATGAGGTTTGTGCTACCTCATACTATATACCACTATAAGATCATTCCAGTTATAAAACTGCCTTGGGTAATCACAGATTGAAAATATAGTTTGCCTTTTTCTGGTACTTACCTAATCTCACTATCTTTCTTTGAATTTTGGAACAAATGAAATCTTGAAGTGTATGCTTATGGATGGGCTTATTTCGTTTCTTGGTATCTATATTTTACTTATGAATTATCAAGCCTGTTGGGATATAGATGTGCCATTATACCTATGTTGTAAGACTGAGCAAGGCATAGCATGTCAAAACTCAAAATAGCTGTTGGGATATATAGCCAAATGTGCCTCTGTTGTAAGGCTGAGGAAGGCATAGAATGTCAACTCAAAATTATTGTTGGGATATAGTCAGATGTGCCTCTGTTATGAGTTCTCATGGATAGTTTAGTAATTTATGCCATATTCTCTATTTTGTGCATTGCAAAACAAGACTTCTGGATTTTTTTACAAGATTGGTATAAAAATTTATACAGGGTCGGGACAGTGAGAATGTCATATCAACTCTCCGAAATGGTTCAGCAGCTGTGCGTGCTGCTGCTTTGATGAAAGAAAGAGGCTACACCCAACGCCGATCTAGGCACCGCCTCACTCCTGGGACAGTAAAATTTGCTGCTTTCCATGTGCTTTCGCTTGAAGAAAGCAGTGGTCTCACAATATTGGAAGTTGCAGAAAAAATCCAGGTATGCAGCATAAAGATCTGCTAGCTTTGTCATTGCCTTCTGCTGTTCTATCTCTAATTTAATAGATTGATCCTTTTTCTCTTCAGAAATCTGGACTGAGAGATCTTACCACAAGCAAGACACCTGAGGCATCTATTGCTGCTGCCTTGTCAAGGGATACCAAGCTTTTCGAGCGAACTGCTCCTTCAACATATTGTGTCAAATCCCCTTATAGAAAAGATCCAGCTGATTCTGAGGCTCTGCTGTCAGCAGCACGTGAAAAAATTAGGGCCTTTCAGAATGTGCTTTCTGACTCTGAAGCTGAAAAAGAGGTGGATGATGTTGATAGGGACGACGACTCTGAATGTGATGATGATCCTGATGGCGATGATGTGAATATTGATGTAGGAGATGCGAAGGATGCACTTCTTGCTGTTAAAGTACAAGATGTGGCACCAACTGTGCTGAAGTTAGTGACATAAAGGGGAAGGCAGATGGTTTGGATACTGCATTAACCCGACCAATTAGTTTTACTGGACCTGGAAAAGGTGCTGCCATGCTTTCTTTAGGCAACTCCAATGCAGCAGGTACTTCAAGTGTCTCGCCCCTTAGAGCTTCCTCAGATCATCACGAGGTAATTACTGGTGACGCTGAAGATACAGAGATTGATGAAAGCAACCAAGGCGAGTCTTGGGTACAGGGACTAGCAGAAGGTGACTATTGCGATCTTAGTGTTGAAGAAAGGCTTAATGCATTGGTCGCACTTGTTGGTGTTGCCACTGAAGGGAACTCTATTCGTGCTGTTCTCGAGGTAAATGTCCTAAACTATCCTGTCTGTTGTTACTTCCTCATTAAATAGTACTTGATTATAAGAGTATTGCAGGAACGTTTGGAAGCAGCAAATGCCATAAAAAAACAAATGTGGGCGGAGGCACAACTTGATAAGAGGCGTTCCAAGGAAGAGTTTTCTAGCAGAATGCAGTATAATTCTTACACAAGTTTGAAGGCTGATGTTATTCCAGAACATAATTCTACAGAGGCAACTCCAACTCCAGTCCGTAATTTTGATATAGACAATGATGGAAATGTGGGTGCTGTAAACAATAGTGAGATACTTAATCAACATAGTCAGAGTAATGCTGGGAATGTGTCTTATGAGCGAAATGGTATAGGGCAAGACATCAGTGCAACACCAGATAATTTATCTGCTCAGCAATATGCATATGCTGATAAAACACGCTCTCAGTTGAAATCATACATTGGTCATAAAGCTGAGCAGCTGTATGTTTACAGATCGCTGCCCCTGGGGCAGGATCGGAGACGAAACCGGTATTGGCAGTTCTCCACTTCTGCATCACCAAATGACCCTGGTTCAGGAAGAATCTTTTTCGAATCAAAAGATGGATACTGGAGGGTTATAGATTCGGAGGAGGTATTTATCTTGTTTGTACATATTAGATCTAACCTGATTATACACAATACCTAAACTGCAATTTAATTATCAAAACACACTGGAGAATATGTTAATTACTATTGCGTTATCCTTTCGCTGTGTGTTATAATTTGTCAAATATAATACTATTTAACCTGGTTGTTATACACAATACTTAAAACTGCGAGATGCATCAGAACACATTTCTGGGAATATGTAATAATGATGTTTTATATGTGTTCTGTGAGTTACAATTTTCCAGATACGGCGCGCTAGTTCACTTTTGAAGATTGATCTAATGTCTGGTACTGGGATGCAGTGTACTAATTTTGCGTGTACCTGCTTAATTCACCGCCAAAACTAGTACTGTTGGAATTCTGCAAACTTGCCAGTCTTTGTGTTAGTTTTCTTCTTATTTTTATCCTATCTTTATACTGTGTTGTAGCAACATAGCTTCTCCCACTTGTAAAATCAAGTGGGCTATGTGAAAAAAAAGCACGCTAACTCGCTTTCTCCCACTTGTTATGTCCTGTTTGGAATGCTGGAAGATTGTGACATGAAACAGTTAATTCCCACAGGAATCTCAAAAACAACCTTCTTCCCAGTAATAGGTTCACAGATGTTGACACCTAACTAGCTGAACAAGTTTGAAGTTGACTCCGTATTAAAAGTTTAAAACCCCCCTTTGGATGAACTTTATGAAGTACATCTGGTCTTAACTTTATGCAGTCTGTGCCTATTTTTTGAAATATAACCTAATGCTGATTTCTGTCCACAGATGGTGCACACCGTGTATCAATCTGAAATCTGTGCCAGCACATTCTGTAGCAGAATATATTTAATATACATCAATCACATAGGCGCTAATCCTTACATTTTCTGTCCAATTATAACGCAGGTGTTTGATTCTTTAGTAGCTTCCCTTGATACACGTGGCAGCCGGGAGGCACAGTTGCATTCTATGCTGCAAAGGGTCGAATCAACCTTTAAGGAAGGTATCAAGAGGAAAACGAGCGCAGCTATAGAACAATCAAATGGAAGACACCTAAAGAATGGAGCTACTGATACGGTGCGTGCAAATTACCGTAGCGAGTTTGGAAGCCCTAGCAGTACTCTTTCTAGTGTCTCTGCTGATAGTGCCACAGCATATTCGGATTCCTTCAAAGTAGAGCTTGGGCGTAATGATGTGGAGAAGATTGCTATCTCAAAAAGGGCGGATGGGTTTTTGAAATGGATGTGGAGGGAATGCTTCGATCGCCAACTGACATGTGCCATGAAGTATGGGAACAAAAGATGCTCGGCATTGATGTATTCTTGTGATTACTGCTATCAAATTTACTTAACAGAGGAAAGGCACTGCTCTTCTTGCCATAAGACCTTCAAATCCATTCACAATTTTTCTGAGCACACATCACAATGTGAAGAGAAGCGGAGAACTGACCCTAACTGGAAGATACAAATTGCGGATTATTCTGTTCCAATCGGAACGAGATTGCTGAAGTTGCACTTAGCTACTATTGAGGTCAAGTTTCTGTTGGTTGCTTGCTTCTCAATTTAGGCCCAGTTCTTTTGAGCTTCCTGAACGGCTTCCACAAGAAGCTGCTCTACCCCCAGCTTCCTGGAGAAGCTGTCCCCAAAATTTAAATAGGCTTCCAAATTAGATTAGTCTAAACTAGTTTGGAAGCCTACCCAAATTTGAGAAATGGCTTCTCCAGCAAGCTGGAGGTAGGGCAGCTTCTCGGGGAAGCCATCCAGGAAGCCCAAAAGAAGCGCTTTGCCATTAGCTGTTTGACAATATATTGGTGTTTTGTTTTACAGGCTTCAGTACCACCAGAAGCACTTCAACCATTTTGGAGTGATGGATATCGGAAATCTTGGGGCGTGAAGTTGCACTCTGCCACATCTGTTGAGGAAATATTTCAGGTTCTTTATTTGTTTCTCCATTACTCTGGCAACATGATCAGATTATCCTGTTCGGCGAACGTCTATTTCCTTTATGTTAATTGATCTCTGAATACGTTTGCTTGAAATAGTTGTGGTGGATGGTTAAGGCCTCATTAGAGAACCATCTAAAACAATCATGAAAATAGAGCTACAATATTCCAGCCTTATCAGACGTGAATTAAAGTACCAAGGGCAATGCTAATGTGACACTTCATAAACAGTTTTCTTGAAGAATTTAGATTGTCTCGACGGCTCAGGGTTTATAAACTCACTAGCAAAATGCCCGTGCGTTGCAACGGGTTAACAAATGATAAATAGTTCCTACAAAACTAAAAACAATAGATTCAATGGGAATCATATTTTTTTCTGATGTCACCACGTCGGTCTTCAAAGGCACGTCGGAGCCTCGCATGGAGCTTTCTTTATCCGTCGGCGCATTTTAATCCTATCTGCGTACCAATAAGTAGATTAGATGCTAGGAAAAAAAATCGAATCGAATAAGCAATATCCATCTTGAACAAATTAACTACAAACAAATAAGTAAGTAGATTACATGCTAGCATCAGTTAGCTCCAGCCGCACCTTATTACTAATTGGAATGCTAGAAAAAAAATTCGAATCGAATAAGCAATATCCATCTTGAACAAATTAACTAAAAACAAATAAGTAGATTACATGCTAGCATCAGTTAGCTCCAGCCGCACCTTATTACTAATTGGAAGAAATCCTTGTGATTTGTGTGTTCGTGGAATGACAACTCCTTGTTGGCGTTACCACAAACAACAGAGATACACAAGTCCTTTCATCTCCATCGTCAAATTCAGATAAGTATTCTGGTTCGTTTTCTAACCACGAGCCTTGGGAGACAAAGAGAAAGCACATGTTAGCATAAAATCTGAAGTGTATGCATGAACCAAAGTAGCGCATTACTCAAAGATAGAAAATTCAGATCTATTTGTTTTCCACGGATAAGCACATACATGATACAAGAGAGAAGAGCAAACCGAATAAGACTAAAGCAACCGAAAATGATACATCCACCAGGAATTAGAAAATGAGAACTGCATAGGAAGATCTTGATAAAGAAACAGCAGAAGCAAGTGAGCGGTCGCACTGCAGCATGCGGTTGAGACTTGAGACCCCCGTCTGCTCCACACCCTCCTCCAGTCCTCCTCGCCCCTGTAGTCCAAATCGGTCGCTCGTTTTTCCCCCAGCAACCGGCGCCACTAGATCTCGTCCTGCTGTCATGTGGCTGCTGCTTTCACGGCGCATATGAGTAAAGGGATGCAATTTTTTTTTGGATTCTTCTACGCCCAGGCCGGGACGGATGGGGTGCGGGCAGTTCAAGATAGAGTGGAGAGTAGGAGGGGCGGTGCAGCACCGTCTGGAGCCGTCCGAGTTGCTCGCGCTCTCCATCTGCCACCGCGCCTACGCGACTCCCTCGGCTAGATGCTGCGCTGCCAGGCTTGATCTAGCTACCGCGTTGGTCGTGTCCGTGAACGGCGAGGAAACGCTCCGGGACACGAATACGATGAGGGATAGTGATAGGGGAGGGACTTGGTTGGTTCGTGGTGGTTGCCGCCTCGCCGGAGCGGTGGCGGCGCGCGATCCGTGCAAGCGATGGGGATGGTGGTGGTCGATAAGATTTTTCCCCGCGGCGAAGCGTTTTTCTGGACCGTTCGCTGATTCTCAAAAAGGTGAGGGGCTAAAATGTAAAACTGCCTCGACGTACCACGGTAGTTTATCCGTATTATATAGTAGAGATATATATATAGTAGATATTGCTGTTACCCTCTTCTGGAAACTGGCATAGCTGAGTGTTTTGATGGTTCATGGTTTCTTACATACTCATTTCTGTTCTTCTGTTACCCTCTTCTGTAAACTGGCATAGCTAAGTAACAGCTATTTCCATATTATTATTACATGACTCTAGTCTTAACACTCGCGCAATTATCAGTATATCTGTACAGATGCATGAGTTACTTGCATGCTGTTGGGTTTGCACTGATTTTATTTCTCTACCTTTGCAGATTATGCCTGTGCTAATGTTTTTCACTCCGTTGCAGATGTTGACTGTGCTGGAAGGTGCAATAAAACGAGACTACCTGTCTTCTGATTTTGAAACATCAAACGAATTGCTGAACTCAAAGACAGAAGATATACCATCCCATAATCCTTTCGGGGGACTATCTGGAACTTCTGTACTTCCATGGGTTCCTGACACTACTGCAGCTGTGACATTAAGAATGTTAGACCTTGATCATGCGGTTTCATACATACAAAATCAAAAGAAGGAGAGGGATGGTGGCGATTCCGCGGTAAGATAAAGTTCAAGAAATATTGCCTTTTTTACTTTTAAGTGGTAATTATAAATATTTTAGTAAATTTGCAAAAGTATTTTAATGCAGAAGTTTTTCTAGTCCGTCTTTTGGTTGCACTCTACCTTGCTGTACTAGACATGCAGTTAAACCTTGAATTGTCATCAAATGTTTAAGTCGATGATTTGTTTGGACAATGTGCACGTTGTTTTTCATGAATAACACTACCACTTTAGTCGTGTAATTATCTTTGCTGTCCTGCAGAAGCTTCCATCAAGGTATAGTGTTGTCAAGAAGACGCAGGATACAGAGCCATTGGAGCCAAGTGGTTTTGACCTGTATGATGCAAGGTGGCCCACCAGTAGTGGTCGCAGGAGTCGTGGAAGAGGAAGTAGAGGAGGTAGCAGGGGAGGAAGAGGTCGAGGTCGAGGTGGAAGGGTCCCAAGAGGTACCAGCAGCTCATCTAGGATTGAGTTTACAGATGACAATGCTGCATATGAGAAAGCCCCAAGAAAGAACGCCCGTGGAGGGCGTGGACGTGGCCGTGGTCGTGGCCGTGGGCGAGGACGTCGAACAGTTAGGCCTCGGCAGCCATCATCTGAGGGCAGAGGCAGATCAATTCCAAAGGCTAATTTGTTGGGAAGCTTTAGCATGCTGAGCAACGTGAAGCCTTCGACTGTTGAGGAGTCTCCACGAAGCTCAGGAGCGGAAGAGTGGGGCCTGGAGAGCAGAAGACCATACATCGAAGGTGATGATAACAGCTCTGGATCCCAATCAGATCAATCAGAAGACAACGAGGAAAATGGCCAAGCCATGGACGAGGAAGAATACAGCGAGCAGGCTCCAGAATACTCCAGACCCTATTCTGGTGGGTCCAGACCCCTTGGCATGATGGATGATGAGACGGAGGAGGACGACGACGATGCCCAAGGGGATGCGGAGAGTGACGAGGACGACATGGAGGAAGATGATCTGAACCATGCCGCTGCTGACGTTGACGATGAGATGGACGAGGATGATGATGATGATGGAGACGATGGCGGTGACGGAGTTGAGGTGAACGCAGATGAAGACGAAGGCGCTACCTCGTACTCATCTGAGTACAGTGAATAAGAGCGGCAGGAAGATGGGAGCATTATCCCAAAATCTCCAGCGGTGGACATTTAGAGAATAGTGAGTGGACAAGAATAAGCTTTTGCCCCTTTTGGGCAAGCAAGCTGCTAGATGTGGGAAGGGAGAAACTGTTGGTTGGTAGGGTGGTTTCGATGTATTAGTACAGCAGGATTGTATTGGTTGCCCAGCATAGCATAGCTGCCTGGATAACTAGTGTAAAAGAAAAAGGTTGTGCCTTGTTAGTTTTAATTCGTTGGAGCGATTCCCTCATGTGTACAATGTGCCTAAATGCGAAGTATAATTTTATCAGCATAGCTTGACTTACAAGGGTGTCTCTTGAGCGCGTTGGGTGCTGGATCTGGGCTTTTGTTTTCCGTTTTTGTAGCGAAAACTTGCCTCTCGGGTCTCGGCTGCGCTGTTGGCCAAGGCGTGGTCTCGAATGTCGAGGTCTCCGCTCCGGTTTGATCTACTTGGGGTAGTAGATCAAATTTTTTTCGAGAACCCACAGAAAGAGCTGCGCGTTATCTTTATTAAGCTTACGAGAGAACGCCAAAGAATGGCTACCACGCCTTTCGGCAACTTGCTAATCAAAAGATTAGCCACCACTCACACAACGCCGCCAACAAGAACACGCCATGCCTAACATGGGCAACAAGACCGCGTCTCGACCTACACCAACCAACTCCAAAGAAGCAACACCATCTAGACTAATCGCGCCGGAAAACACTCCGCCCTTGAATGCCAGAGAGAGTAGGCAGGCGAGAGGTAGAGCTTGGCTAGTCCTCAGGAGGGGCCAACTTGGAGATGGCGAGAGGCGTACACAACGCCCTAGAGGACCAATGCCTGAGCAATGGCAGCGACCGCCGCGGCACCAAAGAGCACCCTGCAACACGGCAATTGTCTCCAATGCGATGCTTTCAACAAAGAAGCGACGCCGCAACGCCGCCATCGCCAATCCGGGACGCCGGATTATGGTTTTCACCCGGAGACGACACCTCGAGGATGGTGGACAGCGTTGTTTCACAGCGATGCCTCCATGGAGGGGCACGACGCCCGAAGGCGCCGCCGTCGCCGGCACAGCTTGCGCTGAGCAGGACTTTCGTCCGAGACTACGCACGCCCAAACCACCAACCCCTAGTTGCACAAGGCCACAAATGGCCGCCGGACACGCCGGGGAGCAGGCTGGCTGCCACCCAGCCACAACTCCGCCGCAGTGGAAGTACTTGTCGTCGTCGTTGACGAGCAGTCCACACCGCAGCTGGCAGCCGTAGCGTCGGAGATGCTCGCGGCCCGTGCAGCCCAGCTCGGGCCCACGCAGCCCAGATCGAGCCCGCGCGGCCCAGATCGGGCCCGCGTCGCCATCCGCCTCCACGCCGGCACGCCGGCCGCTCCACAAGGCGGTGCACCCCCGCGCCGAGGAAGGCCGCCGCCTTCCGTCGCAAGGGCCAGCACCGCCGCCACGACGCGCCTGAGGAAGACGCACGCGTACACCGCAGCTCTCCGCGACCAAGCCGGCTCCGCTCCTCCCGCTCGCAGGAGACGTTGCCGAGGTGCGCCTACCTTGCCTCCCCCGCCTTTGGCGAGTCGGGCGCCGCCACCGCCGCCGGCATCGGCGACGGCGGCGGCAAGGGGAGCACACGAGTGGGGCTGAGTGGGCTAGGGATTGAGAGGCCTCCGGAGCCGCTCGAGCGGAGCGACCCGGGAGGCAGAGAGGGAAGACCGGGAGTGGAAGGGGAGGTGGGAGGCTGCGGCGGCGAGGAGGCCCAGGCGGCGGCGACGCGGGGTTGGAACCCTAGGTTCGCGAGAGCTCCCTTGTTTCGCGAAGGTATCACTATCGAGCCGCCCAGTAGATCAAATCAAAGCAGCTTTACTCCACAGTATTGTATACCGTAGTCAACAAATCAAGATGGAGGGAAGTAGCATACTTCACGAGAAATGTTTATGTTGTTGATGTTTACTTTTGGTCTCCACGGAGAGGGGAGGGTAGGGTGTTTGACATTTTGATCATCTCTATCATTGACGCGGCTGCGCAATGCTATAATCTGTTGTTGCCAACGAGTGTCAAGAGTCGCATGATCGATTTGACGTGCCGACTAGCTGGTTCATCCGATGATTCAGCAGGATTGTGGCAACTTGAGTAAACAAAGTAGTATTGGTGAGGTCCATTCATGATTTGCTATTAGCACGATGCCGAACCCTTGTCTTCTGGTGTGTCATTGTGTCGCGTTTAACACGCTCCAGCGAAAAAAGAGGCCATCCACAAAGCCAGGCAGGCTCCACATCACACGCAAATGGGATACGGAAATTAAAATATTTATGCTCATATAAAAATGCCCCACACCACATAAGCTATTTACTTTCATATATAAAATATTTATGCTCCATTGATCTGGTCCACGCACATTTTTGCTCTCCCCGGGGAGAGTGGGGTAGGGTGTTTGACATTTTGAGCATCTCTATTGACGGAGCCAGCCATTAGCATTAAAGGGGGCTAAGTAGCTTAGAACTACCAATCATAAACATTAGTATCACAAAGCATATGAGGAAATGCAAAATACTGGGGGTGGCCTAGCCCCTGCTCGTCCCCCTTCCTCCGTCCCTGACGCGGTCGCGCATCAAGATCTCTTCCAATAGCCGCCCTTAAAAAGTACTAAAAAGGTGTTTTTTAGGGCACAAAAAATGATCATCTTCAACATCTGCGTTAAAATAGGGCATCAAATAGGGCACAACTGCTCTAACAGTTGTCCTAAAATAGGGCAGCCGCGCCACATATTATCCTTACAATTGCATACAAATAATATGGTAGACGGTTGCTTGTGGAACATAGATGGTAGCCGCGCTGGTACGAAAATGCTTCAGGACGAGCTCGTTGACGCTGGAAGGCGGTTTTTAACCGGAGAATTGTCCACGCCCCACCGTCGACGATGAAAAAAAGCATTGGTCGCGACGGTGCTGTGGCTACCAGCGAAGCTCCGACGGCTACTAATAAACCTCAACACGACGCCACCGAGTTGCGACGGCAATTCTAGGGGAGCAATGGGGCCACCGGCTATGGTCGGGGGTGGGATGTGGGTCATGCGCAGCAATGTTCCACGTGGCAGTTGGAGGATTCCGCACGACGGATTTTTGTGTGTTGTAGTTGTCGAAGCGTTGTATATTTGTAACACTTGGTGCTGTTTTTTTATGCCCTAAAAACTTTTGGCCAAACGTTATATAGAAGGCAGCTATTCGAGCAATATATTTCCCCCCAAAATGTCCTAAGAATTAGTTATGCCCTATTTTAGGGCAGGTTAGAGATGCTCTAATATATGGTAATGTGAAGCCCATAATCTGTTGTCAACCAGTTTTTTTTAACGGGAAGGGGGTCACGAAGGACCCTGAAGCTACATTAAACCGCTGTCGTTGAAGTACAGTTTACATAGAGAACCCTAAAGGAAAAAAGAAAATACAACATGGTCCTACATTTTTGCATCCAAACCCCTGGAACGAAAAATGGAAACGCGTCTAGTCCAGAGCCACTCCTTGCTCCTTTTCCACCGAGATCTTGCCGCATCCGACGTCGGCCAACCACCGCACTACCATCGTTGCCAGACAGCAGGGCCACCAGAGAGTAGGAGGGAGGATCCGGGGGTGCTGGGGCGGCTCTCAGAGAACGAGGGTGAGGAGAGAGAAGACGAGGGGAGAAATGAGAACTACCGAAATTTCTTCCCAACGAGAATGGAGTCTCAGTATAGGTGTGCCTTCTTCCATTGGCGGACACAACTGTAATAAAGGGTATGCAGTTGAATATCCAAAAAAAATTGGCAACCCTTTCAAATCATACGATAGAGCCATAAAATCTATTTTACTTTGTATAAAACACCGTTTCCTTCATTATTTTTCTACTTATTATTGGTATAAAACATATTTTGAACTAGAACGACACCCCGCGCGTTGCAGCGGGTATATCTTAAGAAATTTAATAAAACGAATGAAACCTGAAGTTGACTAAAGAACTATACAAGATTTATTTAATCAAATGTATGTGTGGTTTATAATGTAAAAGATTGTTATGGTTTAGGGGTGTACATGATTGATATTGATAAGACCATATAAACGGGTTGAAGACAGATGTTGTGGATGGCTTGCATGAAGATGGCATGCACATTGTCACATGATATTTATAGAATTTTTGAAAGGACAAGGATGTCGCCTAGAGGGGGTGAATAGGCGATTTAAAACTTTTCCGGTTTAGGCTTGATAATTGCGGAATAAAACTAGGTGTTTAAATTAACAAGCCAACAACCTAAATAAACTAGGCTCACCTATGTGCACCAACAACTTATGCTAAGCAAGACAAGCAACAAAGTGATAGCAATATTGAATACTTCAAGCACGAAGGCTATCACAATGTAACATGCATAAGTAAATAGCTCGGGTATAAAAATAACCGAGGCACGCGGAGACGAGGATGTATTCCCGAGTTCCTCCTTTTTAGGGGAGTACGTCTCGTTGGAGGGGTGTGAATTTCAAACTCAAGACGCCACAAATGGCCTCACCCTATTCTCCGATGAACCTTGCCCAAAAGTTCGGTTCACCTTCCACTATTGATTTCCTTTTGGCCGGAAATCGAATCCCTTACAACAATCTTGAGGCACAACCCACAAAAGGATTGGGAGCTCCCAAGTGACCACAAAAGGTCTCAAACACCACAAAAAACATCTAGGGTCCAAAGACCCAAGAGTAACAAGCTCACAAACTTTCACTTCCACGAATTCTCGTGGAGAGTACAAACCGATGCACAAATGCAATGGCAAGAGCACAAGTGCTCAAATCCTTCCCTCTCAAATCCCACCAAAAACAACTAATGCCTGTCGGGGGAGAAGAGAGGAAGAACAAAGAAGAACTCAACAAATGGAACTCCAAGATCTAGATCCAAAAGGTTCCCCTCACTTAGAGGAGAGATGAATTGGTAGAAATATAGATCTAGATCTCCTCTCTCTTTTTCCTAAAAAATATGCAAGAATCATGGGAGGGATTGAGAGAACTCAAATCTTTGGAGGTCAACAATGGAGGAGGAGAGAGAACACCAAAAATTGGGAACCATTGGGGAAGAAAACCCCTTAAATAGGTCCCCACCAAATATAACCGTTGGGGGCAGTTTTCCTGCGCGGGCCGAAATATTCTGGCCTCCCACAAAATTTCCGGCCCGATACAGAGAGCCGCCGAAAGCGACGCAAAATCGAGCTCAGCCATTTTCCCTAGGGGCCAGATATTCCGGTCTGAATTTGACCCGGAATATCCGGTCTGCCAAAAACTGACAGAAACAGCAAAACGAAAACTGCAAGATTTTTTTATCCGGACTCCGATTTCGATGATCTTGGGCTTATTGGAATCGTAACGAAGAGCTTTACAAAATAATGCAGAGAAACATTATAGTACATCATGTGAGGAGGAGACCAAATGAGGAAAGTTAAGACCTCTCTATAAAAGACAAACCGGTAAAACCTCCAACATAAAAAACGACACAAGATATGCATATAAAATCTGTTTTTGATGAACTAGAGCTTGGTATGGAGATGAACACAAGCTCTAAATCCTCACACATGGATAAAAGCCAAATAAGAACCAAGAAAGATGATATGCCAAGTATGCAAAGGTTTGAGCTCTCCTTCAGAAGCGATCAAGTTACTCACTTGAGAGCCCCTCTTGATAGTACGCCGTCTATCCTATAACCCGGTCTCCCACTAACACCAAGAGACCGGTAAAATAGAAACTCTATCAAGATCATACCTTTGCCTTGCACATTCCACTTGCGCTAGATGATGACGATCTTGACTCCCTCAAGTTGGAACACCTTTCTTGATTGTTCTTGCTAGCACATGCTTGATGAAGATTTCTCCAAATACTCCCCTATACACCATTATGGAGAGCCTCGCTTAGCTCCATCTTCATGTATCCACTTGCACTTTATCTTCTTCTTTTGATATAGATGATGGCTTGGAGATAAACATGAAAGTTCACTCAATCTTCTTTTCCAAGCCATGCTTGCAATAAGCTCAACTGTAGATGACCATTCTTCATATAGAACCTTGGTCATCATATAATCTTCTAGAGTCCAACACATGATCTCCAGTCTTCTTCATAGACAAGATCTATAATGATATCTCAATGCAAACATTAGTTCATAGAGATTGTCATTAATTACTAAAACCACACATGAGGGCACATGCACTTTTACTTTTTGAGTGAATACATATAGAAGAGCCCATAATTTCGAATAACAGCTATATGATTTCATTTTTAAAAATAATTGTCAAAAAGTTCATGGTGAAACTCATTCCGGTGTTCTACTTGCACATGATTTACTTTTGTAACTACAAAACGAGATGGTGTGATCTTATCACTCAAAAAAAATGATGTGGGTAATTTGATGGGCTAAAAAATGATGATGATAGAAAAGAGTTAATAAATGTTAGTGGATGACATGAACAATTGATTGGAGTTTTACTTTATAAGAAGGCTGGGCCCGCCGCTATCTTGTCCTGTGATGATCGAGCAGGACGGCAAGATTATGGCAGCTTGAGTTAACAACGCATTAGCATTTAGCCATGATTGCTGTAGCACGATGGATGCCGACCCTTGGCTTCTCTCTTGGCACTTGTCGCGTTTAACACGCTCCAGCGGAAAAAGACACAAGCGCGGTCGCTCGGTTCTTTGAACAGCAGCGGCGGAGACGCAGTTGTCCTGAGAGTCTGAGACCAGATAGCAGTGGACGACCGGTTCCGCGGCCGCTTCCTCGCCCCCTAGGGTTCCGCGGCCGCGCCGCCGCCGCCAGCGCCGCCGGGGCTCCGCCCGCCGCTCCCCCCTCCCCGCCCCTCCCTTCCCTCGCCTTGCCCTCGCCCCCGTGTCGCTCTCGGGCGGCACCGGGGCGCCCCAGCCCGCAGCCCTCCGTCTCCTCCTCGTCGACCCCGCCCCCGCCGCTGCCGCCGGCCTTGCCGCGGTGGCGGCGGCCCTCTGCCTCCACAAAGGCGGCATGGGGGGTGCTCGCGGTGGACGCGGTCCTTCCTCGTCAGAGCTCTTCCGGCACGGCGACCGGATGCGGACAGGGCCCAATCTGGGCCCTGATGGGCTCGGCGGGCCTTTGCCCCTGGCGCCCTCCCGTGTGTCGCACGGTGCATCCCGACGGCGAGCAACCTTTTGGCTGGCCGCCCCGGTGTCCCTCCTCCCCCGCCGTCGCCGGCGGACGCCGTCTGGGTGACGGCTGACGGTGGCGGCGGGGAGACCTCCCCTCGCGTGGGTGCGGGTGGGGGTGTGGTGTTGTGTGTGTGTGTGTGGTCTCGGCCTGTTGGGCCGGACCTCCCCTGCCTCTCCTCGTGTTCGTGCTGCTCCGGCGCCGCCTCCCGGTTGAGCCTGCTCGCCGGAGCTTGCAGGTCGTGCTGCCCTTGGACCCTCTGGGCTCGGGGCTCCGATCTCCCAGATCCACGGCTGGATCTGGAGGGCGGCCAGGTCGTGTGCCTTTGGGCCCGATCTGAGCTTGGTAGTTGCCCGTGAGCGTCGCCTCTGCGCTGCCTCCCGAGGGACGGCCCTGCTGGTGTCCGCATCCATGGTGTTCGCCATGTGTCTTCCAGATCCTGAGCTGGGGCTCGATCTGGGCTGGGCTGGGCCGGGTCGACCAAAGTCGTTCTGTTGGGCTTGCGCAGCGAGCTCTTCCGAGGTTGTAGGACGGGGCTACGACCGGTTCCTCTTCTCCGCGTCCTCTTGACGGCGGCCAGCGGCTGGTTTTGGGAGGGGTCTCGATGAAAATCGTGCAATGGATGGGTCCATTGCCGACGATGACAACACTGCTTGTGTTGTTTCCCTTGTTGAAGGCATCGTCGTGAAGCCCCCTTCTCTCGCTTGCTGGATCCTGTCTCTCCGTGCCATATTGCCTCCTGGTGTATGCATCTGGTTCTTCGGCTTCTGAATCACCCTTTTTCAGGGGTAGTGCTTGGGTCTTTGGTGAAAGCTTTGCAGGACCTCCGTCTCTGCCGGCAACGACGACGTCTTTGCACGCCGTGCACCTTCTTGGAGGCGTTGCTGCAAGGCCCTGTCTTTTGGATTCTCAAGTCCTTTCCTGATGGCGTCTCTCGGTGGTGGCGTTGAAGGTGTGGTGGAGGTCGGCTGGTGTGGACAATTGCGTCGTCGTCTCCGTGCAACAGAAGACAAAGCGCCTGTTAGGGTTTAGCTTGTTTCCATTTGTGGCTCTCTGTTGCTTTGGGGTGTGCGTGTGTTGTGTGTTGTAACTTGTAAACTGTTAGCCGGTTGTTAGCTTTGTTAATTCAAAGCTGGGCTCAGCGAGCCTTCCGTCTAAAAAAAAGTAGAGTGGAAAAAGAGAAATCGTGTAGTACTGGTGTTAGATTCGGCCTGACATGACAGGCCATTCTAGAAAGGATCCCGCGTCACGGCGGCGACGGCAGCACGGCACCGCAAAGCAAAGCTTCCGCCTTTCCTCGGATGGTTTTCTTTCCTTTCGACACGGTGCGCGGCGGGTCCCGCCCGGTCGGCCCCTCGTCCCCATATCCATCCGCCGGCCGGCTGGCCCGTCCACCAGAATGAATCTGAAAGATAAAATAAAGGTCTCCCCGCGGACGCGGCCCGGCCGCGCGTTGGCTCCACCCTCCCCAACCAACCAACGACGCAAACGCGACGGCTCCCCGTGATCACCACGCGGTTTCCATCGCTCCCGGCGCGGTTAGCCTCGCCCGTCATTGGCCTGGGCACGGCAACACCCGGCCCCACCCCACCCCGTGCACCCACCCGTCATTGGACTGTGCGCTACCCGCCGCGGCGGGGGAGCTGTCGCGGGCGCCACCGCCACGGAAGGGCCGCGCTGACTAGGACGGCGACCGGTAGTATAGTACACTGCAGCTGCAGGAAAAAGGCCCCCATTTCTCTCTCTCACCCATTTTTCTGCCCTTTCCTCGCCCCCGATAAGAAGCTTCCTCTCCGTCGTCTCCTCCGCCTCTTCTTCTCCGTCCGTCAATCAAAAGATAATCCATCGCTGCTGGGCTAAGCAACCCGCCAAGCACTACAGAAGAAGAAATCTCCCAAGAAAGTCTAGGATTCAGAGGAGAAGATTCAACGCTCGGCGCCGGTTGCTGTCGGAGTCCACCGGCGGAGAGAGGTCGGACCTGCCGTGTTGGTAGGTAGCCCACGAGGGGAGGAGGCTCACAGGAACCGGCTGACTCGGTAACCCCGCGTCTACCGCGACCCGAGGGGAGGAAGAAGAGGAATTCTCAGTCATGGACTCGGAGCACTGGATCTCGCGCCTCGCCGCCGCCAAGCGCTTCTACGCCGCGCAGCTCGGCCACATCGACGGTGCGCCCATCTCGTCCCTAGCCCTTCTCACGTCGCCCTTCTATGTGAGATGCACTTTTTTTCTTCTGTTGGAGGTTATTTACTGATTTCTTGTTCGGTCGGGTTGCAGATATGTCGGGGATGGGGATGGAGGAAGTGGAGATGGACATGGAGGACGACGGCGATATGGACATGGAGATGGAGATGGAGATGCAGCTGGAGCAGGCCAGGTGGCCCGAGGTCGCCTGCCCGTACTGCTACGAGGACTACGACCTCGGTTCCCTCTGCGTCCACCTCGACGAAGACCACCCCTACGAGCCACACCCCGCGGTCAGTCAGTCAGACAATCCCCTCGCTTCCCTCCCTGCAAAACACTCTTGAACGACATCATCATACCGCGATGTGGTGCGCAAAACTCGCATCTTGTTCTTAGCTTCAAGGGTTGACCCAGCAGATGAGTTTAGCTACCAGTGAAGAAAAGCTCTAGGTTTTTGCTAGTATTTGTGGCATTAAGTTTGTGGATAGATCATACAGGTAGAGACATGTATTCATCAGTCAATTTCCCAGCACAGGCTTACGGATTCAGAACTTGACAAGACAAAATAATAGGTGAAGAAACTGGGACTTATTGGTTTGGAAGTAGAGGGGCTTGTAGCTGATTCAGAATAAGAATTTCATTTAGCTTGGATAAGGTATAGGGTCTATTGCTAACATATTGGACTGCCATGGTCTGAAAGTTCTTGTGCGTCCTGCTTCAACTTAAAAGGTTTCCATGGCGGTGTAGCTCCTCTGTGTTTGGTCGTAAATCATAGTAGTTAATTATACCTACCCACTGCACAGTGCACAGTTTACCCTGGCGTGAGCTATGCTAGTTGGCATATAGGTATTTCCGAATATCAAGTGTTAAGAGAGCAATATGAGCTACTTGTGCCAGGGGCTAAAGGAATCTAGAATTTGCATGTCTGAACATCTGAAACTTCGTGGCAGCACTTTCAACCTTTTAGGATGCATAATGTAATTTCACTGGCTTGGAGAGAAAAGAAACGAGATGACGGATTCAGATGCTATAATTGATTCTATGCGGTGTGCACTCAAGAAACTACCAGAGTGTTGTACATATCATAGTGTTGCCTCATCTCATGTTCCGGAGATAAACTGCGAACTTTATGGCAGCTAAAATAACCACTTATGTAGTACGATATCAAATGTAGCACATTATGTTGTTCTGCTGTGCAGTTAGAATGGTTAAGCAGATTGTTTTATATCATCTCCTAATTTCCTTTTCCATTCTTATTTCAGCCCTGCCCCATCTGCTCTGAAAAGATTACAAGAGATATGCTAAATCATATCACCATGCAACATGGTTACTTGTTCAAGGTTTCTTCCTCGGCCTTTTCCTTGTGCACGAACATGCTAGCATCTCATGGACAACTTGACTAAAAAAACAATTCCTTTCAAATTAGCAAGGTTTCTGATGCCTTTTTTATCTTTACTTGGCATCTACAGAATGGCAGTCGGTTGCGCAGATACGTTATTCCTGAGAGCCGTGCAGTTTCTTTACTGAGCCGAGATCTACGTGATGCTCATTTGCAGGCGCTTCTAGGAGGCGGTCATAGTCATAGGTCAAGCAAGACCGCGACTACCACTACAAATATTTATGCTGATCCGCTGCTTTCATCGTTTGGGCTGGGGTTTGCAACATCAGACGCCGAGGAACCATCAAAATCACCAGTTCCGGTTCCATATGATACTTTGAAGCTTAAGGAGGCACCTCCTCAACCTTGGGAATCAAGGTATATATTTATCCTAGTTCAGGCCAATGGTCTTACTTGTTAATTCCTTTGTGGATTATTTTACATATGTTACCCTTTCGGAATGTACACACTTTTTATGGCAAAAGAATTTACCTTCTCAAAATCAAAGCTGGCTCCTATTGTGTTCCAAATATTCTAGTTATCGTTACCGATTCCATGTCTTTACATCTGGAAATAATATTTCTCCTGCTATTGGCAATTTCACCCTTCTTTGTGAGCAGTTATCTTATTTTTAATTGATGATTAATTAATTGCTCCTTGTTTAGTTAATAAGCTGTTTCTTATCTGAGTCTAATAGTTTTGACATGATAATTTCACATAGTCAAGTCTTTCTCTTTAATAACTATATTCCTTATTCCCTAAATAGAAATAGTTAAATAACATATACAGGAGTAACAATCATAAAAGTACGCGAAATGTATCCTGTGGATTTACACTTACACAGCTATTTATATGATCAATTAGTGTGCCTGTAAAGCAGCCTTGTAAAATCCTTTGAAGACATTTTATGTTCTTAGCAACTTTTATGTTACTACTTTATCTGAAAACTTAAAAATATATTTTTGATGGCAGTATTGACTCGTCCCTCACCAGCGAGGAAAGGGAACAAAAGCGGAAACAGGCCAGTAGCAGAGCGACCTTTGTACAAGACCTGGTCCTCTCCACTTTATTTGGAGACGACTGACTGCTCAAATAGCCATACATCCTTGTTAGATGGGTGCTTCCTCACGCTGGTTTGGATAGAACCACAGCATTCTGCCCAGAGTTGGTGAATCCAATTTCGGCGACAGGAAGATGTTCGTCTGGTGCACCGTTTCTTCGCATCAGTCAAGCGCGGACTTGATTTGGGCATGATATACAGCTTAATTTATGGTAGCTGTCCCATACCGTTGTTCTTTTTCAGAATTAGGCCAGCGATACTTTTGCCTTGATGTAGCATATTGTACCATCTTCCTCATTGTGAAGGGATATTGGTTTGTACCAACATTATACAATGCGATGGCAAATACAATAGTTCCACCTGTGTGGAAGCAATAAGCAGAATCGAAGTCCTCCTATGCCACTCTAGTACAGTCAGACAACGTTTCGGACACACGAATGCTGTGATTTGCGCGTCGCCCACGCTGGTGAAGATCAGAATGTCGCCACACACGATCCCTCCACTCCACGAGCTGCGCATGATCTTCCGCAGGAAGCCAACGGTGATGTCTGGGGATATGTGGCTGGTTTGACGATGATTTTTTGATCTTTGGATCTACTCCCTCGTACCAAAATATAAAATGTTGTAGATATTTCACTATGGACTACATACATGATGAAATGAGTGAATCTACACACTCATATACATCCGTATCAGAAAAATACTAAAACATCTTATATTTTGGTACAGAGGTAGTATTACATTGATCCATGTTACCACAGTGACGAAACCGGCAGGAGCACTGGTTCATTGCATTTTATAGAACGAAGAGAGGAACCAACAGAGTTCTCAGGAAAATCCGGAAAAAAATCACAAACCGTGAGCAGCTCGACACATAGCCAGCTCTGCCTTAGCTCTAACGAAAACCTCATTCGACGACAGAGCTAACTTCTGAATAATGCGCCTGTTACGCTTCTGTCTAAAAGTGCCCAACTGTATTTGACCAAAAATAAACCAAATGTCAAGCTTGGGACGGCGTGCAACTGCTCCTATTGAGCGTTAAGACGATTTCAAAAAGCAAAAAAGAAAACTCACTCTCTCCTCTCCCTTTCCCCTTCCCTTGAGAGTCAACCGCCGCCGCCGCCCAGATCCGGCCACTCTCGCCGCCGGCGCTCGCGCTGGCTGGTGTAGAGATGTGCTAGGGTGCCGGCCCACCTTGTACAGCAGTAGAATTGCTTGTAGTTTAGGGTTTGTTGTCTTCAGTTTAGGTTCTTTCGTGGCGGATGGCCCGTCTCTCTCTCCCTACCTTGGCTTCATGCCTTTCCGGAGGTTGCCATCGACGCAAGGGAGCTGCGTCTAGTGGCCGGCGGTGATGTTCCTGCTGGTCCTGACGGCGAGGTGCCGTGGGCGGCTGGAAGGAGCGACGCCGCCAACTCCTTCAATAAGCTCTGGTTGTTTGCCTTCTCTGCAGAACGCGGATTGCGGTGGCTACCTCTTCCTCTGGCCGGCCGTGGCGGCGAGGGGCGGAAGAGGAGATGCTGGTCTTCCCTTGCTTCGGTAGAGAGTCTATTGCTGCATCTCCGAGCTCCACACGCGGTGGCCATGCTTGCCACCGCGATCTACGGCCAAGAAGGTGGCCAATCTTCAACCTCCGACTGGAGGCCTGCCGGATCCGACGCCGGAGCTCGGCTCCTCGATGTAGCCAAGTGGTTCGTCCCCGGCTGCGTCGAGCTAGCCGGCATCTGCGATCCTACGCCGGAGAGGAGCGTCCGAGTGCCCCATGCTCTGATCTCGGTGCTCCGCGCACCTGGAGGTCGCCGGCGACTGGTGGCGGCGCCGCCCTAGGACTTGATTGTATTTTATATTTTAGTTCTAGGGTGTTTTATGTAAATGCACTGGCCTTAGTGCAAAAATGTACCTGCCACACGTTTTATTCTAAATGCAGCGCCGGGGTCCTCTGGGCCCCACCCCTTGTACAAAAAAGAAGAAGAAAGTATTAGCGTTAGCTATGGATCGAAATTTATAATGGATCCACACTGTTTTCACCTACAATAATCTCCATCAGCGCTTCCATCACCGGTTAAACCAGTAATACTCTAATCTATTAGTACATGCTTAATTAACAAAACGTTTATATCACAGCGATGCAGTGGTGATGTTGTTGACGACAATGCTGGTGAAGAAGACCGGTCACGGTAGATGGTGGTAAGCAGCATCGCCTGATTTGGACGGTAGACAACCCATAATGAAAAAGGTGAGCAGTCGCGCGAAGCCGTTTCCCAAAAAATTTAATTCACCCTCTCTCGTACAAGATCGTAACGATTCCTGAGACCTGCTCTCACGTTTGCCGGCGCACACCATCGATTGGATGGAGTAGACAACAATGACAGTGCAAGTGCGAGATGAGGTGAAAATCTAGATGGGTTTGGTATATATTGTTGGAATATTAGGCAATTTCAACATGAGATTAATTACCGAAATCGACATCACATATGCATTATCAGATTTAACCACATACGCCATATTAGAAATATCTAGCAGATCTATATATGGACCAACTACTAATGCATGCAAACAGAGAGAGAAGTAGCACATACGTGTTGACCGGGAAGGTCTCCACCACAGCACCATTGTAGATATAGGCCATGGTGGTAACGATGAAGCAGACGAGCCGCGACTTAGGTGTTAAAGCCAGCGCAGCTGGAGTCGACAGGAAGCGAGCAGTCGCGCCGAGACGCTCTCCAAAAACCATATCGGCCGTCTCCCGGTGCAGGTTCTCAACGGACGGGGTTTCGGAGGCCTGTTCTCTCGGACGGCCGTGCACGCGGTCGCCGGGTGACGAGGGTTAACTCATCAAATCCCATGGTTAGGACCTAGGGTTGAGATTATGGGGAGAGAACGTGGTAGTACTGGTAGTTTCGTCGGCTGACAAGCAGAGGCAAAGATTTACCAGGTTCAGGCCCCTCGGGTGGAGGTAAAGACCCTACTTCCTGCTTGTCTGGTATTGATTGTGTGAGATTATGCGGTTACAATGAGAGCTCTGGCGAGACGTCGATCTCGCTAGGGCTTTTTGGTGGTTCGAGTATGGCTTGTCCCAGATCGGCGCCCCTCCCAGCCTTTAAATAGGCTGGGTCTCGGGAGTTCGTAACCGACTTGGTATACATGTAAGGAAAGTCCTAACCGACTATGTCTATGTCTAACTCTTGGAGGGTACTCCATCTTCTGTGGGCCTCCTGTCTTGGGCTTCGAGCAGGCTCTTCGTAATTGGGGCTCAGTCGTCACGTGCACCAGGTACCCTCACGGTAGGGTACCCGAGATATATATCCATGTCAGTAGCCCCCGAGTACTTGTCTGACTCGAAGAATCGGGCATGGACTCTTTCGTAAGTGCACGTCATATGCTTTGTATTATAATTGGAATTCCTGTATGAATAGCACACGTTGGCTATGTCGAGTATCGACGGTGGTTTTTGCTTATGATGATCAAGAGATAATAGCTTAGCAGGCCCAGTACACTCGACAGATCGGGACTGGTTAACTACACATTCGGGTAAAACCTTACTAGCTTTCAATCAAACTCGAGTCCCCGGACTCGAATCTGGAACAAACTGGTCAGATTCGACTAGGCTGCGGAGGTCTTACTGAGTCGATCTGCAGTATTGATTTGAATTTTACCCAACATGTCCGTCAGGATTTTTCATCATGTCTGTTGACACAGAAAGTATAAGGATTGACGTTGCTGGAACGGTCCTCAGCCCAGCTCAAAAGTTCGGCGGGTCTTACCTTTGCACCATGCGTGCAGCATCCGAGGTATTTGCGGCGGACGCAACTCGGGAATGTTTCGAGTATGATTTTGCATATGAACTGAGTCGAACCTTTTGTCGACTGATGCTTTGTCGTTATTCTATCGGGTGCGCGACAGCGCTCCCGATGGGAGTAGCCCCCGAGATTGTGCTTTTTTGCTTTGCAATGGAAGATAATCTCAGATCTTTTAACACTTCATATGTTAGTCGAAGAAATTTTTTTGCCGTAAATCTATCGAGTGCACGACAGTGCTCCCGATGGGAGTAGCCCCCAAGATTATGCTGTATTGCTTGTAATGGAGGATAATCTCAAAATCATTTTCTTTTGAGCATCTCCAGTCGATTTTTTTTTGATATGCTCCCGATGGGAGTAATATGCCTCAACCGAAGGAACGTCGAGTGACCAATTTTGCCTTAACATTGTTTTTTCACACCCGACTCAAACTTAGGCAATCGAGTGACCGATATGCGTTGGGCGGACTCGAATGTACTTCTGATCAGAGCGCTCCCGATGACGTCAGGGATGACGTTTTTGTGATGGATGGGACGTGACACATAGGTGGGCCCATTGTGCAGCGCTGACCGAACGACAGTGCCGTTTGGACTTGATTTGACCACTCTGGCCCACTTTTGATGGAGTGTGATGATGGCTCCTCTTTTTGCGTGCGTAGTGGGCGGAGTGGCCGGCGACGGTTGCCCTCCGCGTTTGCCACGTGTACGGTAGGATTGCGCGCGTAACGCACGGTTATGGATTAACGGTGATGATTGCTTTCGCCTTGTGGTAAATAGGGAGAACGGCGCTGGCATAATTTTTTAATAGTCATTTGCCTCCTGCGCCACCCCTGTTGCCTCTTCTTCCCCGCGATCCTCCTCCATTGTTATTTTGCCAGAGCTTTGCGCGCGCCGCCACCTTCCCTTTGAAGATGAAGAAAGGAGCGGGCAGCAAGCATTCTGCTGTGACTGTTGCTGCCGCGACCGGTGCGGCGACAGTGAAGGGAAAGAAGAGCACGGCTAGCGCGTCCACAGCCGCCACCGCCTTGAAGAAGAGCAGAGGGGACTGGGTGAAGTCCACCATCAAGGACACCCATTTGACCAAGTTCTGCGAGAAGGTCTGCTGCCTCCCGCGGATCAGCTAGCCGTCCGCGCGCCATCGCCCAAGGAGGTATTCCCTGAACCGCGCGTCAATGAGCGCGTTTGTTTTGCGGAGTTTCTTCCGAGAGGATTTTCGCTCCCCCTCCACGATTTCGTTCGTGGTTTGCTTTATGCCTACGGGGTGCAGATCCATGATCTCACCCCTAACGGTGTTCTGCACATTGCGTGTTTCATCACGCTATGCAAATGTTTTCTTGGAGTTGCCCTGAGCTGGACATTGCGTGTTCTGCACATTGCGTGTTTCATCACGCTATGCGAATGTCTTCATGGTGCAGCCGAATAGGGGAGGCGGCCGAACCTACCCCTTGGGCGGTTGCGGAATCCAAGTGCGCGGAGACACCCGCTACTTTCAGATGAAGCCAGTCGACTCCGTGCAAGGATGGAGGAAAGGATGGTTCTACGCCCAAGTCGAGCAAGACGGAGTCGCCGCTTTTTCAACTGCAAGCTCGTTTGCAAGGACCAATCCGTGGGATCACCAGCTTTCTGCTGAAGAACTGGCAGAGGCAGAGCCTTTGCTGACTCAGATTGGAGGCCTGCTGGATAAGATCACCGGCGTCCACCTGATTGCTACATTTGTGAAGAGGCGGGTGTGGCCGATCCGCACCCGAGCTCATCCCATGTGGCAATACGAAGGTGCATCTGACGCCACTCGGATGAGCTCAGATGAATTGTCGAAGAGCGAGGTGGTGGCACATGTGCGATCCATCACCAGCATCAAGTCATCGGACCCCTGCATGTCGACTGCCCCGTCACTCCATATGGGATGGACACTCCTTTGCCTGAGGTTAGTATAATTTATGCATTGTTGACAGTTAGGAGCTACCACTCGCGTGTTTTGCGGTGTTCAACTTTTGTCTTTTAACTGTGTAGCTGTGATATGTGATATGCAGGGTCACTCGACTGCTGCCTCTCTTCCTCCTCTGCCAGAGAATGGCCCAACTGAAGAAACAAAGGTGCAAGAGGTGGAAGCGAAGGGGGATCACTCGCCAATCCCTTCCGCCAACACTTCGCATGTGGAGGAGGTTGAAGAGGAAACAGCAAACGAGGTACAAACTGAGGGGTGGCCGCACCTGACCATGAAATCGACGTCGCCCCGCCCAAGCGTCGTCGATTGGTCAAAGCGGTATCATCCTCTATGAGTTCACCCGCGAAGGAGCAGGACCTGGAGGATGACAAAGACTCGGGCTCTTCGCCTGTTGCCAAGGTCGCTCCTTTGGATGTGAGCCCGCTGAGGCAGCTCCTCCTCCCCCATCGGGTGAGGAGCTGCTTTTTGGGGCCCAAACTTTGATAACCTCGACACTGATGAGGATGAAGAGCATAGGTTTGCTTCTGAGCTTTTTGCGCTAAAGTTACTGCTGGTTAATATTTTTGCTTACGTTGTTTTTCTTCTGTTACCCGTAGTGCTGAGACTGTGCATCCTCTGACTCCTTCATCCGACAAAGCTTGACTCCAGCGCATCCGAACCTCTCCCCCATTGCTCCTGATGTTGCTCAACCGACGGCCACTTCAACTGCCATTAAAAGTCCAAGGCTACGAGTGCTGCAACTCCGGAGGTCGGGACATCGGCCGCGAAGCCTGCGCCTTGGACTGAACACTAAGTGTCTTTTTGACGAGTCCGCATACGAGACTGATGATGTGTAACTTATGCCGGTTTCGTGTGCTTGCAGCCTTACTACCTCAACCTGGTGGAATCAGCAAGGCTTTTGTCCAGGTGGAGCAGAGAGGGACAGTCTGCGTGCTAACTTGGAGCAACTTACTCGTAAGTATATTCTGATTCTGTACCCGAAGTTCTTTTTGCCCTATTTTTGTTTAGTCGATTGTTGTGAACTGCTTCTTGCCATCAAATTCAGGCGACAAGGCATCGGCTGAGTCTCGAGTGAAAGAGCTAGAGGAAGCACTCGGAGCCCAACGCGCCGAGTCGAAGAAAATTGTTGATGCCACCAAGGCCGCAGCCGCCGTACACGAGAAAGAGTATGTCGAGCGACTGGCAGGCCTTGCGCAGAATGTGAGAGGTAAGTAACTATCTCTTTTGCCTGTCCCCTGTGTACCCGCTGGTATTATGTACTGATATTTGCTTTGTCTGGTACTTGTTGCAGAGACGATTGGCATGCCAGCACCCACTGACATGGTCCGTGATGAGTTATCACTCGACCAAGTTATAGGTGACCTCGGCGCTGCTTTCGTCCAGGCGAAGGATGCTCTTGCCAAGTCTACCAGCACCCTCGCGCCGTGCACCAGAACGTGCTTCCACTGAAGAAGGTGCCGTCAACTGCTGATGAATTTGCTGACGTGCTGTGACCGGGAACCTCGACCATGGCGAGCTTTGCTCGTGCTCTAACGGTACGTGGCTTGGAGTCCACCTTCAAACTCATTTTGGGTCATGGAATAAAGGGTGACTTCGAAGCAGCCATGTCTGACTTCCCTCGGAGGCCCGGTGGGAAGCATATGTCTTTGAAGGCCGTTAGCGAGCCAGCCACCCGACTGGCCAACATCTTCATAGCCACTATGGAGCGCCGAGCGGCGGAGGTTGCCACTCGCGAGAGTAGGGCTAGGTCGGAGTCTGTGTCCGAGAGATTGGGCAGCCGAACCCTTATTTATGTTGTGTAATTATACTTTATGTTAATCGTGAGTATGCGTAGCTTTTGCTACACTTGTATGGATTTGGTTCCTTGTTATGTTTTCGCCTGTAAGGCTATGTGCAATTACTCGACTGAGCTTTGTGATGAATTTCTCATATCTGACATGAGATTTTTATTATGTTTGGAACATCCACGGGCAGCTGCTACTTTGTCTGGCTCGTCGCGGCCTCGTGCCCCTACTCGATCTCGAGCCCAGGTGGCAAACGATACCGTAGTAATGCGTTATATGAAGGCTCGAGTCGCGAAACTGGAGCAAGAGTTGGGGAGTGCCCGGAATGAGCTGGATAGGATGAGGGCGAGGCCTGCTTTGCCCACTCAGCGGAGGAGTATGTGCTTGGCGAGAAGGAGATCGTAAATAGACAACTCGAGTGTAAGCATGACTGCCTTAACCTCAAGAGTTGATAGTCTGTCCTTTTTGTTGATCCAACGTGCCTTGTTACAGGTTTTGTTCCAGACTTCCAGGCGGAGCAGGCTCGTGTTGACGAGCAGTTGAGCAATGCGACTGACGAACCAACGACGGGTCGTCAGCATTTTCGTTTGGATAAGAACCGAGCACGCATACTCGCAACTTTACAAGATTGAGTGTGGCGGAGCACTATGCTGCTCGAGTTATGCAGGTCAGCCTTCAGTCGAATCAACCAGACTCTTTTCCCAACAGGGCCGCAACCTCAAGGAATCCATGCACTGCTCGGGCTTTTCCGGAGTGCAGGTCCCATTCGAGACTTTATCACCCAGAAGCTTGTGGATGGAGCCAACGCAACGATGGCATATACCCGAAGTCAACGTCCACATATGCAGCTACGTCCACCCGTGCCTGGATCGACTTTGTCGCAGTCGCATCTTGACGATACAGTCGATTATGCGAAGGTGCTGATTGAGTGTTATCACGCTCACTTATGAGTCCCGTTCTACCAGTCAAGGACGAACCGGAAGATTAGGGTTTTTCTATAAAGGGGACAGCCCCCGAGTGTAAATTGCTACTTGTACGTAATGTACGTTCGTTTACTTGTATGTATGCAGCCCCCGAGTGTATCGAGTGGGACTGTGAATTTTTTGCGATGTTTGAAGATTCAACTCATGATTTTGAGCAACTTTTTCGTTTATGTATGACTGTTATGACCCAGCCCCCGAGTACTCGAGTGCGGCTGGGTTATTATGTTTGAAGAAGGAGCGAAAGCTCATGCTTTGAGATAGCTCAGCTCCGAGTATTCGGTGAGGCTAAGTTTATGCAGATAAGTTATGCGAGCAGTAAGCAGGGAGAAATATGAGGAATCTTTGATTATATTCCATTTTGAATGTTAGCTGCAGGCCGCCTCATTAAAAACCTTCCAGTCCCCTTAGGTACCCTGGTAAGGAAAAGAGCGCGTCTGAAACCTGCAGCCATCCGACATATGTGTCTGTTACATTATGCGACTGAGCAACCTAAGCATAGAAACGGCGCAGTTGCGCAACATTCAAGGATTGTGTGAGAGTTCGCCTGTCTTCGCGTGCTTCAGTCTGTATGCTCCACCACCAATGACTTCGGTGATGATGAAGGGTCCTTCCAATGGAGAAGCGAGCTTGTGGACCTTCTTTTGCTTCAGCCTAAGTACCAAGTCGCCAACCTCGAAGGATCTGGTACGCAGTCGATGGCTATGATAGTTGCAGAGGTCTTGCTGATAGACAGCTGTGCGTGCAAGCGCCGTATTGCGTGCTTCTTCGAGCAAGTCGAGTGCATCTTCGAGTGCTTCATCGGCATCTTCTTCGTTGTATGCTTCGACTCTTGTGCATTGAATCTTACTCTGATGGCAGGATTGCCTCTGCGCCATAGACCATGAAAAATGGGGTGAATTGTGTTGAAGCATTGGGAGTTGTGCGTAGTCTCCATAGCACAGACGGGAGTTCTTCGACCCAAGCACCCGCGGCCCTTTTGAGTGGCACCAGGAGGCGTTTCTTGATTCCGCTCGTCACGAGTCCATTGGCTTTTTCGACTTGGCCATTGGACTGCGGGTATGCCACGGATGCATAGTTGAGCGTGATATCTTGCTCTTTGCAGAAAGTTCGGAATTCTTCAGCCGTGAAGTTTGTACCGTTACCAGTGATGATACTGCTTGGCACGCCGAAGCGGTATATGATGGATTTTATGAAATTGACTGCTGTAGTGGCAGTCGGACTTGTGATAGGGACTGCTTCGATCCACTTGGTGAACTAGTCGACTGCCACCAGAAGGTGAGTATGCCCTCCATGGGAGGATTTTTTGAGTGGCCCGACCATATCGAGCCCCCATTGGGCGAAGGGCCAGGCCAATGGTATTGTCTTCAACGCCGATGCGGGTGCGTGCGGCTTTGTGGCGATTTTTTGACAGCCGATGCACCTTTTGAATATGTCCTCCGCGTTTTGAGTGATGTTGGCCCGTAGAAGCCTGCGCGAAAGGCTTTGGCTACGAGTGATCGACTGCTGGCGTGATGCCCACAGGTACCTGCATGAATATCGCGAAGGATGGTCTGGCCATCTTCGAATGCTACGCAACGTTGGAACATACCTGATACGCTGCGCTTGTATAGTTCGCCATTGATGACGGTGTATGCTTTAGATCGTCGAGTGACGCGTCTTGACTCTGTTATGTCTTCAGGTAACTCGCCGCGGAGTATGTATGCGAGGAAAGGCTGAGTCCAAATTGGCTCGATGAGAGTACCTCGACTGGCGGGTCCTCTGTGCTAGGTGCCTTGCTCCTGGCTGGTGCAGCTGGTGTAGTAGATGTTCGTTTTTTCTTGATAGACCTGTGCTCGATGCGCTCGAGGAAGACACCAGGTGGAACTGGTGCTTTGGTCGCGCCGATGTTGGCTAGCTTATCTGCTTCCTCGTTGCTCTCGCGTCCTATGTGCCGCAACTCGCAGCCTTCAAAGCTGCCCTCCATTAGGTTGTACAGATCGCGGTAGGCGATCATGTTATCTGCAATTGCATCGCAGGCCTTCATTGTTTGCTGCACCACAAGGTTCGAGTCACCATAGATCATCAGTCGAGTGCACCCGAGGGCTTTGGACATCCTCATGCCATGATCAGGGCCTCGTACTCTGCTTCGTTATTGGATGGTAATTCGAAATCCATTTGCAGTATATAGCGAAGCTTGTCGCCTTTTGGTGATATGAGGATGACACCTTGAAAGGACATTTTGTGATCTCTTAGTTTTGTGTGTTAGTTAACAACACTTTGGATGTTTTAATCTGGTGCTAAGTGATGCAGGTTTTATTGTATACAACATATGCACCAACACCAAAAAGAGAAAAGAGTTTCTGGAGCATTTCAGGCCGGAGTTTCCGGCCTCCAAGGCCGGAGTTTCCGGTCCTTGGTCTTGTCCTCGAAGAAACAGCAAGCTGCTGATTTGCTGCTCAGCCCCTGGTGTGGGGCGGAGTTTCCGGCCCTCAGGACCGGAGTTTCCGCCCCTGGCCGAACATTCCGGCCCCAGGGCACCGGAGTCTTTGCCCAAGCCTCTGCTGCGAAGTTGCTGCTCAGCCCCTGGTGTGGGGCGGAGTTTCCGGCCCCTAGGCCGGAGTTTCCGCCCCTGGCCAAACATTCCGGCCCCAGTGCACCGGAGTTTTGGCCCGAGTCTCTGCTGAAGAAGTTGCTCAGCTCCTGGTGTGGGGCGGAGTTTCCGGCCCTGTAGGCCGGAGTTTCCGCCCCAGGCCGGAGTTTCCGGTCACTAGGACCGGAGTCTCCGGTGTGATTCTTCTCTGCAACGGCTACTTTTCTGGGAGGGGTATATATACCCCTCCATCTACCTCCAGCCAGCTAGCTCGCCCAGAATACAAGATCCCCATTGTTGCAAGCTCAAGAATCACTAGATCTCCCAATCCCTCCACCCAAACTTGTTGATCTTTGGAGGATTGAAGGAGAAGGCCCCGATCTACATCTTCACCGAGCCGTTTGTCATTTCCCCCTCATTCACTTGAGGGACCATTTGCTAGGGTTTCCACTAGGAAAACCTAGCCCCCATTGTACTCACTTGATTGTCTTTGTGACAGATTGTAGCTGTTTGGGAGCCCCCAATCCTTTGTGGGTTGTGCCCCAAATCGTTGTTGTAAAGGCTCCGGACTCCGCCTCGAAGGTTTCCGATAGTTGAAGTGAACCAAACCTTTGTGGTGCGGTTCACCGGAGAAGAGGGTGAGGCCTTTGTGGCCGTTGAACCATTGTGTTGGTTCACACCTCTCCAACGAGACGTACTCCCCTAAAAAGGAGGAACTCGGGATTACATCCGTGTCTCCGCGTGCTTTGACTTCGGTTACCTCTATCCTTGTTTACCGCCTTATTATATCGTGCTTAGTTGCTAGCTTGTCATATAGGTAAATTCACCGTAGTTGCATATCTAGAGAATTTACCTTTTGTGTCAAGCCTAAATTGAAAAAGACTAAAATTGGAGTAGCACCTATTCACCCCCCCCCTCTAGGTGTCATACCGATCCTTTCAATTGGTATCAGAGCTAGGCTCTCTTGTTTTGGGTTTAACCGCCTAAGAGAAGTATGACACAAAGTGAGGATGAGGCCGATCTTGCCAAGGCCAAGGAGACCATGGCATCCATGGCCGATATCAAATCGTTGGAAACAACATTGACATCGTCCATGAATGACATGAATGTCAAATTTGATGAGTTGCGTGACATGCTCATGAAACTCACAAATGCCAAGGTTTCGGAAACCATCCCACTAGAGGGTATCTCTAACTCCGATGAAGGTGATTCCGAGGAGGGTAAAAAGAAAAATGAGAAGGGGTTGGAAACCATCTCCGGATCTAAACCATCTCCTCCTCCTCCTACCAAGCATGAAGATGGGAAGGAAGAGTACCATAACGTTCCGGGATGGTACCCTATCGACCCACCTATCACCACCCGCATAAACCCCATTGGTCCTCCACCTAAGCTTAATGCATTAGCCTTTGCTAGTTGGCAACGCTCAATGAAATCTCATATTAACAGTGCCTCTATCGAGCTTTGGAGGATCATTGAAGAAGGGTACAAGGTTGCGGATCCAAGCAATGTGACAAGAAGAGAATTTGCCGAAAAGCAACTCAATGCCTCCGCACTCCATATGATTGAACTTTCAGTGGGTGAAAGTGACAAGCATTATGTTCTCAATGCCACCACCGCCAAAGAAGCTTGGAATTGTCTTGAGGTTGCATTTCTTGGGAATGAAAGCATGAAGAGAAACCGATATGAGTCTTTGAGCAATGATGCCGAAGGCTTCTACATGTTTGACAATGAGACTCATGAAGACATGTATGGAAGACTCAAGACTCTTGCAAAGGCCTTCTTTGATGTGGGGGCAACCTATGTGGATGATGCTTATGTCAAGAGGAAGTATGTGAATGCTCTCTTGCCTTCCGAGCCCATCGAGGTGAAGGCCATTCAAGGAAGACACAACTACAACGAAATGACATCCAATGAAGTTATGCAAGAAGTGCAAGCCTCCAAGGTTGCCACCAAGAATGCCGAAGATAGCCGTGCTAGGGCCATGGGGATGAAACAAGGCCCCTCACTTGCTTTGAAGGCCAAGGTGGTATGTCTTGATGAGGTTGAAGCGTGCCCAAGCAACATTGCTCCAAATGATCTTGAACCGGCTCTAAATGGTCATATAGCTCTTGCCACAAGAGAGTTTTGGCAAGACCCGGCAAAAGCTAAAGCCAAGGTTGATAAAGAGAACAACTCAAGTGGGAAGAAAGAGCTAGCCTCAAAGTGGAAGACGTGCTACAATTGTCATGACAAGAACCACTACATAAGAGAGTGTCCTTATGAGAACCGAGAGCAAAATGGTGGGAAGCTCATCCCCAAGGACCATTCAAAGTTGATCCAAAAGAAGCCCGCAAGACCAAGGAAGCCTTTCTTCAAGAAGGCACCAAGAATTGTGTTGGTGGCACAAGAAGAATATGCCACAAGTGATTCCGAAGATGAAGATGCACCTACTAAAGAGGTAGCCGCATTGGCTATTGTATCAACTTCATCATCTTCTCTCTTTGAATCCCCCAATGAGAACTTCTCCACCAACAACGCTCGTTGCCTCATGGCTAATGTCACCGAGGTATCATCTCCTTCTCCCAAGACTATGCATGAAATGAGTGATCAATCTAGTCTTGTGATTAAGAAAGAACTTGTTGCTTTCGATACTTTCATGACTAACTTGCAAGGTGAAGCTAAGGAACATGTTGAGTCTCTCATGAGACAACTATGTGCGGCCGAAGAACTTCTTCAAGAAAAGAGTAAGATTGAGAGAGAGGATTCTCTCACCATTGCCTCTTTGAATGCTTCCGTAGCATCCTTGAATGCCTCTCTTGATGAAGAGAGTGAAGAAAGATGTTCTCTTGAGGAAAGACTTGAGTCTCTTGATGCTAAAAATGATGATATCATTAATAAAATCATTAAGGATAGAGATCATGTGTTGCTAAATATAAAGTGCTTAAAAAGGAGAAAGTTGAACTTGGGGTTGCTAATGCTAGACTTCTTGAGGATATGGAGAAGCTTGACAAGGCTCACAAGGCCTTGGAAACAACTCACTCCCTTTTAGTCAAGTCTCATGAGCAACTTCAAACTCAACTTTCTAAATCTAGCTCAACTAGCATATCTATTCTTCCTCGTGTTCATGAAAATGTTATTGAAGAAAATGTTAGTGCCAAGACCTCTATTCCCAAAGTAAAGATAAGGGTATTGCTTACTTATTTGAGCAAAAACCACACAAAGGGAAGGAGGGTCTTGGTTATGTAGCCGAGCCCAAGAAGAAAGTGGGCAACAACAAGAAGATCAAGACCAAGCCCGCACAAGCCGAGACTTCCATTGCGGGTGGTAGTGCCACAAGGGGCAAGACCACTCGTAGTGACTTTGCGGGGCATAACAACCCCAACTATATTCTTTATGTTGATTATTATGGGGATGTTTATGCTCAATATGTTGGTCCATATGATGGTTACATTGATTACTCTATTTGGGTCCTAAGACCTTGTTGCTAACCAAAGAGGACCCATTGAGAAATGGGTACCTAAATCCA
This sequence comes from Poa pratensis, assembly GCA_947311845.1. Lineage (NCBI taxonomy): Eukaryota > Viridiplantae > Streptophyta > Magnoliopsida > Poales > Poaceae > Poa > Poa pratensis. The sequence continues at coordinate 41,824,417 of CAMZMU010000055.1, read as the reverse complement.
AGCAATGATTTCTTGTAGGACTATGCTTCCGGTGGATCGAAATGGGTGGTTGATAGTGGATGCACTAGTCATATGACCGGAAGCAAGGAGATTATGACGGACTTGAGACCAAATCTAGATTATACAATAACCGTCTCTTATGGTGATAATTCAAAAGCTGAGGTAAAGAGTCTCGGCAAGGTGGTAGTTGCAAGGATATCACCCTTGTAAATGTCATGCTTGTTGAGTCTCTAGGTTACAATCTTATGTCCGTTCGTGCTCTTAATAAGATGAACTTTGATGTCCATTTTACTATTGATATGGTGGTACTCTTGAGGAGCAAGACTCTAAAGGTCATGTTCGTTGGGTATGTTGAAAATGAGTTGTTTGTGGTAGACTTTTCGGGGTCTACCAACACTCAAGCAATATGCCTATTCGGAAAGGCCGACGTGGGGTGGTTGTGGCATCGCCGCTTGTCCCATGTCAACATGAGAACTTTGCAAAGTCTTCACAAGGGTGGCCACATTCTTGGACTAAAAGAGGATGTTTCTTTTTCTAGAGATCGTCTTTGTAGGGCTTGTGTTGAAGGAAAGATGCATGATTCTCCCCATCCGGGCAAGACCATTATTTCATCAACGAGGATTTTGGAACTTCTTCATGTTGATCTCTTTGGTGCCGTGCCTCAACCTAGTCTTGGTGGGAAGAAATATTGTTTGGTGATTGTTGATGACTATTCAAGATTTACTTGGGTTTATTTCTTCAAGACGAAGGATGAAACCCAACAAACCATCATCGACTTTTCCAATATTGTTCAACGCCAATACAATGTCCCTATTTTGGTCATTAGGAGTGATAATGGCTCCGAGTTCAAGAACTACACCTTAAATGAGTTTCTTAGTGAAGAGGGGATTCGTCATCAATATTCCGCTGCATATACCCCTCAACAAAATGGTGTAGCCGAAAGGAAGAACCGGACTCTCATGGATATGGCAAGGTCTATGTTGGCGGAGTTTAAGTCTCCGCTATTCTTATGGGCCGAGGCTATCTCCACGGCGTGTCACTCATCTAACCGGTTATTCTTTCGTGTTGGCAAGAAGTTTACATCTTATGAGATGCTCACCGGCAACAAGCCCAATGTCTCCTACTACCGAGTTTTTGGTTGTAAGTGTTTCTATAAGAACAAAAGTGTTCGTTTGTCTAAATTTGAATCTAAAGCTTTAGAGGGTGTTTTTGTTGGTTACGGTGCCGAATCTCACACCTATAGAGTCTATGACAAGACCGTTGGGAAAGTCATAGAATCTTGTGATGTGAGGTTCGATGAGAATGACGGCTCCCAAGTGGCGCAATTTCATGTTTGTGATGTAGATAATGAGGAACCTCAAGAAGCAATAAGAAGAATGGGGGTTGGTTTCCATCGCCCCATTGAAATCCATCATGAGCCTCCTCAAGCAAGTCCTAGCTCCACTCATGTGGAGACTCCATCATCACAAGTTGAAGTTGCACCTTCTATGGAAGCAAATGATGCACCTACCCAAGAACAAGTTCAAGGCCCTCCTCAAGTTGACCAAGTGGCTATTCAAGAACCAAGTTCTCCTATTGTCAACACTAGCCAAGGTCAAGACCAAGATCAACCCTCTCCTTCCTTTGTTGAAGATGAGCTTCAAGATGATCAAGGTCAACTCCGGTCAAGACGGGGACTCAAATGATCAAGATGATCAAGCGAAATTCCTCGCATCAATGAGGATATCGAAACCCGTCGTATAGCAAGAGTCAAAAAGGATTGGAGAAGAAAGAGTCTTCATCTAGAAATATCATTGTTAATGTCAAGAACAAGGTCACCACAAGAAAACAATTGGCAAATTTCAATGAACATCAAGCTCACATCTCTATGGTGGAACCAAAGAAAGTCTTTGAAGCTCTTGAAGATCCGGATTGGTTGGAAGCCATGCATGAAGAACTCAATAACTTCAAGCGCAACAAAGTGTGGAATCTAGTGGAGAAGCCAAAAGATTGCCTCAATGTTATAGGCACCAAGTGGATATTCAAGAATAAGCAAGATGAGCATGGAATGGTTGTGAGGAACAAGGCAAGATTGGTAGCACAAGGGTTCTCTCAAGTTGAAGGCATTGATTTTGGAGAGACCTATGCTCCCGTGGCTCGCCTTGAGTCCATCCGTATCCTTCTTGCATATGCATCACATCATAATTTCAAGTTGCAACAAATGGATGTGAAAAGTGCCTTTCTTAATGGTCCTTTAAAGGAGTTGGTATATGTTAAGCAACCTCCGGGATTTGAGGATCCACACTTCCCTAACCATGTCTACAAACTTGATAAGGCGCTCTATGGTCTCAAACAAGCACCTCGTGCTTGGTATGAGCACCTAAGAGAGCTATTATAGACCGTGGCTTTGAAGTGGGGCAAATCGATCCCACTCTTTTTACCAAGAGGGTTAAAGGGGAGCTTTTCATATGCCAACTTTATGTTGATGATATCATATTTGGCTCTTCTAACAAAGCTTTTAATGATGAATTTTCAAAGCTTATGACCGATAGGTTCGAGATGTCCATGATGGGAGAGTTGAAGTACTTCCTTGGTTTTGAGATCAAGCAATTGAGTGGAGGGACCTTCATCTCTCAAGCCAAATATATCCAAGACATGCTCAAGAGGTTCAAGATGCAAAATGCTAAAGAGAAGAAGTTTCCTATGGACACCAAGTGTCATCTTGAACTTAATCCAAAGGGTAAAGATAAGGATGTTGATCAAAAGCTCTATCGCTCTATGATTGGTTCTTTGCTTTATCTTTGTGCATCTAGACCCGATATTGTGTTGAGTGTAGGAGTGTGTGCAAGGTACCAAGCGGCTCCCAAAGAAAGCCACCAAACGGCGGTTCTTCGAATCTTTCGATATTTGGTTCATACCCCAAGGTTTGGTTTGTGGTATCCTAAAGGCTCAACTTCTCTCTTGCCGGTTACACGGATTCGGATTGGGCCGGTTGCAAGGATGATAGGAAATCAACTTCCGGGGCTTGCCAATTCCTTGGTAGGTCCTTGGTGAGTTGGTCTTCTAAGAAGCAAAATTGCATATCTCTCTCCACCACCGAAGCCGAGTATGTGGCGGCCGCTAGTTGTTGCACTCAATTGTTGTGGATGAGGCAAACTTTAAAGGAATACGGTGTCCATTGTGACAAAGTGCCTCTTTTATGTGACAATGAAAGTGCTATCAAGATTGGCCACAACCCGGTGGAGCACTCAAGAACGAAGCATATTGAGATTCGCTATCACTTCATCCGTGATCACATCATCCGGGGTGATATTGAGCTTGGTTATATTCCCACGAAGATCCAACTTGCCGATATGTTCACGAAGCCACTTGATGAAGCAAGGTTCACTTATTTGAGGCATGAGCTAAATATCATCGATTCGGGGAGCGTCGCTTGAGTATCTTGCATACACACCTATCTTAGCTATATGTTTGGTTTAGGTGTAGGCATGGACATAGGGGGAGTGCGGTCCTAATCCATTGGACTATCCCTCCCCCCATTATGCCGATAGAAAGAACTCATTTTGTCTCTATATTGTTCATTTTATGAATTGTGAGCTTAAATGACGAGTAGTGGCGGTGAACCCAAGATATATCTTCGCGGTGTCACACCACATACACTCATACATGGTGGCTTAGGCCACCGCCATCTTCTTTGTGAAGATTTGATCTTGTTGGAGCTTTATGGCCTTTTTGCCTATCCGTTGGTTTTATGGAAAACACACTCAAATGATGCTTCTTAATGTTTTCTTTGTGCCTCTTACCAAGTTTGAGTGTGAAGTACCATTTCCAGTGACTTTGTGTCCCATCCCAGGCCTCTCCCTTCTGAAAACTTGCTCCTCTTGCATCTTGCATGTTCAACAACAAAATCTGGCATTTTTGAGTTGGTGGGGCCGGAAACTCCGGTCCTTTGGGCCGGAATATCCGGTCTGACTGAAGTTTCCGCCCTAAACCCGGAATCTCTGGCTTAGGCCGGAGACTCCGGTGTTTAGGCCGGAAACTCCGGTCTGGGCAGTCTCGCAGGGGTCCAAAAGGGGATCGGGGTGGGAGTTGACTTCACAACTCCCACACACCCCCGACCCCCAACCTCTCCCCTGCAGCCGCCGCCGTCTCAAGTGCCACTCCGGCTGCTCCCCGCCGCCGGAATCCGCCGTGCCTCCGGCCTACTCCTCCTCACCAACGCAGACCTTCCTCTCCTTCGTTTGGGCTGCACCATGGACAAAAAGGGTACCTCCTCTCTCTCCTTAGGTTTTTCACCTCGATCTAAGTTTGGAGAGTAGTTCCCCTAGTTTTTCATGGTGTAGAATCTTCTAGATGGCAAGGTGTATCCTAGATTTAACCCTAGAATTCTCAGCACAAAGTTTCTTGAACTAAATCGAGGTTCCCCATCTCAGGGCCGGAGACTCCGGTCTTCCAGGCCGGAAACTCCGGTCAGGGCCGGAATCTCCGCCCCCTGAGGCCGGAAACTCCGGTGTAGATCAGACACTTTGTGCCCAGAATTCTTTGGTTACTTCTTCTTTTGGTTCCTGGACATGCAAGCTTATCCCCATGCTTTTCTCCTATTCTGTTATTTCACAGGTGGGCAGAGGACAAAGGCTTCCATGAAACATCCTGAAAAATCACCAAGAAAAGTCATCCGTGCTCAAACAAGGGACAAGCTTCTTTTTGACAGCAGTGCTGGCCGTCTGAGACAGCAGGTACCATAGATGAAGAAGCCACAAGACATGCTGCCCTAGGTGGTTTGATAATGAAGAAGAGGCCGAGAGAGCTCATTTTGACTCCTTGACCACTGTTTTGGGCATGGGGAAGCTCGAGTTTCGTCGGATGAGATCTCAGCAGTTCTATGACTTGCCATCCAACACCGATGATCCTAGGTTTCCAAGGAGAGAGCAGCAGCTGATCATGAATGAGATTTATGCCCGCATTGAGAAGCATATGGTGTGTGAGCAAAAAGTGTTGAGCCTTGAGAGCTTGGACAAGAAGCCTTATTTTCAAGAGGCCGTGTGGATTGCTCGGAAGCTTGGACTTGAGAGGCTCATCTCTCATGTTCATGAAGATTATGATATTCAGCTTGTGCATCAGTTCTTTGCCACAGTGGTGTTTGATAATGATGAAGATATCACCATGACTTGGATGACCGGTTCTCAAAAGTGCACCTCTAACTTTGTGGAGTTTGGAAGATGTTTGGGATACAAGTTCAAGGGTGCCACTACTTGTGTTGGGAAGAGGATGCATGTGGAAGGGGTAGCCTACAACAAACGCCGCTTGCGCCCTTTATATTCAGTTGCAAAATCCGTTGGCACCAATCAAGACCTCCTCCCCACCTTCAACATTTTCCTTCGCATGGTTCGGCTCAATCTTGCTCCTCAAGCCGGAAATGTGGATGCCATTCGAGGAGGGCTTGTCAATCTCTTATACCATGCTTACAAGGTGCTCCAAGCCGGTCCGGATTGTGAAGGCAAGAAGTTGATGTCATGGATTTCATCAAGTGTGAATTGCTTTGGGCCATTTTTGAGCACAAGAACCCTCTCTATGCACCTTATGTGATGAAGCTCATCCTCTCCAAGGTCTCCAACATCGATACCTCTCGCCTCACCAAGCATGCCAAGGGGACTCTCCACCAACTTAGCAAGCACACCAAGCAACCGTCTTCCTCTCGTGCACCTCCTCCGCAATCTAGTAGTGAGGAAGCGGAGACCGAGGCCCCAATGCCTAGAAGGAGAAGCAAGAATGCCGACCCTCCCTCCTATCTTCAAGGAAGGGCTCAAGTGAACTCGGAAGTGAGTAAACTCTCTTGGTGGAAGAGAAAGTTGCTTTGCATGGATGTTGCACTTCACAAGGAGAACCATGCCTCATATGTGAGAGAGAAGCATATCATTGACAACCAACAAATCATGATCAAGGAGTTGCGCAAGCTCAACAATGGTAGTATCACTCCTCCTCCGGAAGAAGATGAAGATGGCAATCCTATTATCTCCTCCTCGTCGGCCGAGACTATCCTCTTGAGAAATGGAACGAAGACGTCTTTCCTTGGTCGGATTATGCGGATGTGACTTCATTGCCCTCCTCTTCTCGCAACACCGGCAAGGCTCCCATGAACCTTTCCGATGAGGACTACAATCAAGAAGGGAAGGTGATGATGACATGGAAGAAAGCTCCGGGTGATCTCCATGGGTATCGTGTAGTTATGCTCTTTTCCCTTTTTGGCGTCTCGATGCCAAAGGGGGAGAAGTAGTTCTATTAGGTTCTCTCCGGGATTTGCATGGGTTGGACACAAGCATGTGCTTTTATCATTTTATTGCGCTTGTGTCCATTTTATGTTATTTGGAACTTATTTGCATCTTGTGTTGTGAACTATGTGAGTGTAAGACATTGGATTTCTATTATGTATGGTTGAACCTATATTATTGTGCTATGGTTATATGGATGTTTATCTACATTTATATGCACAAGGTATGGTTTTTATCTCTAGGCTCAACCTACTTTGTGATATGTCTTGTTTGTGCTTTGTATCGTTTACATATCATGTCACCTTTTGTGGAACTTGTTTCTCTATATGTGTGCATTTGCATTCCAAAGCAAATGAGTTATATGCACACATCTAGGGGGAGCTTTTCCTTTTGTTAAACATGATAGTATGGTGAACTATATTGCAAATCCGTGTGTTGTCATCTAACACCAAAAAGGGGGAGATTGAAAGGACATTTTGTGATCTCTTAGTTTTGTGTGTTAGTTAACAACACTTTGGATGTTTTAATCTGGTGCTAAGTGATGCAGGTTTTATTGTATACAACATGCATCAACACCAAAAAGAGAAAAGAGTTTCTGGAGCATTTCAGGCCGGAGTTTCCGGCCTCCAAGGCCGGAGTTTCCGGTCCTTGGTCTTGTCCTCGAAGAAACAGCAAGCTGCTGATTTGCTGCTCAGCCCCTGGTGTGGGGCGGAGTTTCCGGCCCTCAGGACCGGAGTTTCCGCCCCTGGCCGAACATTCCGGCCCCAGGGCACCGGAGTCTTTGCCCAAGCCTCTGCTGCGAAGTTGCTGCTCAGCCCCTGGTGTGGGGCGGAGTTTCCGGCCCCCTAGGCCGGAGTTTCCGCCCCTGGCCAAACATTCCGGCCCCAGTGCACCGGAGTTTTGGCCCGAGTCTGCTGTGAAGAAGTTGCTCAGCTCCTGGTGTGGGGCGGAGTTTCCGGCCCTGTAGGCCGGAGTTTCCGCCCCAGGCCGGAGTTTCCGGTCACTAGGACCGGAGTCTCCGGTGTGATTCTTCTCTGCAACGGCTACTTTTCTGGGAGGGGTATATATACCCCTCCATCTACCTCCAGCCAGCTAGCTCGCCCAGAATACAAGATCCCCATTGTTGCAAGCTCAAGAATCACTAGATCTCCCAATCCCTCCACCCAAACTTGTTGATCTTTGGAGGATTGAAGGAGAAGGCCCCGATCTACATCTTCACCGAGCCGTTTGTCATTTCCCCCTCATTCACTTGAGGGACCATTTGCTAGGGTTTCCACTAGGAAAACCTAGCCCCCATTGTACTCACTTGATTGTCTTTGTGACAGATTGTAGCTGTTTGGGAGCCCCCAATCCTTTGTGGGTTGTGCCCCAAATCGTTGTTGTAAAGGCTCCGGACTCCGCCTCGAAGGTTTCCGATAGTTGAAGTGAACCAAACCTTTGTGGTGCGGTTCACCGGAGAAGAGGGTGAGGCCTTTGTGGCCGTTGAACCATTGTGTTGGTTCACACCTCTCCAACGAGACGTACTCCCCTAAAAAGGAGGAACTCGGGATTACATCCGTGTCTCCGCGTGCTTTGACTTCGGTTACCTCTATCCTTGTTTACCGCCTTATTATATCGTGCTTAGTTGCTAGCTTGTCATATAGGTAAATTCACCGTAGTTGCATATCTAGAGAATTTACCTTTTGTGTCAAGCCTAAATTGAAAAAGACTAAAATTGGAGTAGCACCTATTCACCCCCCCTCTAGGTGTCATACCGATCCTTTCACACTTGCGCCTACGCCTTCGTTCTTCTTTGAGCCATCGAAGTACATAGTCCATGAGTTGGACACATCTGGTGCTCCGGGCAGCTGAGCTTCAATCCACTCAGTATGGAAGTCAGGTAAGACTTGTGCTTTGATGGCCTTTGGGTAATCATATTTGATATCTCGTGGTCCTAGCTCGATGAGCCATTTTGCGACTCGCCCAGTTGCATTAGGGTTTGTGAGGATGTCCCCGATCCCTGAAGTGCTAATTACAGTGATCGGGTGCTCTGCGAAGTAATGCGTCAGCTTCCTTGAGGACATGAACACGGCGTAGGCCAGCTTTTGATAGTGCGGGTACCGCTGCTTTGATATGGAGAGTACTTCACTCAATTAATAGACTGGACGTTGTATGCTTTGGACGTGTCCCTCCTCCCTGCGTTCGACCACCAGTACTGTGCTCACCACCCTGTTAGTTGCGGAGACATATAGGTATAGTGGCTCGCGTTCCCTTGGTGCGACGAGGATTGGAGGGCTTGTGAGGACTCGCTTGAGGTCCGTGAAGGCTACTTCGGCTTCTGGTGTCCACTCGAATTTGTCTGCTTTCTTCATCAGTCGATAGAACGGGAGTGCTTTCTAGCCCAGCTTGCTGATGAATCGACTGAGTGCTGCCACTCGACCAGCTAATTTTTGTACGTCATGGAGCTTTGAAGGCCTTTGCATCGTCAAGATGGCCTGTATTTTCTTCGGGTCCGCCTCGATTCCACGAGCCGAGACTAGATACCCCAGGTGCTGTCCGGCTGGCACACCGAACGTGCACTTCTTCGGGTTGAGCTTGATGTGGAAGCGTTTGAGATTTGCGAACGTCTCTCGCAAGTCATCGAGTAGTGTGTTTTCCTCCCTTGTTGTAATGACGATGTCGTCTACGTAGATTTGGATGTTTCGCCCAATTTGCTTCTTGAGGCAATCTTGCATCATGCGCTGGTAGGTTGCGCCTGCGTTCTTGAGCCCGAAAGGCATTGTTGTGTAGCAGTAGACCCCGAGTGGGGTTATGAACGCCGTTTTCTCTTCGTCCTCTTCCTTCATTCTTATCTGGTGGTAAGCTGAGTAAGCATCCAGGAAGGACAAGCGAGCGCACCCGGCGGTGGAGTCGACGATTTGGTCGATTCGAGGTAGTGGAAAGTGATCATTTGGACAGCATTTATTGAGTGCTGTGAAGTCTACGCACATCCGAAGGATATCTGTGTTCTTCTTCTCCACGAGTACGGGGTTAGCCACCCATTGTGATTTCTTGATCTCTCTGATGAAACCTGCTGCGAGTAATCTGTCGACCTCGGCTTCGACTGCGGTTCTTTTCAGACCGGATATGCGGCGCATTATTTGCTTGACTGGTTTACCATCTGGAAATAACTGGAGAGAGTGCTCGGCGAATTCCCTGGGAATACCTGGCATGTCGGCTGGACACCACGCAAATATATCCCAGTTCTCACGGAGGAATTCGACGAGCGCGCTTTCCTATGATAGGCAGACTCGAGGAGACATTGACTGTCTTGGTCGGGTCAGTCGGGTGCACCTGATGCGACCTTGTGTCATTGGTGGCGTTGAATGCTCTGTCGACAGCCACCTTTTATGCTCCGGCATAAGTGTTCGATCATTGGAGACCGCTAGATCAGCGAGTGTTGCTTCCATGCCGAACATCTCAGAGATTTTGCTAAACTCCCAGTCGCAAGAGTCAGACTTTTGGAAGTTTCCTTTGACTGTGATTACTCCTTTTGGTCCAGGCATTTTCAGCTGGAGGTATGCATAGTGTGGGACCGCCATGAACCGAGCAAACATCGGGCGTCCAAGTATGGCGTGGTATTGTGACTTCCAGTCGACGACCTCGAACTCGATCGACTCTGTCCTGAAGTGGTTCTTGTCCCCGAACGTTACGTCGAGTTGTATGGTGCCTTCTGGGCTTATTGCTTTGCCTGGGACGATACCGTGGAAGGTATTTGAGGATTTTGGCAGGTTTTCGACTGACATGTTCATTTTGCGGAGCGTATCTGCGAAGATTATGTTTATGTCGCTGCCTCCATCCATGAAGACCTTGGACATGGCGTAACCTCCAATTTGGGCGTCGAGTACCAGAGCGGAGTGCCCTGGACGAACCACCGATGGTGGGTGGTCCTCTCTGCTGAAACTTATCGCAGTCTCGGATCCCTTCAAGAATTCAGTTACATCTGGAGGTGACATGACCGCCATGTTTACTTGTCGAGTGCAAAGTTTTTGCTCCCTGTTGGAAGGGCGACCCTTCTGTATCATGTACATCTGCCCTTGGGGTGGAGGGTACTGAGGTTCGTCCACCTGAGGTACAGGTTGTATGGCACCCGCGATGTTTCCGCCTACGTGAGGCTGTGGTGGTGGAGGTGGTGCCATCAGAACGGGCACATTGTTTGGCTGAGGCACGGGCGCAGGTGCGGGTGCGTTTGCGGCTGCTGCCTTTCTGAGTTGTACGTATTCGGACGCTAGTTGGTCGAATTCCCTGCAGTTTCTCATCGAGTGGTTGGATCGCAATTTTCCGTCTTCCCCCTTGTAAAGGTGGAATCTGCAATTAGCATCCATCTTTTCTTTGAATGATCGCTCGGATTGTGCGCCAGAACGCGACTTGCGCCAGTCTTTCCTCTTGTAGCCGTCGCTGCGTTGGCCGCGGTCTCGACTGTCCCGGCGATCATCTCGACTATCCCGGCGATCATCTCGACTGTCCCGTCGATCTTCTGACCGTCGGTCGTTTCTGTCTTGGTCGTTGCGGGGTGTAGAGAATCCAGCCGCCATGAATTCGGGTCTGTCGTCGTCGTAGTGACATTTTGAACGTTTGCGCCTTCGGTCGTCTCTGTACGAGTCCCTGCGGTTTCGACTGCCGCTTTCATGATTATCACGGGGTGAAGACCCGCGTGTGGTGCGCGTCATGTCTTCTCCGTTTTCCCACTCAGTCGTAATCTTCAGGAGGTTAGCCACAGAGGTTGGCTTTTGGCGACCGAGTGCTTCTTTGAAGTCTTGCCTGGCGAGGCCCATGATGAAGGCATCCATGGCCATATCTTCTGAAATTACTCTGACTGAGTTGCGTATCTCAGTCCATCGTCAGATGTATGACCTCAACGTTTCGTCTGACCGTTGGACGCAAGCTCGCAGCTCCTCAAACATGTTTGGGCGCTCACATAGGGGCTCGAAGTTTTTGATGAAGTATGTGCGGAAGTGATCCCACGAGTCGTATGTTGATGGAGGTAGAGCCTTGAGCCAGTCGCGGGCTGTGCCTTCGAGCATGAGTCATATGTATTGCATGTGGTGTTCGTGCCTCGCTGGCACGAGACAGCCAGTCTGTAGTCTTCCAGCCATCCTGAAGGATCCTGTCGACCCGTGTATTTGGGCTATTCAGATGTGAGGTTGAACCCTTTGGGCATCCGTGTCTCGCGGACGCGTCGAGTGAAGCACGGAGCTCCGCATGACTGAGGCTCCTGATCAGAGTACGAGTCGCTACTGTAAGATCTGCGTGATCTGCTTCTGGACCTGCGCCGACGTGAGCTGCTCCTTTCCTTCGAGTGGTGACCGCGACCGCTGCGATTATGCTCTTCACGACGCGTGTCAACTATGGCACGATCTCAACTCCCTCCTGGAGCTGTTGGAATTTGGCGTATGGCCTTTGCTGCTAAGGCAAGCGATTTGATCTGCTGGCGATATAGTTTCGCATTGGGATCATCCGCTGGAGGCTTGATTGCTTCTAGATATGCTGCAACAGTAAAGAGAGCACCCGCGGCTGTTTTGGGTACTGGAACTCCCTCTTCATCGTATGTCATGAAAGAGTTGCCTAGGTTGCGGGTGAGTGCTGCCCTCTCATCTGGCGCGAGGTGTGACAACCTTGATCTGGGTCTTGTATCCGCCCGCCCGGTGGAGCTCAGGGAGAGCTGCCTTCTGCGCGCACTCGACAAGCTAGCTTGCTTTTTACGTTCTTCGAGTGTTGCCCTGATCTGTTGCAGTCGAAGTGTTTCCTGCCAGGTGAAGTACTGGAAGGTCAATATCTCCTCCCGTGTTGCGTCCATGGGCATCATTGTGCACTCCTTGATGACTTTATCTGCTTTTGCCGCCATCTCAGCAGTAATTATGAGAGTTGTGACTCCATCCGGCATAGTAACCGTGCACGGGAACTCTGTAGGTCTGCGACTGGCCGCAGCATCAGAAGATTCTGCGGCAAAGACCACGTAGACCTGCTGGGGTATCACCCGAGGGTATGTGTATGTGTTTTCGAGTCCCGTCATGGACTCGACGTCGTCATCGAGGCTCATGTCAGAGTCGATATGCCCATCGAGTGGTTCGTCTGGACGGAACTCGATATCGATGTCCTCATCGCCTATGCTCATCTCGGCGTCGACGAAGTTGTTATGAATCTCGAAGTCGAGGTTGTTGTTGGTGCAGATCTCGGAGTCGACGTAGTTGTCGATATGAGTTTCGGGCTCGTCGAAGTCGTTGAGGGAGATTCCGCAGTCGAAAGTATCCTCGAGTGGGAGATCGAGCTCGGGATCGTTTGTGCGGTATTCTGAGTCGGCCTCTTCTCCTTGGAGTTCTTTAATGAGCTCGTTCATCTCCCGAGTCGTCATGGTTGTTGCAGACGAACAAGCTTGGAGAATCGACGACGGTATGGACGCAGTTGATGGATCCGCAGTCGAAGGAGCCGCAACCGACGGAGCCTCGGGTACGGAAGTCGCGAGTTGGCGTTGATCTGTCAAGTCCTGCGTATCAAGCTTGTTTACGAAAAAATTGAACGAACCAATGGTTAAACCCAAACCTGACTCGAGATCGGAAAAGGTCTTCTGGAATTCTGGCGAGTGTGGCTCGAAATCCATCAGAGGATCTGATGTACTTTTTGCAGGTGAAGCTGGCGTGCTGCCGTTTGTCGAGTGATTCGGTGAGTTGCCGTGTGCCGCCCGAGTCGGCGAGTTCTGGTTTGTTGATGCAGCCGGCGCGTTGCCGTTTGTAGATCCGATCGGCAAGTCGCCGTTTTCTGATGGAACCGAAGAGACCGTGAGTCCAACACTATTCGTTCCCATAGACGGCGCCAATTGGCGAGGGGTTAACTCATCAAATCCCATGGTTACGACCTAGGGTTGAGATTATGGGGAGAGAACGTGGTAGTACTGTTAGTTTCGTCAGCTGACAAGCAGAGGCAAAGATTTACCCAGGTTCAGGCCCCTCGGGTGGAGGTAAAGACCCTACTTCCTGCTTGTCTGGTATTGATTGTGTGAGATTATACGGTTACAAGGAGAGCTCTGGCGAGACGTCGATCTCGCTAGGGCTTTTTGGTGGTTCGAGTATGGCTTGTCCCAGATCAGCGCCCCTCCCAGCCTTTAAATAGGCTGGTCTCGGAGTTCGTAACCGACCTGGTATACATGTAAGGAAAGTCCTAACCGACTATGCCTATGTCTAAATCTTGGAGGGTACTCCATCTTCTTTGGGCCTCCTGTCTTGGGCTTTGAGCAGGCTCTTCATAATTAGGGCTCTGTCGTCACGTGCACCAAGTACCCTCACGGTAGGGTACCCGAGATATATATCCATGTCACCGGGATGGAGAAGTCTGGAAGCAGCACATTAAAAGGATCTACGCAGTGGAGAGACAGGAAGAATGTAGGAGAGCTAGCTATTTTGGATCCGTCCGACCTCTTCTCTACATGCAGAGAAGGCAGGCGGCACGCAGTAGAAGCACATGGCACGTGTCAAGCATGCACATGCTTGTTGACACGTACACTCACAGCTGGTGCGCACAAAAAATAATCTTCCACAATAAGCGAGCTCTAACTCGAACTTCATTCATGAAACGCGACGCGCGTGCGCGTGCGAGGCAGGCGGCGGAGGAGCGCGCGTAAACTCCTTATATTCTCACTCACTTAGAGCATCTCCAACATAGGCGCTTAATAAGCCGCATGCCGAAAAAACCGTCAATGTAGCGCGCGCGGGGCGGAAAGCAGCGCTCTAGCAGCCGCGTTATAACCCCGCGAGTGCTAAAAAGGGGCCAACGCGCTGGCGGAAGCGGGATCGAAAGTTGCGTATTTCGTGCGCCCGCTCCAGCGCGTGGGACAAAGGAAATTCACGCGCGAGAGACCAATTGCCGCCCTGAAATCTCCCGTCGCTCCCGCCCTCGCCCCGCCCCGTGCCGGCGCCAGCGAAATTCCGGTGATGGACGCCAGATCCGACATTCCCCCGACCCCTCCCTACATCTGCGACCCCTCGACCGCCAGTGCCGCCACAAACCCTAGAGCGGGGTTGACCACCTCGGCCGTCGACGCCGCACCAACTCCTAGCATGGGTCTCACGCGCGGCCTCTTCATGGCGCCCCGGGCGAACTACGTCGGATGCGTCGCGTAGCCCCCCGCTGCGAAGCCACGGAAGCAGCAGCTGGCGGCGGCGACGGCGGCGACGACAACCCACAAGAAGGGGAAGGTGGCGCCGAGGAAGCCTCTGCCGGAGAAGCCTCCAGCAGGGCCGCTGGCTGTGCCTCTGCTGCCCCCGCCTCCGCCACCCGAAGCGTCGGAGTACTCGCATTTTCGTGCGCCGGAGGCCAACGCGCACATGGTGTTTGATCAAATGCCCACAAGGTATGAAAATTTCTTTATTTCTTGTTGTTGTTAGATAAATGTGTATAGGTGTATAGCTTGATTAGTTATCTTGACCAACCTTGTAGTTTCAATGATGATGCATATTTATCAACTATGGGTGTTGCCTCCAACAATTCTCATTGGTCTCAAACCAATGAAAATACATGAATACGATCATGAATTTGAAGTGGACGAGGAGGGTGAGGGTATGGTGGATACACCGAATGGAGGAAGGTCGGGCAACGAAAAAGGACGAATATATTTTGCTATGCAATGCATGGTTGAATGTGTCCATAGATGCTTGTGTTGCGACGGACCAAACTTTTAATACATATTGGGATAGGATGAAGGTGTACTTTGATACACGCAACAAGAGTGAAATTGAGCGCACCAATAGATCTCTTCGGTCCCGGTGGTCGTTGATAAACACCGGTTGTCAAAAGCAGTTGGCAGCAATGACGGCGGTTGACGCGTTGAACCCAAGTGGCACTAATGATAGAGATAGGGTAAGTGGAATTTCTTTGTGTTGCAACTTCATGATTGTTCTCTATTGTGTGTTCTAACTTGTTCTCTATTATGCGTAGCTCTACATTGCACAAAACTTGTTCCGAGGAGAAGACAAGACGACCAAGAAAGGCAAGCCAAAGAAAGGGAGACCATTTGTGTTGGCCCATTGCTATGAAGTGTTGAAGGATGAAGAGAAATGGAAGAAACGTGATGGCTTAGAGGTGCCAAAGAACTTTCCATCTATTGATGCAGTGCTCAACTTAGATGATGATGAGGCATCGAGCGACGGTGCCAGCAGGAGCCCTACGCCAAACTCGGTTGCCTAATCCAAGCCAAGAAGACCAAAGGGAGCTAAACAAGCAAAAGAAAAGAAGAAAAAAGGAGGAGATGATGAGCTAAAGAATGCTATGGAGGCAATGGTGAAAGCAAGAAAGGAAGCGGCCGAGGAGAGGAGGTGGCTAGGACCCAAGAGGCAGCGACCGAGGCTAGGAAGGTGGCGGCGGAGGAGAGGAGGGTGGCGTTGGAGGAGAAGAAATTGCAAATGGAGGAGCAAGCTAGGCTAATGGAATATGAGAAGTAGCTCTTCTTTATGGACACATCACACTTCGACGATAGGCAAAAGGAGTACATCAACCTATGTCGTGATCAACTCTTGATCAAAAAAAGAATGATGGGCATGGGAACCATGGGAGGCGTTGGTGCTACCATGGGAGGCTTGAGAGGCATTGGTGCTACAATGAGTGGCTTCGGAGGCATGGGAGCTACAATGGGAGGCATGGGAACAAGCATGGGAGGCATGGAGGGATGGGCGCCATGGGCGGCATGAGTTTTGGGTCTCTCATGGGAGGCCTTGGAGGAGGAATTGGTGGCATGGGAGGCATGAGTTTTGGAATGGGAACATATGGAGGCATGGGTACACCTCCGGTTGGCATGGGAGACATGGGTGTGGCATGGGCGCATATGGCATGTGAGGGATGAGTGCACCTCCGGGTGACATGGGAGCATCTATGGGTGGAGGCAATGCTTCCGGTGTGCCTCACATGCCTTCGGATGGTGCGCTTGAAGATGATGTGGAGGAAGAAGGTGAGGAGGAAGAAAATGAAGAGGAAGAAGATGGGGCGTGATTGTTGATATTTCATTTGTTTGTGTGAACTTTATTGTCATAAACTTGCTTGTGGTTTGGTGAGTCTGAACTATGCCATGAATTTAAACTATGCCTCAAGTCATGATTTTGCATTTATTTTATGTTTGAAATCATCATTTGTTTCATATTGTCAAGTTGGTTTCATATTTGCCAAGCGCCGGCTGCTCGGCGCGCGCTGCATTATACCGCGCCTGGAGAAACGCGCCGCTGTCGCACTAAATTATTGCGTGTCTGCTAAAACAATCCACCTCTCCCGCGTGCGAAAACGCTATTTCGACGCCGGATAAAAAATTTAGCGCGCGGCGCTACCGCGCGTCTGTTGGAGATGCTCTTAGTGAGACTAGAACAGCTCACCTTATAAGCTGCTCTAACTCTTTCCCAACTAGCAATATAAGACTAAACTTAGTCCCACTTTCACTTCTTATACGTACACAAGTGCTGAAACGCTTCGAAGCACACTGGCTTTGTGAGGAGAATATTGACACAATAGTGCAGGAGGCATGCAATCGTGCAAGCTTCTTACCTGGTGCGTCCTTGGCCAAGAAATCTAGTGTTATTCATTCATCTCTTCATGATTGGGACAAAGACGTGTTGAAAGGGCCTCGGACGAAGCTAAGAGAATTACAGAAACAGCTTAATGATGTGATGACGGGTCCGTTATCTCATGATGCTCTAGCATTACAGCGTGACCTCCAAATTCTAATAGAAGATTTGTTGGAGAAAGAAGAGTTATATTGGGTTCAGCGTGGAAGGATAGACTGGCTACGAAGTGGAGATCAAAATATATCATATTTTCACAGGTTTGCGTCGGCTCGTCGCAAAAAGAATTTTGTCAATAAGCTAAAGGATGATCAGGGGAACTGGATCGACGATGGTGATCAACTGATGGGGCTGGCTTCTGAATATTTCTCATCTTTATTCACAGCCGAAGTTCAAAACCCTGACCCCCAGACAATTGCGAAGGTACATACTCGAGTTAGTAATGAGATGAATACGACACTAACTGCGGAGTATATCCGGGAGGAAGTTTAAAAAGTTTTATTTAATATTGGAGATGTTAAAGCTCCTGGTCCAGATGGTCTCCATGTTGTTTTTTACAAAAAAATCTGGCATATAATTGGGGAAGATTTAACTGACAAAGTTCTTTTGGCAATAAATCTGAAGAAATTTCCAGAGAGCCGGAATGAAACCACAATTGTTATGATTCCGAAAGTCCCCAATCCGGAACATATATCACAGTTCAGGCCAACAAGTTTATGTAACATGGTGTACAAAGTTATTTCGAAGCTCCTTGCGGCTAGGCTGAAGGTGATCCTTCCTGAGATTGTGTCACCAATGCAAAGTGCATTTGTACCTGGGAGACTTATTACTGATAATTTCTTAATTGCCTATGAGAGCTATCATGCAATAAAAAACAAGAGAGTTGGGAGGTATTGTAGCTGTGCGGTCAAGCTGGACATGCACAAAGCATATGACAAAGTTGAATTGAGATTTTTGGAGCTGATTCTTTTGCAACTCGGTTTTGCAGCAGATTGGGTGCATCTTATTATGGAGTGTGTGACCTCGGTCAGGTACAAAGTTCGCTTAAATAATTGCTTATCTAATTTTATTGTCCCTGGCAAAGGGCTGCGACAGGGGGATCCATTGTCACCATATCTCTTTTTATTATGTGCGGAAGGGCTCACAAGCTTGATTTCGCATGAGGAGACAGCAGGTAATATACAGGGAGTTAAAGTGTGCCGCTCAGCTCCTTCTATTTCTCATTTGTTATTTGCGGATGACTCTCTAATATTAATGAAGGCTGATAATAACAATGCCATGAGTCTAAAGAGGGCCCTAGATGAATATTGTGCTCCTTCAGGGCAAATGATCGGTGTGTCAAAATCTAGCATATTTTTCAGCCCATGTACTCAGGTGGATGTGAGAATGGAGGTTTTCACCACTCTGGATATAATGACAGAGGCCATCACGGATAAGTACTTGGGCCTTCCACCATTGGTGGGAGTTCATAGATCGGACTGCTTCCAACATATTATTGATAGAGTGTGCAAATTGCTAACGGGTTGGAAAGAGAAAATGCTTGCTTTTGGTGGGAAAGAAGTTCTTATCAAATCCATTATTCAAGCTATTCCAGCGTATGCAATGTCGTTATTCAAGCTGCCCAAACAGATATGTAAAGGGATAATCTCTGCAATGTCTCAATTCTGGTGGGGAGATGATGACCAACAAAAACATATGCATTGGTTTGCGTGGTGGAAGATGTGTATACCAAAAAAGAATGGAGGTATGGGTTTTAGAGACTTAGAGAGCTTTAATCTTGCTATGCTGTCTAAGCAAGTGTGGAGGTTGATTTCAGAACCTGATTCTCTATGTGCCCAAGTTTTACGAGCAAAGTATTTTCCTTCGGGTGACTTATTAAATTGTGAGTTGAAGAAGGGAAGTTCATACAATTGGCAGAGCATATGGGCTGGGATCCAAACTTTTAAAAGAGGACACATTTGGAGAGTGGGAGATGGAGAGAATATCAATATTTGGAATGACTATTGGATTCCAACTAGCTCAAACCGGAAAATTATGACCAGACGAGGTAACATTGTCTATACTCATGTTTCTGAATTTATAAATGAAAACAATGAGTGGGATGAGGAGCTTATTAGAGATCTATTTTGGAGGGCTGATGTGGAAAGAATTCTTAAGATTCCGTTGGCCGTTGGTATGATGGAGGACTTTGTTTCATGGCATTATAATAAAAACGGAGTGTTCTCGGTAAAATCTGCGTATTATCAAGAATGTGATTTTTAGCATGTGAGGAAGCTATGAAAAACTAGACTCTTTGATGCATCTGGGTCCAACCCTATTTGGAAGTCTATCTGGTCTCTTAAGGTACCAGCTAAGATAAAAATTCATTGTTGGAGATCGGTGTTAGGTGCTATACCATGTTGTGGGGTTTTAGCTAATCGCCACATTCAACCATCAAGCCAGTGCCCTCTGTGTGTGGTTGATTGTGAGAGCATTTCTCATGCTTTCTTCAAGTGTCCGAGAGTCAAGGAGATTTGGCAATACTTTGGTCTATTAGACTCGGTCACTAAAGCATGTATTGAAGAGGTGCAAGGGGACCTGGCTCTTGTTTCGGTGTTATTGAACCCGGCTGAGGCACCAATGCACCCGGATCTAAGAAGATGTGACCTCATTGCCGTTACCATTTGGTATACTTGGTGGGAGAGGCACAAGATAACACATGGTGAAGAGATTGTTGATCCGATCCGCTTAGCACCGTCTATTCTAGCGTTGGCTATGAATTTCAAGAGGGCGAAGAAGATCAGGAGCACCGTATAAACAGACATGGATGGCTGAAACCACCAGAAGATTGTGTCAAGCTAAATGTGGATGCATCTTTTGATATTGATACAGGTACAGGAGGTATGGAGCTATAATTCGTGATCACTCTGGCATGTTCATCTCATGTGGTCGCTGGACTCTTAATCATGTGGAGGACGCGGCAACGGCGGAGGCACATGCGATCCGCAATGGACTTCTACTAGCTAGATCAGTAGGATGCAATCGAATTATGGTTGAATCTGATTGCATGGAAGTTGTGGAGACCATGCAAAATAACGGGAATTCTCTTGGAGCAGCTGCAACAATTTATGAAGAATGCTCGTTCATTTGTCGTAATTTTAGCCATGTTAGTTTTTCTCATTGCCCGAGGGAGGCTAATAGGGCCGCACATATTTTAGCAAAGTTTTTCGAGGTCGACCATGAGATATGGCATGCCGATCCTCCGACTTGTGTGCGTTCTGTAATCACGGATGATGTAACTATTGTGCCAAATTAATATAATCCGTCGTGGTGGCTTTCAAAAAACATGCACCAAGTTGAATGGTCATTTGAGATTTCAGTATTTGTTGAGCCCGACTTAGTGATAAGTCCAGTAAAACCCAACATATATTTGGCAGCGGTCAATGAGTCGTATATATAGGAGAAGAACCGAATCGTCTCGTGTCGCGACTTAAAACGACTAGCTTTCAAACTCGTAGACTTATGGGACAAGACGCCCAAAATTCCAAATGGCAGCCTCTACAGGGCAACATAGTGGATTTCGACGTGCATTCACGGGCATGAAGAAAGTTGCTATTACTGTACACCGGAAAAAAAAGTTGGCTATTCGATCACTTGTCGTTGTCTCTCATATTAATACGTGTACATCACCATGAATATGGGGATCGTTCGCCGAATCGTCGGACTCTGCCACACGGATCGAAGGAATCGGCGTAGATATCTAAAGATTGTTTTATACAGTAAAAAAAACTTTAGGCCCTGTTTGGGATGGAGGAAAACCGTAGGAAAACTGCAGGAAACCTGTTCCTAAGGAATTCTCTCCTATCTCTAAAAAAAAGGAATTCTCTCCTAGATCGGCGTTCGGTACACATGAATCGTTGCCCAGCAATCCTCCCGAAAGATTTTCTCACCCGTGAATTCACAGGAAAACAAACATCCAGTAGCAGCTCGTTTACTTGGCGTATGCCCGAGGCAAAGGGAGAGAGATTGGAGGAAAGCTGCTGATCAGCCATGCATAGTGGGGCCTGCATATAAATTCTTTGTCTATGTAAGCTGGGACCTACTGGAATATAAAACGCATGATGCCCATCATTTCCTGGGTTTGTTTTCCTACGATCCGAACGCCTCACTTCCACAGTTTTCCTATGTCTTCCGTTCCTATGTTTTGCAAGTTCATTCCTTTCCTATTCCCTTATTTTGCTCAATTCCTATGTTTTCCGACCCTGTGTCCCGAACAGGGCCTTACTGTTGTCACTTCAGCTCACGAGAAGAGGATGGACGCGTTTTTTTTTAGCTCTTGCCGAAACCTGTCGTACGTGGCACCCACCGACCACACTGATCTAACAGCTCAGTTTATCTATTCCCTGACGCGTCTCCCTCCTGTGATCTGCTCCGCGACGCAACGCCGCCCGCTTCGTCTCCTTCCTGGCACGACTCACGAGCAGCGACTCCGGCCGCCTCATCACGTTGTCTTCCGCTGAGGATCCCCACCCTCCCCTCATCACTCTGCATCCTAATCCTAACCCCATTCCATCCCCATAGCTGGCGAGCAGGTACGAATTCACTTCCAAATCCCTACATCCAGATCTTCATGTTCCATTGCTCTATTCTACTTGATTCCCTACCTCCAGATCTGGATCTTGTTTGTAGGCGCAGTAGATTCTAGAGTCCAGGAGATGAACAAATTTTGTGTAATATTTTCTGTGAACTGTTCTTCATCCATGAGATACTACATCTTGCATATGCGATTTTGTTTGTAGAGTAGAAAATCCTAATACTAATTCTTATGATTGCTACTTTCTGTAAAGACCTTTGGAAATAATCTGTTGAGTCCTTGTTCAAAAAATAATCTGTTGAGTCTCTTATGATTTGCATCAACTTGTGTTGTCTTCAGGAAAAAAATTAAGTAAATGTATGTATGTGCCGGATAAAGTGTTTGTTCATGTCAGTTTGTGTTATAAATACAAATGTGTCCATTAATTATAAAATGTGGTAGACATCAAATGTTTCCTTTGCTCATTAGTCCCATGTGATATAAAGGCAGCGGTTGCGAAACAAGATGAGCTAGCGTCTCGTGAATCCTAGCTACAGCCATTCCCTTCTTCGTGCTTTGCCCCCAAAGCGCGTCTCTCCCGTTGTCTTCTTCCATGGGTCTCCTGTCCAACAGGTTTTGCTCCAAATCCCCTACGTTATTGTTTAGGAGTATTATCAAATCAGCTATCTAGCGTATGTGATTTTTGTGCCGTTTTCTGGCCCCATTGACATAGGATCGAGAAGGAGACCCTGAAGGTGGGCGATCACATCTACTCCTGGAGGGCCGCGTGGGTCTACGCGCATCATGGTGCGGAACCTTTTGTCACTCGATCATCACCTGCCGATCATGCAAATTCTGTTGATAGTATGCATATGTGCTCATACTGTACATTTTAGTTTTCTGCATGTGTAACTCTGTGTGTTTCTTCATCAGGAATATATGTGGGCGATGATATGGTGATCCATTTCACCAGAGGAAGGGACCAAGAGGTCGGAACTGGCACATCCGTTGATCTTCTTCTCATGAGCTCTGTCCCTGCTAGGAGCACCACGCCATGCTTGGTATGCAACAGCAACCTGCAAGTCACCGCCTCCGGCGGCGTCACGGAGACAAACGGCGGCGTCACGTCCTCCTGCCTCAGCTGCTTCCTGGCAGGGGGTGACCTCTACCGTTTCGAGTACGCCGTCAGCCAGGCCCTTTTCCTTGCCAAGGCGGTGCGAGGAGGGACATGCATGCCGGCCACCACCGATCCCGGTGAGGTGGTTGTCCGCCGTGCCAACGACTCCTTGAGCACTGGATTCGGGTCCTACAACCTGTTGAAGAATAATTGCGAGAACTTCGCGACATACTGCAAGACTGGTCGTGACCGGACGAGCGGGCAGGTTGTCTCCGCCATCACGACTACGGCTACGGTGATCTTTGGGTTGGTCATCGCTCTCCCGGTGTACTGTGTCATGAGGTATGCACGTGACATTGGCAATCGTCGACAAGAGGAGGAAGAAGAATAGTGTTATTTTTGTTGTTGTTGAACAGATAGTGAACTTGTAAAATAAAAAGCATTATGGTGATTGATTGATTGTTGGTGAAGAAAAATGTAAATTATGGTGATTGATTGGTAGTGTAGAAAAAAGAACGCAAATTACGGTGATGATTGATCATTGGTAGAAAAAATGTTAATAGTATGGGAAAAGCTGTAAATTATGGTGACTAATTGGTAGTGTGAAAAAATAATGTAAATTATGATCGTGAAATTGGTGGACAAAATAATGTGAATTATGTGGGAGAAGTGATGTGAGAGAGGACGGACAAAGAGACTCGAGCGAAAGTCATCCTGGTAGGAAACTTAACGCTAGAGATATCTTGCTTGGAGCTGCTGCCATGACGCTACAGCGACGGCAGACCCTAGCCCCGGACAAACGGACATTAGATGGGTGCGTACTCACGCTGATTTGGATAGAACACAACACTTGGTGATCCAACTTCGGCGACAGGAGATGTGCGTCTGGTGCACCGTTTCTTCAGTCGAGTGTGGACTTAATTTATGGTAGTTGTCCCATACCGTCGTTTTTTCATAATTATGGGCCAGCGATACCTTTTTTTTTTGCGGGGAAAAGAGAATTATATTAAACTGAAATAGGGTTACAATCATTGGCTACAACCGTGGCAATTTCCTGAGGGAAACTCCTTGGCCAAACCGTTGTTCTTGCCTGTACCCTACCCATCTTAGTTAGCTCATGACTTATAACATTGGCGTCACGACTAATTCTAGCTACTGCAGTTCATCTTTCATGAACAAGCTCTGTAATGTAATTTATTCTGAACGTGTGCCTTGATTGTAGCTTGTTGTATCATCCTCCTCTTTATCAAGGAACACTGGTTTGTACCAACATTATACAATGCGATGGCAAATACAGAAGTTCCACCTGTGTGGAAGCAATAAGCAGAATCTAAGTCCTCGTATGCCAGTCCAGTACATTCAACCAGCGTTCGGGGCACACGAATGCTGTGCTTTGAGCCAATGATTCACTCTTTAACTTTTCATGATCCCTTTTTTCTTTTGAAATCTTGTCTTCATATACTCGATGTGGGGTACTTGGAAAGAACGGAACCGGCGGGTCTTTCGCAACACCGCCTTGCAGCCGGACGCGGTAGCCCACCTTGTGTGGGAGGAGATCCAGCAGCGTGCTTTGGCACACTCTCAAGACCCAGGAGGATAGGCTTTAGTTAGTTTTCTTTTCCGTTCTTAATTTTCTGCCATCGGTTTCTTGCCGATAAACTTCTGTACATAACACTCTATTCTATCTAATCGGACGGCATGATCGACTGCCTTAAAACTCAAAAAAAAAAATCTTGTCTTCATGTTTGCTGGTCGTGTAATTGTTCTGGTGCTCTTTGTGTGAACGGTGGTTGCTGTGAAATTCCACGCCGGCTGACTTGTGAGAACGGTAGCTGGTATGGAAACTCCACGCCAACTTACATTGTTCGTATCACTGGGTGCATTGACTTTGAATTCCACGCATGCTGAACATACCATACATTTGGTCGCCTCTTTTCTGCATGGCCTGGAAATAGGTCGCGCTCTTCCTTGTAGGTCTTAAAACGCCATGCTGAAAGATACTGTATCTTTGTATTTACTAGCATAAATTGGTGGTTTTACCAATTGCCAACCATATAAAACCTCTGTTAAAGAAAAGAAACAACTTATAATAGAACAATTTCGTATTTCTAAGCAAACCGGGTCACTCTATTTGCAAATTTCACGTCACCACGGACGAGTCTCATCGATGTATAGTTCAGATGAGAGCGAGGCAATACAGGCCAAAGGTGTCAGTGCGTCACAATAGACATTAGGGATAAAAACGGGGCGCAAATGGATAAACTGGATGTCGCCGCATTTGTTTTTAGACTTGTGAAGAAAAATGAATACGGAAATCCTAGAAATGAATACAAAAATAGTAGATATCATCGGAAGTAAATACAGGGAGAATACGATGTGGAGACGGATACGAAAAGATAATTCATTGCAACTGAAAACACTCTTGAACCATGCAGAAAAACACAACCAAACCCATAGATTCAACTCCTAGGATGACTCAGATATGTCATAAATATACAATAAGGTAAAACTATCGTGCATAATCATACAATTTTTTGGGGGGATAAGCATACAACTTTCGAACATAATCTGAATCCGGTATACTATTCAGATAGCCTTTTTTTTTTAGCAAATACTATTCAGATAGACTGGGACGGCCAAGACGATCGCGGAGGAGGATTTGAGTTGAGCCTCAAGTTTACATGGGCTGGGCTTGAGTGGTACCTGGCCATGGGCAGCCCGGCCCCACGCCCAAAAATCCCGGGCCGGGCTCGGGCCTGTCGGGCCTGACGGTCGGGACGGGCCCAGGCTTGCAGAAAACAGGATTTTGATTACGTTCCATAAATTTCCATTTCCAGTTTCATATTTGAGCACCGTTTTTCAATCCCAAGGAAAAAAA
Organism: Poa pratensis; assembly: GCA_947311845.1. Taxonomy (NCBI): domain Eukaryota; kingdom Viridiplantae; phylum Streptophyta; class Magnoliopsida; order Poales; family Poaceae; genus Poa; species Poa pratensis. Next base: position 41,799,069 of record CAMZMU010000055.1, on the reverse strand, counting down.
AGGCACCCTTTTCCACGAAGGACGTGAAGTCTCTCCACTCCGTTTTCATCCATGCGTCTCTGGCTTGGACATAGCGCTCAAGGCGGAGCCATGACTAAGAGCGTGCCACAAGTCCAGGTGCAAATGCATTCAACAAGTATATACAGCAAGATGAGATGGGCACATCATCGTACAGTCATGCACAAAGAGCTGAAGAACATTATAGTATTCAGACACAGCAGCTTGCATAAACCAGGAAGACACACGGTATTCGACACACAAGTATGGTGCAATATTTGGATTCAGAGACCCGGCCAATGACATATTCAATGACAAATTTGTGTACAAAATTACAGTCCCCCACAACGTAGATGTATGTGCAGGTAAAAGCATGGGACAACGATTCCCAGCTTTACAACAAAAAATGGCAGCACCAGAAGATATCTCGGAATGAAGAGGTGCATTCAGGATATAAAGTTTGTTCAGCTCTGTTTCACTACAAAACTAACAAAATCTTGGACAATGAATATGAGCCCAATGAACGTCTCATTAAGTTCGATCGCATCATCACCACGAAAAATCCATGTTTACATCAAGTTAAGAAGAATCAAGGTGGTCGCCTGTACAGAAACTAGCACCGTCTACTCTAAGCCACAAGCCTCTGTGAACCTGCAGGGAATCTCAATGTCAGTTTCTTTGAACAGCTTTGCCTAAAGTACTTGACAATGTGCTATCCACGTACCATGCATCAACGAGAAGAGCTGCACCCTCCCAGAATAATGAAGCAGGTCACTTTGAGAAATGGAAAATGAATTGAGCTGAAAGAACGAAAAGTGAAGTCAGCTAATGATGATTCGATCTAAAAAGAACAAAATTTATAAGCTAGTTTAGAATAATCATGATTTGATCTTTAAAAGCTATTTTAGAAATAAAGCTGACCGTGTAGAGTCGGCATTTTTTTCACAAATAAGGAGAAGGCATAAGAGAAGTACACACATACCTTATACTCTACGTTTTTGTGCACCAGTAAACATTTGAGAAATATGAAGTCCCCTGCTGAATGCTTCATTGAATAGGATCCTTGTTTGCATTTCCTGGAGCCCGGCAACCATGACAACACAGCAACAGGTGTCATAACAACCACTCCGAACATTATATCATAAAGGCGTGCCACGGTAACTATTGTTTTCCAAACTGTCTCAGACCTCCTCAGGTATGGCTTGAACACCAGAGCAATAGATATGATTCCCCAGCCAGTTGGCAGCAGAGCCAAAAGGCTAGTTAAGGCATCAATGAACTGAAACTGTGTGAATTGTATCAACAACACAATACCAGTCACAGTGAAACCAACAATAACAGCTTGGACAAACCGATAGCGGATGTGCTTCTTTGCTGAATATTTGTCTCGGAAGTAAGCAACTGTGACAAGAGCCACAAAAGCCAGCAGTATGCATGTCCAGGAAAGAAGATAGACAAGGATGCTTTTACTCCCAGCGGCGATGTGAAGCCGATAAACAATAGCATACTGAAAGAAGAAATACCGGAGGTCTATAATGATTTCCAAGATGCTCCCCCACAGACCAGATGTCCGAAGATGATCAGTTTCCTCTTCCCACCACTTTTCCCAGCTTTGATCTGACTTCACTGAGATTCCACCTTGGAACCAAATCCAAGTTAGGAAATCTTCAAAATCATTGAAATTCTTTAACCAGTCAAAACCTGATGGATTAAAAATGAAGGGGGCAAGAATCCACGAGGACACTAAAAACCAACTTGAAAGTGTCAGCATGATGTACACTAATGTATTCTTAGCAGCGCTGCTATAGGATGCATAAACAACCAATATCACACCGAGCTCTATTGCTTTGAGAAAATGGCTACGGGCATATAGCCTGTAGTTCTCGGCAAATTTCTTGTGCTCCACAACAAATCCACGGCCAGTTGCCCGATACTTTGCACCTCCATGAAGGATTGTCCGCCCATAATAGTGTGTCTTGGTTCCCATGGAAAAGGTGTAGAAAACAGATGCAAACTGCAATTGCATTTTTAAGAAATCCCACACAGCATTGAGGAATCCGTGCTCAAGTGAATTTTCAATAATCATAGGTAATGCTGTGAACAGGCCCAGCTGTATGACGAACTGCTGATTCAGGACAGCTCCCAGGGCTGCATTATTAGTAGTGCTAGTGTTCTTGCTGATGTAGTCCTCGAGCCCACTAAGTGCAAGATAAAATCGTCCCCATACAAACGCATAGACAGTCAGCACAACCATCATTGTGTTGAAATAAAATCCAATTGTTGTATAAAAGAAAGATAGCATCCGAAAGAAGTCCAATCTGTGGCCCAGTCTGTAAACATCACGGCTCAGAGTTTGCTCACCATTGCCACTAGCAACCTTGGCTTCAAACATAGAAACCTGGTTGAGCCCCACATCTCTTCCTTTACCAACCTGGATATATTCATGGTGTGTAACATTGCCCCCACGGAGGGTACAATTGAATCCAGCAAAGATATCCTCGCTGATGTTGATTACTCTTGATGCTTTACTAACACCCCCTCGGCCCAAGAACCAAAGACGATCAAACACATCTGGGTGGCCATAATGCATTCTAACCTTGAGTGGATTAGCTAGAACCCGCTGCCCCAGTGTGACAAAACTTGTTTCCTGGGCAGACATAAACCAAGCTAGAGAAGACACTGAGCCAGTGAACACGTGTTCCCGAACCCCAAGGATTTTGGGCTTGCGAATTCCATAATGGCGATTGAACTCTTCTAGCAGATTTCTCATCTTAAGAGCCTCTTCGAAGTAATTGTCTTGGTTCATATCAATGGTTTGAACCGCATCACCCCTTGTGAAGATCAGCGCGTGATTCTGGTTCTCTGGCTTGCCTTCACCAAGCTTCAACGGTCCAGGCAACTTAACCCGATAAATTTCAACCTCTTGCTGCAAATGCTGATCATATTTAACAAGCACGGAGAAGTACTCTGTTTCACCACCATTCGAGTGCTTTTCATCAACATAAGCTACGCGAAGTGCTTCATAGTTTTTCATTAGCTCCAATATCTCGTAAGCATGGGGATCATTTTTGGCTTTCTGCTGACCATAAATTTGGCATGCAACCACATAAGTGTATTTCATAAGGACAGTCCCATACTCACTACCTTTAAACAAGGAGCTCACACCACTGGTTGCTCTGCTCAGTGTGCGTGACGAAGATGCTCTGCTATAATATCCTGACCCACCAGCACCTCCGTCTCGTCTCGAGGATCCAATTCTTGAGGAGCCCATTGTAGCAAGCTCCCTCGTTCCAGTTCTTAAGTCATGTTCAGAGGCGGAATCCAGAAAAGTCAGCATCTTGAGAGCATCATAATAGTACATCATCCCCCTCACAGTACGTGAAGTGTCTGTCCCCTGTATGAGACCCAGTGCCGAAGATCTCTTAATCTCTCCTTCTCACTGTACAGCTCCTTAATTTCAGACATCCCCTCACGCTTCATGCGCTCAATGAAGAACTCCCACTCATCGGGTAAATCTGTTGCAGATAGTATAGGATTGAGATGCCATCTTCGTTCTCCTTATACAGCTGGTCCTTGTTGTACAACACCTCTTCATTATAATATGGCGTCAAGACACTGAAGGACATCATCTTCTCCACCTGGGTTGCTCGTGGTATGTTCATGAACAATGAATTGCTGAAAAAAGCGATCCTCCGCCGAGCTTCAAGGTTCTTTGGAACATTGACCATAGAGTCCCTTGAGGTCAGGATGGTGTGCATGCGCCGCACCTGCTTATAGAAGGTGGCATTCTCCTCATCAGGCAGCACAACAGTGTCCACAAAGAGAAGGCTGGTGGGCCTTGCCTGTGCCAGGCCTTCGTTCCTCAGTTGTTCCATGCTCCTTTTCTCAGCCTGGAAGTCACGAACAACAACATCATAGAGAGTCTGAAGAGCATTGACGATCTTGGTAATGTCCTTGTTGGGCTTGAGAAGTAGGTTTAATAGTGCTGCAAGTTTTGCATGGACGTTTTGCATCACAGACATCTTATACTCCACAGTGAACTTCTCCAAATGCATTGACTCATCAAACTCACGAAACAACTGTGTCACAATGCCATGTTCCTCGGACCTTTCCTTGATGATCTTTAGCAGCATGTATTTTGTACTATCATATACCTCAACGATGGCGCAACGACGATAATCATTCTTGCAGATCTTCCTCCAGAGCCTGCGATCGGATCCGTGAACCTCCTTTGCCTGACCCAGTGCAAGTGACAGCTCGTTACAAAGCAAGAAGCACGGCCAGCGGATCACACGCACATTCCACAGCTCCGGTGGTAGCTCAAGAAGCTCAACTTCAAGATCACTTACAATGTCCTCCTCACGGAACTTGGTAATAATCTCGTTCCAAAGATCTGGCGGCGTCCTGAAGAACTGGCGCGACTGCTCCATGGGCCAGCCGAGGCGATCGAAGACGTCGCGGCGCCAGAAGTACTCGTTGATGTCGTCGTAGTTCCGCCAGGCGGCATGGGGCGCGGTGCCGCCGCGGCTGGACTCGACCTCGGCGCTGACGACGCCGTAGATAGGGTGACGACGCGGGTGAGAAACGCGTCCTCGCCGTTGACGGCCGGGTTGGCGGGCCGTCCGGTGGCGGTGTCGATGTAGCCCTCGAGGATCCTGTGCAGCTCGAGCGCCATGTGGTGGTAGATGTAGCAGATGCACTCGGGCATGAAGCGGAGGTTGGCGGCCTCGCCCCAGACGAGGAGGTGGAGGCCCGCGAAGAGGAGATCGGCGCGCGGGTCGTCCTCGGGGACGAACACGTTGGGGCGCTTGCCGAGGAAGCCGCACCAGGAGTCGTAGTTGCGGAGGAGCTTCCGGCGGAGGGAGCGCGCGATGCGCGGCTCGAGGGTGTCGGAGAAGTCGGCGGAGGAGAGGCGCATCTGCGCGTTGGCGAGGAGGAGACGAGGTGCTCGCGCTGGTTGCGGACGCTGTCGCGCTGGAAGCCGAAGAAGGCGCCGAGCCAGTCCATGATGTCCTGGTCGGCGCGCCAGGGGGAGTAGGGCGGCGGGCGGAGGCCGCCGACCGCGCGGAGCGCGGCGGCGGCGGCGCGGACCTCCGGGAAGCGGAGGGAGGGGTGCTCGGCGAGGAGGTCGTGGATGGGCAGGATGTTGTAGGCTCCGGGGCGGCAGCCGGCGGGGCGGACCCCGCGCGGCGCGGCGCGGTGGCGCGCGGCGTGGTCATGGCGGCATTTGGGTTTAGGGTTAGATCTGGTGGGGTGGGGTGGGACGGGATGCGATGCGATGCGAGGAAGAAGGAGGGGAAACTGTGGATGGGTTTTGGAATGGTTTGAAAAATTGATACGCGATGGCTGGCGTGGGGAGGGGAAGCCGGAGGAACTGACGAAACGGTGTGCGAGCGAGCCGACCGCGTGCGTGGAGGAAGAGAGAGATGTGGTGGAGGGGATGGTGACGGGGAAGGGTTCGCTTCAGGGTTCCGGGGTGTGTGTGTGATTAGCCAAAACTCCTGGGGCACCGGGGAAGTTTAGTGCGGTTTCGTGTTGATTTGGTAACTTGGAACGGGTTTTTCAGGCTTCAGGGTTGATTTGGGGCGAAGGATCTTTTTCCGAATGAACTGCTGCCGTTTTTATCTCAGCCGCATCTCGTGTGCGCGTGGTTTCAATGCTTTCCGCGTTCGCTTCTCGCTTCCTTTTCTACAAATTAATAAACAAAATAATGCCATTTATCGGTACGAATGAAGGAACACGACAACACATCTGTAGTACTCACCCGTGGTTAATTAAGGAAAAGTGGGTCACTGAACTTCCCGAACATATTTCCCGATTGAAGAGAAAAGACGCGGAAAAGGTTGGTGTACCTTGTACTCGTACCAAATGAGAACCCATTTGATGCATTGTTTCTTTTTAAAAAGATTTTTGTACTATCTCTGATCCGTAAAAAATGTCACAACTGACCACGTACGATTAAATAGCACATATGGCGACAGTTCATTCGGATCGGAGGGAGTAGTAAATATAGTGGACGATGAATCGGTTGGGTATTGTTTGTTGTGTTGTGCTGGGCCCTCTGGACGCCGTCGCGTAATAAGCTAGCAATTGAATCCAAAGCTCCCAAACACCCGGCTGACATTTTCAGTTTGGTCCAAGCTGTCATAGGAGCAAGAAGACCGGAGGACCTGGTGGCGATGGCGAACGATATTAAGCTGATCTACTCTTCCTTTGCGCCAAGACAAGCTTTATCTTAATTTTGGTTGAGCAGTTCCCAGTCCAGTGGCGGAGCTTGACAAAAATGGTTGGGGGGCGGGGGACGGGACCAAACAAAATTTGAACAATTGCAAGGAATTAGAATTCGTTGGCCTTTTTTCAAATGGGGAGCTAGCCGTTTGTAGACTTTTTTTTTATATTGGTGACATTGGTTGCGATGCGATGTTGCCTTTTTTACCTATTTTCAGTCCAATTCCTAAGTTCTAACAAACTAGCACCGCTGATAATTCTCTTACTCTCATTTCAATCAACCAATCAACAACGAAATTGGACAAATCTGCTCAACAAAAAAATTGGACGAAGTTGCAGCTCAAACAAAAAAAAATCCCCAATTTAGGATCAGGTGGTTGTGCTCGTACAGTCGTACTGGAACAAGAAAAAATCCTACCTAGATTACCATTTACCACTTAGGCACTAACCAAGAATAAAAAGAGTCAAGGAGAGGTCCAGTTGGAGGATCGACCGGTGGAGTCGTCGGGTCACTACTACTCAGCTGTTGGTCGTCGGCCGCCGGGTCGGGAAGACGTCGCTTGGACGGATCATTGGCTCGCTTCATTGGTCATGCTCGTAGGCTTCCAAGTAGGAGCATTCCCGCTGGGTCGGACGTAGCCAGGAGCCAAGTCGGGGGGGGGGGGGGGGGGGGGGCGGGGTGACGAGAATTCACCGATACAGTTCGGCGATCACCACTCGCCAGTTTGGTTGTGCTAGAGCGGATAGATCTCTCTTTTTTCCTCTTCGATGGAAGTTGCGGGGATGATGGGCCATATGCCTGGCCTGGGGGCAGATGATCTCATTTTATACAATTCGAACCTAACTACTAACTGATCATAAAAAAATTCGTTTTGGGCTAGGGGGGGGGGGGGGGGGGGGGGGGGGGGGGACGGCCCCCCTGACCTCAACATAGCTCTGCCATTGTTTGAGTATTCTAAGAGCTGCCACTGACAACTTCTCTGAAGAAAATAAGCTCGGGGAAGGCGGGTTTGGGCCAGTCTACAAAGTACTTCTCCATTCTACTCTCAAATTACTTCTCCATACCTGAAACTGAACTTGGATGTACTTTTTTTTGCCGGTCGGTCAGGGCACACTGCAGGATGGGCAGGAGATCACGGTGAAAAGGCTGTCGAAAACCTCTCAGCAAGGGCACATGGAGATGAGAAACGATATCGTGCTGGTTGCCAAGCTCCAGCTTGGGTTCATCCGGCGAACATACCGCACTGGACAAGTGTGGTCTCCACCCTCTCAATGCTCGAGCGACCCAGGTTTACATGCATGGACCTAACTTCTCTCTTTAGTGTTCGCGAGATAGCGACCGTGGCTGAGACGTGTTTTATGCGTCACTTGGGAAGGTCTCCCAAGCGGTGTACCTATGAAGCCGAAATCCTCGGGTCCTGAGTGGAGGATGGACGATGATGTAGGAGTAGTATGTTTTGGAGTGTGCCTTGTTTGTATGTTGTGTTGGATTGGCTTTAATTTGTTGGCATGTTTATTTTTGCTTGGCGGTGCTTAGCCCTAGTTTAGCTAGGTTGCTCACTTATTTTCGAGGTTTTTGCTTGGTTTTCCTAATTTAATCGAGTGTCTGTGAGGTGTTTGGGTCTGATTTTTCTTATTAATTGGATCAATTCTATTCTTTGCGGCCATATTTCCATCCTAAACACAAATATTAAACCGGTTTGTATATTTATTGTTTGTTAATTGCTAGTAAACGTAGGTGAATCTGGGAGACACCAGTGTTCCTTCGATACATAAGAGCTCAAGACAAAAATCTAGAAAATTCTTGCATTAATAAGATCGATGTTCATGTGACATTGCGTTGCAACTATCCAAACCAATGTCCATGAATTTGTCACGTTATGATGGTTGTGCCCCTTTTCTTGGAAAATTTCCTGAAGCTTGATAGTTCCATGCCAATAAGTTGTCATATAGATATTCATATCCACTCTCTTTTTTCTTATAGCGGTCATTAATTCTTCGTGTTGCATCAGTATAGTTGGAGCCATTTTATATGATTTTTAATTAATACTGATTTGCTAATATTATTTGTTCGATATACATTAAGTCTGTACTCAAACTTTTCTAGCTTCAACTAGGAATAAATAAAAGTATATTTAGACCTATAACATGGAACGATATATCATCATGTTTGCCATATGAACAATTTCTATATACAAAGATTTAATATTTCATATATAGGTGCAAGGTCAAACATACATGTCAAAGACAACATCAACATATAAAACGTCTTATAGTTTTCAATCGAGAGGATATTTGATGGACAAGACTTCAACGCCAATTTTTTTTAGGTTTTCTTTTGAGTAGACTCGGACACACCACTAAATACCAAATAAACACTTTGAAAGATGGCCTTCGTTACAAAATAAAGTTGATCCTAGGAGTGACTAGAAACCAACTTTATATACAAGAAGGAAGAAGCGAGCGAGTAGAGATTTCTTGCACCTGATCTCCAGTGCTCCTGCTGCTACATATTTTTTGAAAAGTATATTTAAAAGTTTCAACAAAAACTGAAAAAAAACATGCATGTTCTAGATGATGTATCATATAAACGTGAAAAATAACAATGTGAAATACTTTATATTTCGACCTACAAAAATGACAATTAGAGATCTTATTATAATTAACAATGCATAGTATCTCCCCATTTTGCCATTTTTGTGTAGACTATAATATAGATATTTTATCACTGAGATTTTACACGCTTGTCTTATACATCATTGAGAACATGCATGAATTTTTCTATTTTTTTAAATATACTTTTCATTTTTTTAAATAGCAGGAGCACCGGAGCTCAGGTGCAAAAACAACTTTCCGGAAGCGTGTCTCGAACTTTTTTTTTTGAAATACAAACCTGCGTACAATCAAAGGATACGAAAAGCAATACATACGCACGTTTGTACAAGACGAACACAACTCAGAGCACTACAGCAGCGAACTGCTGAACCACCGGAGTTCCTCGTCGCCGACGCTCGCCGGAGAAGAAGAACCAGACCACCGCCCGCCTGGAAGAGGGAGGACCTCCAACCTTGAAGAAGACCGCAGAAACCACTCGTCGCAAGTGACGAGATCTTGCCGTTGAACGGGCACGGCCAAGCCACCCCGCGACCAGCTCCAGCACCTCCTGCCGCCGGACGACCAGGCCGTGCCAGAACCTCCACCACCGCGCCACCTCCCAAGCGCCAGAGCTGAGTACAGCGTCAGAGCTGAGTACAGTGTCTCGAACCTTGACTGGCTAAAGCGTAAAAACATCGCGTAAACAGATGAAACTCGTTATTTCAAACATATGTCATGAAATTCAACGTATCCAACACCATGACATGCTACTGTTTGCATTGTGGCAACGAGATTCACGTAGCAAACATGGTACAACCAACATGTGAAGAGTTGTCTTCAGTGGTACTCTCTCCGTTACTAAATATAAAATGATTTACACTTTTTCAGATTCACATGTATTTAGACATTTTTTTTGAGAAACACAGTACAGACACAGACACTCACAAACACGCACGTACAGACACCCCTATGAACGCACGCACGCAAACCCTACCCCTATGAGCACCTCCGAGAGACTGGTCCGGCAGATCTTGAGGTTGACGAAGTCACCACGGGCGTCTCGCTGTTGACGGACACGTCACCTACCACTGAAAGCATGGCGCCGGTTAAATCCTGGAAAATCCAGGAAAATGCGAGCACCCATGCCAAGTCTGGAACTTGAATTTGGTGGGCCGGTTCCACCACAAGGAACCAAACCAGCTGAGCTAGGCTCAGTTCGCTGTATTTAGACATATTTTACTGTGTATGTCCACTCATTTTAATCTGCCTCAAGTTATCCTGTGAAATGACTAAAACATGTTATATTAGAAACGGAGGGAGTACTTGTCAAGCTACTTCCGTATTACCACGTAAAATAGAGAACACCATAAATGATGGTTGGTCGTGAAATACCGTCGGTGTCGTCAGAAAAATGACGCACGGTAATAGACATTAAAGTTTTTTTAGGCTAACATTTGGAACGTCCTCTCATGCTGTCGAGCAGGTCCCGGGATAAATCACCATACTGGAGTCTATATTTGGAGGGCCCGGAGCTGATGAAAATATATGATGGATTGGAGATTCGTAAGTGGATAGCGCGTGCAACGGTGTTGCGCACTCTCTAGTGCAATTAGACAAGGGTGGGGCAAATGGCACGTTAATTGGTGGTTACCCGACCTGTGTGTCGGAGATAATAACAAATGATTGTAATCTATACTACTATTAATAGAGTAAACACCTTCGAGATACATTAAATTTGTGTCGTTCAATAACCCGATCAACGATCCAGATTGCTCCAATGTTTAACAACTCAACACACATTTTCAGTCTGTGGATATTACAGAAATTTTGCCACCGCCAAGTGCAAAAAACGATTCGTTTTGTTTTCTCGATATCTCCGTGACCCTCGCTGCTCTTTCTCGACGTCTCTGAAACGCGGCCCTCCCCGGCACGGCCAGATGCGCGGCTTCGGCGACGGCGATGAGTACAGGCGTGGCTTCGGGGAGGCGAGCAGTCGAGGGCAGGGACGAGCATCGGAGCACGGCCTCTGCAGCGGCGACGGGCGGGGCTGGCCAGGCAGGAGCTGGCTCGATGCGTGGTCTCGGCAACGGGAGCGGTCGCATATTTATGGAATTGCCACCGCCAAAGGATCCCCTTTCCCACTGTTTCCCGAGCATCCAGCGCCGCCGGCCAGAGCGAGGTTGGGCTCGCCGCTGCAGCCCCGTCCTCCTTCCATCCTACGATCCCACTCACCGCGGGATGTGCCGTGTGCGTCCTCAAGCAGCCCGTGGCAAGGGGCTCTTCGGTCGTCTTCAACGCCGCAGAGGCGCGATTGGGTGAAATCTCCGGCTGTACATGGATGAGCGCTCCGTGTCTGATTGATTGAAATTTCCGGCTGTACCTGGTAGATGTTCTTCTTCCTTGTTCCTCCATTCCTTTCACTGGAATTGATTTAGCGAGAAATTGCTCACCAATCACCGTCCGCGACCAGAGGACGAAGGCGCAGGAGAGCGCAGCGCGGGACGGAGGAGGTGGAGATGGCGCCGGAGGTGGAGCTGCATACGCCCCTGTTCTACGCCACTTGCGCCCTCGGCGTGGTCCTCAGCACCGGCCTCACGCACCTCGCCGTCACGAAATCGGACGAGGAGGAAATTAACAACCAATCAGTGCCGCTAATACCTGGTGTCTCCAATCAGCGCCGCTAATACCGTTTCCTTTCGCATAGTCCCACGCAGACTCCACGGCACCAGCGCCCCCTCTCCGTCCTCGGTCCCCTCAGGTCCCTCTCTCTCTCACGGCCGCCACCGGCCTCCACCGCACGTCCGCACCAGCGTCGCTGCCCGCACGCCAAGATCCTCGGCGTTGCCTCCGCCGGATCCTCGATTGGCGGCGACCGGAGGAGGCGCGGCTGCCGCAAGAGGGCCACTTGCTCACTCTCCTTCTTTCGGTCGTGCTCGTCGTTCACCTTCGGCTGTCGACTCCATCAGGCCGCGCTATGCAGCGATCTTACATTCCTGGTGCGGTGGTTGTAGGTGACGTTCACGTCGGTGGCTCTGGAACATGGAAATCGAGTCGACTGCCGTCCACTTCGCGACCTTGAGCTCCCCCTCCTTACCTCGACGGAGCACTGCTGCCGCCTAGGGTTTGGCCCTTCCGCCGCCAGTCACGGCACTCCCGGAGAGCTCTGCTTCCAGCCGCCCGCACAGTCATGACGGGTCCCCCCACCTCTAGGGGCTCAACATCTGCCACGACATCAGTCGGGAACATGGAAATCAAGTCTCAGTCCAAACCTTATCCACGTGCAGGGATCTCCAGCAGCTGTATATCCGCTGCTATCGTCACCACCGGCAACTCCGCCCCCAAGCCCCTCTTGCCTGTAGTAAGGGAACAGCCCCTCGCCGCCTCCCGGACGCACGCCGGCGTCCATCCGCCCGGCCGCACGCCGCATACCAGCGCCCGCCTCAGCGCCTCCACGCCGCGTCACGCCGCGGACCGGCGCCCGCCCCAGCGCCTCCACTCCGCGCCTCGCCGCCGCTCGGCCGCACGGCGCCGCCCAAGTACGTGAAGCGAGCAGCTCACTCTGAGATTCCCATGTATTTGGTTTGTTCTGATTACAGCTACACGTTCACGGCAACTGAACTTCTGAAACAATGAAGAAAAGTTCAGCTTCTTCTGAATTCTACACCTACACGGTAACTGATCTTCTAAGCCTATCCCTGGTTCTTGTAGAATAATGTATATATACTGCTTTAGCCTCTGGGAAGCTGGGTTTAGGAGAAAATTAGATCGATGGTCAATTGGGTTGGGCTCTGTAATGCTGCAGTGTTTGGAATCCCATTACAACAGTCCCCCATACAGATATCTCCCGTTATTATTTATGTAAGCTGTAGTAAGGGATGCATATGTGTTCTACAAGATATGTATTGAACAGATCCCAAATAATTTTTCTAATCTTCATAATTTGCGTTATGTCGTACATGTAACAGTTTAGAGAAGCAAAAGCAATTAATTCAGAATTTATGATATATATAATATTGAATGTCTTGTGTACAACCTTTAGCCAACTATTAAACAAGATTCATGTCATTGTTCCGTGAAGGTAACTGTTTACGAGTGTCGAGCAGCTATAGCTTGTCTCCCGAAGATCTCGGAGCAGATGGTTTGTACTAGCACCTAACCTTCGCCCTCCCTGATCCTTGACCCAGCAGGCAGCATCACCACTTCCCAACACCCGAGGTAGGAATGAGACATCACCTCCGGCACAATGGCACAACAAGGGTACTGCTGCCATCACCTGCATATGATGGACTCTCGTGCAAGATTGCGGCTGGAAGGCCTGTACAAATCTCCTCACGAATTTGCTTGTACAGATTGCTAGAAGAAACGGAGTACAGGTCGGAGCATTATCACGTACGACCAAGCCTGCATTTACAGGACTGAACAGGAGATCAAGTCTAACGTGGTTGATTGGAAAGAACTCAAAATGTGAGTGCAGCTCATATCATCGTAAGTTGTGTCTATTGACTGAATTGAAATGATTATAACTGAAAGAACCTGTATCTTTGAATGTAGTCACATCCTGGTGCTTTGGTAACATTTTAACTGATTTATTTTCGATTATTTGTAGGCAATGTTTTGAAGTTAGAGTAGGTGTTTTGATGAATGGATGAAGTCAAATTTGCACATGTGCAAAGCTTGAGGTGTGTTGTGTTTTCTTAGGTTACATCAGAATGACGAATATTCATGTAAACACAAAACTGAACTCAATACTAGGCCAACTGTTCTTACACCGCAAATTGAGACCCTTTACCAGCGGGTCATTGTCATCGGAGCAAGTTTTATCTTCCATCACTAGATCAATTCCATGTCCCGGCCCATTCCAATCCTCCATGGCTGTAGAGCTCGAGTTTTTATCCGGGGTCATCTTACTATACTGTTTGTAGAATAAATGATGATTTAGACCTTATTATACACTAGATATTTTCTTCGAGGGTTAACGTAAGGTGTTGTCTACTATCTCTTATCAGAGGTTTTAGGAAAAATTGCATTTCTTGCATCGATATCATCATACAATATATTTGTTTGCACAGTGTGAGCCTCTAACAATTGATTTTGCTGAAATTTCGTAGCTTGCACCTATAGTTTGTTCTTTTAGGTTTTGAAAGCATTCTCTCTATTCATTATGATCTCTTCCATTTACTCCTCACATTTAGTATTAATGCTGAAAACATGATATGGATTGGATCCCTCTAGGTCGTCTAAACAAGCATATGGCTGTACGACAATTATGTATGTCTTTTAAAGTATGATAATGAGAGGAAATGCAAACGGTAGTTTAGTAAAATGCCTCTTACTTCTTCCCACTTGCCCATGAGACAATGGCATTTGGGTCACTGGTCATGTAGGAGGCTCAATTAGAAGTGGTGGCTGTTTTCTGAGAACCAGGGACTGTCAAGGAACGTTCAAACAGTGAAGTGCATGCCTGAAAAGGTTGTTTCATTCTGCATTTGTCGTTGGAGGTAGCACCACAAGCCATTCCATTAGCTAATATTGGTATAAGGATGATGGATCCATTTTGTTATGTATGATATGTTACTGTGTCCGATCTGACTGCCAATTTGTAAGGTAATCATTTGCTTGCTTGCTTGATAATATTTGTGGCATATCCTTCATAAGTTGGTTTTGGAACTGGCAGCAGACAGTAGGTGTCATTTGCCAAATTAAAATATGACGTCCATAAGTTCAGTATAGAATTTTACTGCAAAAATGTCGTTGGCACCAAAGAACATCACTTTATAAGAGATCTCAAATTTTGGAGGGGTTTGTGCTTTGTTTCAATAAGTTACCTCATATTCTTCCCATGTGTAAATATATATCAGAGGAGTAATTCTAATATGACATGCCATTTAGAATGACAGAAACACCAGTACGGGCTGAAATATATGCATCTTCTATACAGTGTCATAGTGTCTTTAAAGATGAGGATTTCTACTAAACTAGCAGTTATTTCAGTATTATATATTGGCACCAATGTTGCGTTGCATAAATCCCTTGGTGGGACAACTAACCAGGAGTCTTAATGTGCAGTGTCCACTTAATTTCTGTAATTAAACATGTGTGTTGTGACATGGTGCCATGTAAGTAATAAATTATAATTTAGATCATGATATGTCATATTCCACAAATCGGCAGTATGTGACAGTATCCCCTCTTTTCTTCTGATCATAAGGCGCGCAAAAATTGCATGAATGTAACCTTTGCAGGGGCAGGGGTTGAAATATGACAATGGTATGACGTGATGGCGAGGCTACCTCGGTGAGGACTGATGGGGTGCTACGGAGGAGGAACTATCTATATCACCTTTATATTACTGGCCGATGCCTTCATTTTTGGGCGACAATCAGATGGACATTGTACCATTCTTCTGTTATTGATTATTTTTCAAGAAAAGAAGTGATCACGCCAATCAGAAACTATAGAGAATAGGTATTAAGAGTACATGATATACGAATAATATAGAATGAAGTACACACCATTGATTTTCACTTGTTTCGCTTTGCTAATCCTTGAAAGAAAGTGTTTCATCATCTGTTTAGACTTCCAAACTCAGTAAGCAGTTACTGCCCATTTTAGATCATTGTAATCATTGGAGTTCTCGGGATCTCACTAAGCAAAGAATTTCATGCCGTCTATTATTGTATTATTTGGTTGTTTCATTTAAACAGAATTCAATGTTTCACGTGACTTTGTTTGCACCATTAAAATTAAAATATGTTGAATGACTAAATATTCATATATGTATCACTTTGGATATTATGTTGTGGGAGTAAAATGTTAGAAGGGATGAGGTGAAAGCCGTTGAAGCAAATTACAATCGTAAATCAAATGCATTTCTACACCCGTGGCAGCGCACGGGCATTCACCTAGTAATAACAAATGATTGTAATCTATACTACTATTAATAGAGTAAACACCTTCGAGATACATTAAATTTGTGTCGTTCAATAACCCGATCAACGATCCAGATTGCTCCAATGTTTGACAACTCAACACACCTTTTCAGTCTGTGGATATTACAGAAATTTTGCCACCGCCAAGTGCAAAAAACGATTCGTTTTGTTTTCTCGATATCTCCGTGACCCTCGCTGCTCTTTCTCGACGTCTCTGAAACGCGGCCCTCCCCGGCACGGCCAGATGCGCGGCTTCGGCGACGGTGATGAGTACAGGCGTGGCTTCGGGGAGGCGAGCAGTCGAGGGCAGGGACGAGCATCGGAGCACGGCCTCTGCAGCGGCGACGGGCGGGGCTGGCCAGGCAGGAGCTGGCTCGATGCGTGGTCTCGGCAATGGGGAGCGGTCGCATATTTATGGAATTGCCACCGCCAAAGGATCCCCTTTCCCACTGTTTCCCGAGCATCCAGCGCCGCCGGCCAGAGCGAGGTTGGGCTCGCCGCTGCAGCCCCGTCCTCCTTCCATCCTACGATCCCACTCACCGCGGGATGTGCCGTGTGCGTCCTCAAGCAGCCGTGGCAAGGGGCTCTTCGGTCGTCTTCAACGCCGCAGAGGCGCGATTGGGTGAAATCTCCGGCTGTACATGGATGAGCGCTCCGTGTCTGATTGATTGAAATTTCCGGCTGTACCTGGTAGATGTTCTTCTTCCTTGTTCCTCCATTCCTTTCACTGGAATCGATTTAGCGAGAAATTGCTCACCAATCACCGTCCGCGACCAGAGGACGAAGGCGCAGGAGAGCGCAGCGCGGGACGGGAGGAGGTGGAGATGGCGCCGGAGGTGGAGCTGCATACGCCCCTGTTCTACGCCACTTGCGCCCTCGGCGTGGTCCTCAGCACCGGCCTCACGCACCTCGCCGTCACGCCGCTCCACCTCGCCAAGTGCAATATGCAGGTATTTCCGTATCTGACATAGTATCCCTTGTTCCTGTGTGGATTTTTTATGCTTCCACTGTTCTGTACTGAAATTGTTTGTTCAATACCTATTCTCACAGGTACATCTCATCTGGCTTTGGTGTGATGCTCCAAGAGCAAGGTCTGGTGGGTTCTTCAAAGACTGGATGGCCACGCTGGCTGGGTATAGTAGCCAGGGAGTGTGCAAGTTTAGCTACGAAGGCTACCAATTAACTCTTGCTATTTTTCTTCCATTAAATAGGAAATTACTCTGTTATTAAGTGTTATACATCAAGTTACATGACCGTGCAGATTGCAATTTTGATTACTATTTTTTTTCTTCATGTCCAGTTAAGGTTCCATTATTAGTGCACACCAAACGTTTGATGAATTGGTTGAACAAATTGTATGGAGTAGGAAAAGTTTGAGCACACATCTGTCGCAGCATTGGCCTGCAGTCTATGTTTGTGTCTACTGTCAGACTTTGAGCTCATTTGTCGAAAAATACTTCTGAAACCACCTGAGACTCTAAAGTGAACTATTTGGATAGTTCGAGGATGCAATTCACATAGTCTCAGAATACAGTGTTGAAGGGTGCAGCAGCTCAAGAAATTGGCCATTTAGATTCACCTTTTTTTTTTTATCATGTTTGTCCTCTACTTTGTACTTCTACAAATATTTTGCTGAACCTGTACCGACATCGATAAATGTCAAGGGCTTAGGCAAGTTGTATGGTGACCACAAGCGTTGCAGAAAATGGGCTGACTAGGAAGGTTTATAATTTGCTTCCTCAAAATATTGTTAAGATTATATGGGATTTTTTTTATTGAACATGTGCCTTGTAAAGACGTGCGTTGCACGTACATGTCAACTAGTAATTTAAGTTACAAAAAATGATTGTTATAATTCTTTGCCTAATTAATAAAACTCACGGTTTCCTATAAAAAACTTTTAGAACTAAATATGTTGCCGCTCGCCCCGATAGTCACCGCATCATCGTAAGAGAGAAGGAATACATCTAGAGCAAGAATAGAGATGTCTACAAAGAGCTGTAGACATATTTTTTACGCACAAATTGCTATAGTAACCATCCGGACCCATACGACGGGTCTAGGAAAGAAGTCATATCGACGGGTGATACACCTCGATATGTGTTGACGGTCGGATTAGAATCATTCAGTTGTAGTCACCTATGTACACTCATGCCGGCAACCACACCAACACCGTCCAAAACTTGATAACAAACCCGGCGACGACACAAGACTAAGAGCAACTTAGCAGATCCTGGATAAGTCCCGGTCCGAAAATTAACTACCATTTTTAGTATCCGGATAAAAAAAACGACCCGACTATATCCGGCAAAACTGACCGCTTCGGTTTTTTTCCCTGGGAGCGGGATATTCGACCCCGAGTTCCCATATGTTTGGTTTACGTCGTGTTCCCCAATCGCTCGGCAGTTTTGGCGGGTCAAAACATTCAGCTCGCGCCCTCCCTTCCGCATGTGCCACCGCGCATCTCGCTGCCCCGCGCCGTCGAATAGCTTCGTCGCCTCCTGTCGCATCGTTTTCACTTATATTGTTGTTTTATTAAAATTATGTTGTTCAAAATCATAAATTTGGCTAAAGCCCTAAAAAATGATTTGCAGTACCGTGCAAGCTCTCTTCTGGTACAGAGTTTGGAGTGTCTGTTCTGGCGTATTCCTATTCCGCGCGGTACCATAAAACGTTTTTTCAGTTCAAACCCGAAACTGGTTTTCCGGGATCTTCAAAACACCGTACTCTTTCTCTTTCCTCTGGCTCTGGTCTCGTGGCCGGTCAGCTAGCCTCGCCTGGGTCGTTTTTGTTTTTGACCAACCGCTGGGTGGGGCGCGGCACTGAAACTTCAAATTCTGGAGGGCGCATCCACAAGATTCCCATGTCCACCCGCGGCGGCCAGAAGAGAAAAAGCTGGAGGCTGAAAAGGCCATTCAACGGCGAAGTGCTGACCGGGTTACGCCACTGGGCTCATCAGTGCGCCGCGGCGACGGCGACGAACGGCTCCGTTTCATTTCATATTTGTTTTGTTTTTTATATGTGCTGGCGCGCCAGATGAGAAGCATCTCCGGATCCGGCGGGACCGTCCACCGCCGTGCCATGTGAACTGCAGGGCGGGACCCAGTTTGTTGAGCTGTGCAAAGCTACCGCGTTGTCGTTTGCCGCCGGCGAAATGACTCCCCAGGCGATGCGATCGGCAAAAAATCACTTGCTTTGTGGCTCTGGATTAACTGTAAATCTCTCGCGCGTCTCTACTACTCCTCATCACAGAGCTAGCAATCGGTCCAGAAGAAGTACTAAATCGTAGTAGTATCCCTGCGATGACTGGTTTCATCCTGCTCATCTCGGTTCCTTAAGTAGTATAAACTTTCCTTCAAAAAAAACCTTAAGGAACCGAGATAAGTGGAAATTTGTAGAAAAAAAATCATAGAGTGATGCGCGGAAAGAGAACGCCGAGATGAGATAGGAGATAGGACCAGTTGACAACCCAAAAATTGCCCACAATGGCTACATTGCCGGATATTGTGGCGCCGGCTTCGACAGCGATACATAAAAAGTACAGCTGCTTTTGGTTTGAACACTTTATTATTTACGGAAAAGAAGGGGCATGCATGTGGGGCGATGAAGGGATTGAGCTAGTTTGCTCGATGTGATCTGATTCCAGACAGACAACTAGACAAGCCACGATACATTGACATCAAGGTTCTTCTTAGCAAATCGCCATACAATCGAGGACCCAAAAAGAAAGTGGCCAGATCTAGAGTCGATCTTCCTAATGCTCAGACCAAGTCCTGTGCGGGCAAAAGGTAAACTTAACATCAGCTACCTACGGCGATCCACTCCCCGATCTCATAGGCAGACACCAAAAGTCCAAAAGTCAGTCCATCGCCGTCCCAAGTAAGTTAGCGCGTGTGGTCACCGGCTTCCTGATAATTAAAACCGTACGAACTCGAGCTTCGCCGATCAAGGCTTTCCGCACCAGATTCCTCTGTTTTTCCGACCCATCGCGGTCGCAGAGTCGTAGAAAACTGCTTCGACTTATGCGTGCCCAACGCGTGAGCTGCTAAGGCGTACACGGATCCAAGCGAGCGTATACGCGTTTACTATACATCCTTAACTTCGGGGTTAAGATCTGACGACGTTGACTGCACACGTATGCTTTACGCTAGCAGCATCGTGCAATTGCGATGGGGAAGTTGATAAAATGACACGTTCGCTAGTAATTTAAGCAATGGAAATCAGATTTAATTACTCCCTCCATGCATTTTCATGAGGCATTCTAGATATTTCAATATTGGCCAGATACGGATCAAAATGAGTGAATTATAACAAAGTCATAAACAGTACTCCCTCTCTTCCATAATATATGACATTTTAGATATATCTCAAACTTGACTACATACGGAGTGAAATGGTGAATCTCCACATTAAAATATGTCTAGATACATCTACATATGTACGAATAAGAAAAGTCTAAAAAGCTTATATTTAGGAAGGGAGTTAGTAGATACAAAGTGTTGAATAATTAGCGTACACACAAAACAAGCAACCCGAGAATAAAAGGAACATGGCTTGAAGAGTTGAGCCCCTCATCCATCCGCGCGAATTCAGACCAAAACATTAGAAACCTTGTGAAACTATACACACCAAACACCTATATAAAAAGATCACTCCATCTCGTCTTGGTTTTAAAGGTGCCGCCCTTCCAGTAGGGCAGCTCACCCTAGAGCACACATGGCGATTTGCAAGGAAGAAAACACCGATCTCGACCACCACTTCACAAGAGCTACCACGAACGTCACCGTCGCCCGCTGCATCGAACACCCGACAAGACACAAACTTTATGGCGAGATCGCCAAAAGAAGGCGTGGCAACTGAGCCACCATGGAAGGCCAAAACTTACAATGCCGTTGTCTCTCGACACCACAACTGAGTCGCAGCAGCCGGAGAAGGGACCCTAGGCTTAAGGGCGCCAACGGGCCGACGAACAAGGACCACACGTGGAAGGGAACATGACAGCCGAGAATGACTTCCAACCAAACACGACACCACACCACCTCAGAAAATTAAAATCAGATCACCGCCTCTAGCTCCCCCACCGGCCACAACGTTGCTCTCCAGCTGCCTCACAGTCCCAATACATCACCTTCCAGGAGGATACGCCACCAGACCATCGCTACTGCCCAATCAGAGCGATTTCGTGTTTCCACCCGAAAAGAAGAGGAAGAGGGGATGGGAGGTGGACCTCGACGTCACCTTCAATGAAGGGAATTACACCCAAAGCATAGTCGTCGTCAGGGCCGCCATTGTGAGCAAAAGGTTTTCCCTAGACTAGACTCCCTTCCCAGCCACCGCAACCAAGCTCAACATCCATCAAGGGTACCATGAGATCTAGAGCCGACGGGTTGGGAACAACACTGAACGACGATCACCATTTTTAGATCTAGCACCGAGGCGTTTGTCGCCTCACAACTAGCATCCATCGCCCCTCGCAACCTACACTACCAAGGAGGATGGCCAGCAGGACCAACCCTCGTTGGTTATTCATAATTGTTAGCTTTGAATATGCGATTTATGATCTCGGTTCCCGAATGAATTTCATGTGATCTGATCAAGGAAAAAAAGAGCGCGCTATAACAAAATAACGTCGGCCTTAAAATATGCTATTAGCGCGCTATACCGTGCTATTAACGAGACATTGTACACTGATTTATTTAGCGAGACAAGTCTCAAAACGCTATAGCGTGCTATTAACGACGCTATAGCGCGCTATTTTTTTCCATGGATCTGATGCATAACAATGTTTGATAAGTGGGCGATGGCCGATGCGGATATGGGCACTATCACTAGTTTACACTTCTCTGGACGGCTCTCCTTTTTTCCATGGTACATGGACCGCGAAGTTATAGGATGGACCTTGCAACTTTTCTAGTTTCCGCCTTTTTGGCGGCACAACTACTAATGGCAATGTGAGTTCGGATATGATATGTCTATTATGAGTGTACAATCGTGAAATTTCACCGAGTAAACTGTCCGGGGATAGAGAACATGTGGGTGTATGGCAACACAAAGCATCTAGACTCTAGTTAGTCATTTCCCCTGCAACAAACGACCTTGAAGAAGAAGGAAGTACGAACTTGTGTCGACGTCGTTTAGTCTAACCTATGAATAGTAGGACAAGAATTTGTATCATACTCCCTCCGTATCATATTATAAGTCGCTGGAGGTTTCATGTACAAATGTTGTCACGTTACAAACATTTTCGTCTTTCCCGAACTGCCCCTCGCGTCGCGTCGCACTGCCTCACTGGCTTCGCTCTCCCTACCGCCCTACCACTCGCTCGCCTCTCTAATCTCTATCTCTCTCGCACGCGTCGCCTCTCACCTCTAGCTCCCCGTCCAGCTGATTCATCGTAGCCGACCAGCTGATGCTGCGGAAAACTCGGGCATGACGACTGTGACGGCGGCAGGGCCGGTCCTGAGATTTTGGGGGCCCGGGGCAAAACTAAAACTTGAGGCCCTAATATAGACGTCATACCAATACTAATAAATATACATGTAAAATGTATGTTACCACTTAAATGCATCCAAAAGAAGTACATATATCAAATAAAATTGTAAAATGACCTTAAAAATTTCTTCTAACATTTCTTGATGCAAATTCACTTATGATGGAGTCGATGTCAACGTCGTCCAATAATTTCTTCTCAATCCATAATGTTGTCAAAACATTTAACCACTCTTAGTCATTGTTAACCACCAATTGTTTTTCAATAATTTCAACTTTGTGAAGCTTCTTTCGTCTCTCATAGGTCCTGTCTCAACTAAGATGTCTCTTGCTTTTTTATCAAGATTATCCAATTTCTTGTATCATACTATCAGTAGTATGTACCCGTTGTTCATCAACACTAGCAGACTGTGTTTGTGCATCAGATGAACTAGCTACATTCGGGGGCCTTAGAATTGAAATCGACAAGAGGAACGATCTGAAAAGCTATACTAGATCGAGGAATTTAGGAGAAAATTTATGGATCACGAATTCACGATCCACGCTGTCATGCATCACGGATAGAAAAAGGATTGTAAGAAATTTACCGTGGCGACATCGGCTGGGGCCGAATAATGGCGGCGT
The DNA here is from genome assembly GCA_947311845.1 of Poa pratensis. Classification (NCBI taxonomy): domain Eukaryota; kingdom Viridiplantae; phylum Streptophyta; class Magnoliopsida; order Poales; family Poaceae; genus Poa; species Poa pratensis. Next base: position 41,776,207 of record CAMZMU010000055.1, on the reverse strand, counting down.
AGGCTTGGGGATTGGATCGCAAATCGCTTCGACGCTGCTCGCGCTTGATCACATGCGAACAGAACAGCAGCCGATACGCACGCGACTAGCTATCATGTGTTTTGCTTTGCCCTAGTGCTGCGATCTGGCTCCGTCTAGTATAATGGGCCACGTTACTATAGCCTGGCAGTCCCATTTCTTTTTTTTTTCCTGCTGAATACGTATCTATACAGGTATAGTCTCTATACTACACCGTATCTAGGGCGGGGCCCCTAGATTTTGGGGGCCCAGGGCGGCCGCACACCCTGACCACCCCTCCGGGCCGGCCCTGGACGACGGTCATGCCGACGCAGAGCACGCGCCCGCTATGCCCTCCATGCCCGTGGCGGCGCCCGTGCACAACGACCCGACGCTGGAGCTCTGTGGCGCCGTTGCCACGCACCGCCCCGAGCCCGTCCGAGGCCTCCATGGGCACCGCCTCTCCGTCCGCTCCCTCCTCGCTGACGAGCGCAAGCCGGGAGGCTTGAAATTGACCGATTCGACGTTGTCTTCCTCCGCTCCGGCCGGACGCTGGGCCGGTCGATCCCGACCATCCCGGCCACCTCTGCCTTCTTCAACCACCCGAATGAGATCGTGCTGATCTGCTGGTGCTCGTGCACCTTCTCCTTCTTCCTCTCGTGCTCTGTATCGCGGCGCCGCCATCCTCCGTCACGCGCCCGCTGAATTGGTCATCGGAACGTCTCCGGCGACCATGTGGTTCCGAGCGGACCTGGGCGTAGCTTCTGGGAGAGGTCCTGTGCGTAGAGCTCTTGCTGCTCCTGGGAGAGGAGATGATCTGCAAGGGCGAGTTGTCAAGGATCTAGGCGGAGAGGAGCTGGGCGAAAGATCTGGGCGGACGGGGCGACGTGGGGAATCAATTTTCGCGACCTGCACGGACAGGGGTAGCGATGTAAATTTACGTGTTTTCACCTGGTCGGAAAATTCCCAGAACGACCTATAATTTGACACGGAGGGAGTACAATGGTATTGGATCCGCCAATCAAATCGAGCGCATTAGCAAGGGACAACACAAGAAGAATGAATGAGAAAAAAAATCTCAATACAAAAAAGAATGCGACAAAAAAACTTTATTTGTAGTTGCAAGAAATTTTTTTTTTGAGATAGTTGCAAGAAAAACTTGAGTAGTATAAACTCCCCATTTTTTTTGAGAACACCCCTTTTTTTTTGAGTGGTAAAATCCTTTTATTCAACAATCAAAAAGGAAGGGATACAAACTCAGAACACCCCATTTTTCTGAGTGGAGGAAAATTCCCCATTGTGTGCTTGGCTGCGGGCCGGCAAATCGTGGAAGGCTACAACTCATTTCTGACATCCTCGGACTCGTATCATCAAACAACGAACTTTTGCAGGGCCGCCTCCCCAGCCCAACCAAAGCCCATTGGATCAATCCGACCAATGCCTCGCAAGCAAAGCGAAAGCCGCGGAGCCTACCCGGCGGTCCGAGGGCAAAAAAGTTCACCCGTCCCACGCGCCGACCCAAGCGGCCGCCGCCACCACCACCGCAAGCGCCGCCGCCGTCATGGAGGCCGCCGGAGCGACCGCCGAGGCCTGCGTCTACAACACCCTCCCGGGCCTAACCCTAGACTTCTCCCCGGAGGAGGCCGAGTCCCAGCCGTCCCCCTACCCCGCCGCCGCCAACGCGGAGGAGAACGCGGCCGCGACCTATGCCGTCTTCCGCAACGAGATCACTGCGGCCGGGGACGCCCTCGTCGACATACCCGCCGCCGATTTCTTCTCCCTCGACGTCTCGGCGGCTGCTGCTAAGGCCGAGCAGGCCTCCCCGTCGTCGGCGGCGGCACGGCCTACCGGGGCGGCGACGCCGTCGAGCGCCCTTGCCTCGACGGACCAGCCGGCCCAGGGCTCGGAGCGCGCCTGGTTCCGAGGAGGGAGGCGGTTCAGAAGCCCCATGCTGCAGCTACACAAAGGTTAGGGAACTCTGGCATTATTATTACCGCTTAGAACTCACTGTCGTTGGTGATAAGGAAAATGAGGCATTTGTGGTTTTTACATGCTTAGAAATTTCAAATTTGATATTTGAACTTGTAATTTGTACTCATAGTTCTGCCCTTGGGAGTGCGTTCCTCAAATTTCCACCGATGACAAGTGATTGAAGAGTGGTAGTTGTGAAACCGTCCATTATATCACTTACATTTACATCTAAACAAGTACAAATGCTTATCAAAACTAATCAAATAGTGGTTTGCATGTGTTTTTTATGGAGAAAGTGATGAGTGAAAATTCTGGCAAATAGCCATATTACATAGTTTATTTAGGCTCACAAATCACATTTGATTTTATCTTTGAGAGCTTACATGGTGTAACTTAGCTTACATAGTATAACTTGGGTTCATTAGGAACTTATATTATATGGTCTTTAGCTGCAAAATTTGTCTGGTGAGATACTGAAGTATTGCCTATCTGTTTCAGAGATTCTTGACTTCTGTGATTTTATCTCACCTTCTGTCGAAGAGCAGTCTTCACGGACAGCTGCTGTGCAAGCTGTCTCCGATGTTGTCAAGCATATATGGCCTCATTGCAAGGCATCGTAACATTCTCTCTCTGTGTTTGTGTCTATTTTTTATCGATGATAGCCACATGTGACTTTGTTAATTCTTGATTTTGCGTGGCAGGTGGAAGTCTTCGGATCTTTCAGAACAGGGCTTTATCTACCAACAAGTGATATTGATGTAAGACTATTTTCTGTCCTACCGTCTTAAAAAATTTAGCACTTCACGTCCCCTGCCATCGTGTCTGTATTTTGTCAACTTTTAGGGCTATTACCAAGTGTATTTTTTTACTTTTGTATTGTTAAAAAAACATGGTAGAATCTCTCCATAATGTACCGGTTAAACTGTTTTTTTCCCGAAGTGCAAACTTACCCCTGGTCCAGAGTGCAACATCCAAAGTGCAACTAGTGACACAATACCTGGTCTGAATTGCAAATCACTCCAATAAAAATGTAAGAATCACCACCCGGCAAGCGTGGTTAGCAATCTCAAACCAAAATGCTAGAATCTGATAATAAGATTTATACAATGAAAGTAACACTTATGGAAAAAAAGAGATACAATATAGTACACGTGGAGTTCCCACACTGTTTTTTTAACTGCAGAAATCAGCAGGACTATAACATAGAGGAGAAAGTGAGACAAGTACACTGAGCGCAAGCAATATTGTACTCTACTTATCTAGGATAACAGTATACCGAAGCTAATAGGATATCTTGTTCTGTTTTATGATAAAATAAATACATCAGCTTGTAACAAAAAATTGTGCTCAGCACCTTTTTACCTGGAAACACATGGAAAACATACTTTCTTTTGGGGATGTCTTCCTTTTTTGTCTTTGAGAGTTCAGATAAGGCATCTTGTGCTGTTTTATGATAAAATGAATCGCCAGGATATATCAGTTTGTTACAAACTACTTGCATTCACCTCCTTATTTTACCTGGAAACACACGGAGCATACTTTCACTCAGGAATGTGAATGTCTTCTTCTTTGTCCTTGGAAGTTCATATGTGTTACTTCTGTTGCAGGCTGTAATTTTTGAGTCTAGGGTTAAGACTCCTCAAACTGGCCTATATGCTCTTGCAAAAGCATTGTCTCAAAAAGGTGTTGCCAAGAAGATACAGGTTCCTGTTCTCACCCTTTCTGTATCTAGCGTGCAAGATGTGTCTGTGAGCCTCTTGTTTTTTCCATTAAAGATCTCCATACTCATAAGCATGGTTTCAAATCCCATTGCTGGACTGTTCCTGCCAGTGTACGGAAATTTTTCTAGTTTTTGAATTTTGATCTCCTAAATTTGAACTTCAAAAATCAAATTGAGCCAGTTCTGTTTTGTTTCCTGCAAATGGAATTCTAGGTCTTACCATGGAGAGTCTGCATGTATGTCCTGCAGTACGGGAAGTATTGCATGCAGCCTTCAAATAACACAATTTGTGGCATTCATGCTGTTATGCATCAACCCAATAGATAGGAGATTATTGCAGTGGTTATTTGATTAGTGATCATATAGGAATATTCACATGCATGTATAAGATGTTTACATGAAATAAGTTTTATGGCAGCACAAGAAGTAATGTGGAAGCAAATGTTGAATTCCCTCATTGTTAAACTCATCGTTCAAATCAGTACAGAACAGGGAGGTTGTTAACATGCATTCAGACGTGCTGTGGAGAATTGAACTCAATATGTATTTGAATGGGTATCGATATTTTGAAGTGGTGTTGCATGCCTTCTAGTGCCTACCTAAGAGCACTGTTTATTCCAACTAGATTTCCTCACCTTTCGGCTTCTGAGAATATGTGCATTGAATATAGTTTGCTTTCCCTTCTATACAGATACTAATGTGACATAAGAACTCAATCCGCTTACTGTTCTACATCCCTATGTTTGCACCATTCAAAATGTTGACGATTTTCTCGTCCAATGGCTTGACATAGCACCATCTAGGTGTGCAACAATAACAAACTTGACTACTGGAGTTTGAAATTCAAGCTCGAACCGGCTGATTTAACAAAACTTCGCCTGCCGGAATCCTAGGTAACTTGCCAGGATCTGTGTCCTGCTTGTAACGAGAGCTTCTAAAGCAAGAAAACATGTGTTACTATCTTTTTACAATGAAACAAAGACAATTACTCGAGTTGAATTACCATGAGGGATATGATTCACCTTGGAAGGCTGCCAAATGCCGTTGTTTGAGCTTTGGAGGCTACCACCGCTCTGTACTGCAGTTGCCAGTTGGTTATTTTGTTCTCAAGTTGGTTACAATGTTAATTTTATTTCTTGGCAGGTAATAGCAAAGGCCCGTGTGCCAATTGTGAAATTCGTGGAAATAATTAGTGGAATACCTTTTGACATCAGGTTATATTTTGTTTTCTCATGTAGCTAGAGCTACCACGCCCACATTCTCCTTACTATGTTGTGCAAACACTTAGTGTAATGATCTTCCTTTATTTTCCAGCTTTGATATTGATGGTGGGCCACAGGCAGCAGATTTTATCAAGGTACCTGTTGCAACGAAGGACTAGTTACCACACTATTGAGGGCATACGTACTCTGTCCGTCTGTCGTAGCTTATCTGTGACAAGACACATGACCATATATTCGTTTGATCATCTACTCAAGACAGTTTTTCCATTTTGTACCATAGGATTCCGTCAAGAAGATGCCTGCTTTAAGACCCTTGTCTATGATTCTGAAGGTTTTCCTTCATCAAAGAGAACTCAATGAGGTACACAACAAAATTTGTAATTTCTAAACACCATAATAAAAAGTGGTTGCTTTGAATTGTTGGGTTGACAGAGATTATTGTTCTACTTTTGTCGGCAGGTCTATACCGGTGGGGTTGGGTCATATGCTCTTCTCACAATGCTGATCACACATTTACAGGTGAACTGAGCTCTGTTTTATCTACAAAGTCCTTGCCATACTTATTTTAGCCTCTTGGCCCATGTGTACTCACTTTTTTAGCTAAGCTTGCCACACTTGTGTCTCCATCTTCCACAAGTTAGCGTTGTTTGCGAAAACAAGTTTGGTGTGCTTTAGTTATTTGTCTTACGATATATCTAATGCTTTCCTTCTAAACAATAGTTAAGGTATTCAAGTAGCAGAACTTGGGGGCTATTTTACCTACAGACATTCATAACACCCCTTCTTTATATTAAAATCGATTGTTAAATTCCTAATGCAGCATTGCTACTGAGCCACATCACCTTTAAGTAGCCTTGATTATACATATTAATAATAGGGTCATAAGGTTCTAAGAGGTGTTCAAAAGAATGTAGTAAGGGTGAAAGTTTATTAAACTGCATGCACTATTTCATGAAAGGACACCTTGCATATGATAAGCTTTCCATACATATTTTTGTTGACGGTAAAAGGAAACATCATTCAATATACTAGCATCAAAGTGCGGTTGATATATGTAGTTATCTCAATTGCCTTATGATTTTCTTCTTGTGACATTTCTCACTAATATGAAGACTGGAACTTATTTGCCAACCTGACGATAATGAATTGTCATATTTATCAATCTGACAATTTCCTCTTTTGCTAGTTGATCTGGGGAGTGAAAGATATGCAGAGCTATCGACAATCCAAGGAGCACAATTTGGGTATTCTTTTGGTAAGCAATGCTTCCTTAATGTTCCATAGTAATGAGATGTTTTACATTTTTATGCTTTGGTATTTATCTTATGTAAAGTTGCACATAATATTCATTGGCTCCTGACGCGCACCAGCCTATATACTAGTGCATACACACTTGAAATGCCTGATTTATATTTTCTTTGCTATTTTTGGATAAACGTACATCACCTTTGATATGGTGGAGAAACATACATTATTATGATGGAAAGACGAAACATGGTTGCAGCCCTTCATACAAGCTTTTGTTTTCTCCATGTCAGATCAAGTTTTTTGACTTTTATGGGCGCAAGTTGAACAATTGGGATGTCGGAATATCTTGCAACTCTGGAAGGACCTTTTTCTTGAAGAGTGATAAAGAGTAAGGCAACTAGTTTTAATTGCATTACTCCCACCTCAGTACCAGCTACTATATATGATTCACTCGTGATATTCACTGATCCTATGTCTAATCTGTTTGATAGCTTTGTGAATCTTGACCGGCCACATCTTATAGCCATTCAAGATCCCATGGTAAGATTTTTGTCCTTGTTCACTTTGTTTATACTTGATAATCTTCAGTGGCAGTGTGTTACTGATTTTACCTATTGAAATTACTTTCACCACCTAGGTACCAGATAATGATATCGGGAAAAATTCCTTCAACTACTTCAAGGTAGCTTTCTAAGTTCCTATTCATCTTTGTGCACCTTTTTGCCTATGACATGCTATGAATGTGATACTCGAATAATTCGATGCTATAGCTCATTTATTGTGTCATAATGCTGTATTGCTGCATGTTCTTAAATATTCATAGCATGTCATAACAAATTAACAATTAATGATAAATATTCTTATCTTAAATTCGCTGCTTATTTTACCGGTTCTCTCTGGAGATCTGATTGGGTTTGATCCTTCCCCGCCTTGTTGTTCTTCCGGTCAAGTTTGGCGATGACTGTCTGAGATAATCAGTTACTGACCAGAAGCATATCATTTTCTTCAGTGATGAATGGCCCAGAATGGTTATTCAATCTCTGTTTGTAACTTGGGAGTTGGGACCATCAATCGGAACTATCTTTGGCATTAAATATTTTGTGCTTAAATTTGACGATTTACAACTTAAGTGTTGCAATGAATATGCTAGTTAGTTGTCTCTGGTTTGGGGAAGATTTCTTACTAAAGTACTTCATCCGTATCAAAATATAAGATGTTCTAGATATTGAGCATTTTTCCGATACGGATGTATCTAGACACGTACTCCCTCCGTTCCAAAATATAAGATGTTTTTAGCTTTTGTCCAAAATATAAGATGTTTTTAGCTATATGTATTTAGATACGTTTTAATGTGTATGTTCACTCATTTGGGTCCGCACCTAGTCAACATGTGAGGGACCTAAAACATCTTATATTTAGGAACGGAGGGAGTATTGGTGTGTGGATTCACTTATTTCAATCCGTATGTGGTCTATTTTGAAATATCTAAAACATCTTACATTTTGATACGGAGGGAGTACCACATTACTTGACAGCCAACCTAGTTTGATACTGTAACAGTTTGGCCCTTTTGAGTTTTGACCCTTTTCTTGCCAAATGCTCCACAGGTTGTGTTTACTTAACAAGTGAACTTCCTTGGATTGGGAACAATTATAACTAAGCTTTGATGTTTGAAGTGCATTTGCATTTTAGCCATGATGCTAGATGCAACTTTTACGGATTCTTTGCCATATATAAGAAAAAACCCTACAAGGCAAACATTTGATGAAGAAACTTGATTCATGGTGCAGGTGAAATCAGCATTTTCAAAGGCTTACTCGGTGCTAACTGATGCCAAGTTGATTACGAGCTTGGGACCAAACAGGAGCATTCTGGGTGCCATTGTCAGACCGGATTCAGTGCTCCTTGACCGTAAAGGTTGGAACACAGATGGTGCATTAGCTGACATGTTAGCGGAACCCTGGGAACCATTGACCCAACGGCTGGACAGCGAGAATGATGTAATGTACAATTGGCATGCGTTAGATGATGATGAACCACTGCCCAGAAATACTCAACCTGCATCCGAGGACAATAGTACATCGCCATTGCAGAAACGCAAATCCTCCAAGTCAAATAAGAAATCAAGAAAGAAGGCAAAGGCTGATGCCTCAAGCAGTGATGATGCAGAAGACGGGTCCAGAGATCGAAGAGAGCGCAGTCGGGGAAAAGGTTCGACACCAAGTGAAAAAACACATCGCAGCGCAGGAAGCAGCAGACGAAGAAAAGGGCCACGCGAGTATGACAGATTTACGAATACCCTACCGCAGTACACACACATTAGCAGGTGGTGAGTTGTGTGCTGCTACTGATAGCATTTGAAGTATGTTTTTGGAGATCTCATAAAATTTGACGGCAGGAAGAGCTTTATGCGACCACATGGTGGCACCGTGGCAGGCTGACAAACATTTAAGTCAGCAGCTTTAGTCTGCTACTGATAGCATTTGAAGTATATTTTTGGAGATCTCACAAAATTTGATGGCAGGAAGAGCTTTATGTGACCCCATGGTGGCAGGCTGGCAAACATTTAAGTTAGCAGCAGTAGTCGGATACCCGAGTGTAGTATTTGTTTGTTTTATTTATGTATGCAGTCCTGTTTGTAATACTGATTGAACCAAAAAATTCAGTTATATTTTGAATCATTAGCGGGCTCGTAAAGTTGTTTAAGGTATTTGGTTGTTGTCGCAAAGGCTTTAAACTTATCTATTGCATCTATACTGATGTCGTGTTGATGGTATTAAATTGTGTGCCAGCTGCCATAGTAAATTGAACATTGTCCAGTTGTTTGAGTTTCATTCCAAGTGGCATTGGTTTTGTTTGAAGACAATAAGGTCAACAAATTTGTGAAGTTACAAATATGGACAACTTGGAAGAGCACGGTGTACGTGCAACTCGTAACTTAAAAATGAACGACCATCTTGTTTTCGGACGCGGATCAGGTGACATGCGCCCAACGCATGTCACACGGTGACATTCGGGCAAAATTGAAATTTAAACATTTCAAAAAAATCTGAAAAAAATCATGCATGTTCACAGCACATATTTGCGTGACCCATAAAATTTCAGATCAAAATTCGAAACATACACCGAGAAACAAAAAAGAGAAACCCAGATGTGAATAGTTCCCGAATTTGAATTTGAGTTTTCTGGGAACTATTCACATCTGGGTTTCTCTTTTTTGTTTCTCGGTGTATGTTTCGAATTTTGATCTGAAATTTTATGGGGTCACACAAATATGTGCTGTGAACATGCATGATTTTTTCAGATTTTTTCGAAATGTTTAAATTACAATTTTGCCCGAATGTCACCGTGTGACATGCGTTGGGCGCATGTCACCTGATCCGCGTCCCTTGTTTTCCCCCCTATATACAACTCTGTTGCCCCCAACGACCACAGAAGCTGTACAGCTTTGCTCTAGAGAAAAGTTGTCGCCATTGTTTTCTAATTTACAGCAGCACCTGCTTTCCCCCTTGAGCAAACTTGTACAGTACTATTGTTCTAGAGTAAATAACAACTGCTTTAGGGCAAGCCAAACATAGATGATTAGATTCCTACATCCCAGCTCTATTCTTCTCCATTGCATACTATAAAACCCATATAGATAAATAATACTAGGGCAGATTCACAACTCTGGTAAACCAATATTTAAACAGCTGGTAAGATGATGTGAACTCGTCATATTTTCACATTGCAAAGGCACAAATTTCTTCGTCAACTGTCGGTTACAAGCAAGATATGTCCATTAAAACTGAGGACATATGCCAGCATCATCACTAGACTAATCTACCATTCTTATTTCAGATTGACCCTTCAGCTGAAAAAAGTAGAAGGATCTGTACCAATCTGCTGGCTAATTAAAAAGGAAGCCAGATGTGAGAGCTGATAAGCTTCCTGTTATAGTCATGGAAATAAGTTGTGGTAGCAATGTAGTACCCAGTATAACTGCCCATTCTGCACTATGCGGACCAGTCTCGTGGGGATGTAACATTACTACCAGCATTGAGCTTATCAACCATGGCATTCGGGTGTACAGGTTGGGCTGCAGTCACCACTGGGAGAATCACATTCCCAGCTTGATCCTGTGGATACCCTACTACACTAGCAGTTTCAAACATATTTCCATATGGATTGTTATGCATGACTTGTGAACCCAAATGGTGAAATGCCATCGGAGCAGTTGCGGGATGCTGAGGCAGAACAGCAACAACGGTTGCAGGGGACTCAGAAGGATTCTTATATGCGGTGTTGTATGCTTGGCCACTGCCTTGAACAGCAAATGATGCAACACTGCAGTGACTGGGCTTGCTTGGTTGAGGTGGGTATGAGCCCTGGCTGTGTGTCTGCAGTTGCTGTGGCTGTTGATGGTGGATATTATGCTCTGCCGTCGGAAGCAAAATTGTGTTGCCTTGGCCATAAAACGAAGGCATGGCTTCATGATGCTTCTGCTGAGGTGAAGAGTATGGAGACTGCACAACCAAACTTCTTGGAAGTGGCTCAGTGGTACCATTGGCAGGCTTCTGAGAACAGTATGGAGGATACATGAGTGTGACTTGAGGAGTACTTTGAGCATGAGGAGAAGACGTTTTCTGTTGAACTATCTGTGGTGGAACTTGCTGAACACTGTACTGGTGATGTTGCGAGACATGGGGTTGCGATCGCCATGCCTGTGACTCATGATGCTGAGCAGGCATCTGTAGCATATGATGCTGCTGCTGCTGCTGCAGTGGAGGACATATTTCCGTTGTCTGACTAGATTGCTGAGGTAGCTCAACTGCAACCCTGGCTTCAGGATTCTGGACATGCGGCTGCATAACCTGAACAAATGATTCGGATGGTTTGTTCTCTGCACAGTTTCCATGATTCTGGCTCTGCATATAGTACACGGCAGCTTGGCCGGGATGCTGCTGCTGATCGTGTTGTGTGCTCAGAGAGACAGGCACCAGTTGCTGCAGAATATAACCGTTGCTACTCTGAGTCGGCATAGCAGGAGACTGCGCGGCATTAACTTGGTGAATTGGCACAAACGAAACCTCAGGATTCTCGAATTTTGTGCCGTGATCATTGGCATTTTCCCTTGCTGCAAGCATTAACGAGGCTTCATTTGTTCTAGCAGGGAAGTCATGCGCTATCTGAAGTGTGGCCAGTTGCCTTGCCATGTCGGAAGCAGGCTCGCTGTGCTTGTCCTGAAGCATCTGCACAGCTTTCTGAACCTGTTGAATATTAAGAAACTTGTTCAGTCTAAGACGCATATTCCCGAGGTGTCAAAATTGATGTAAGAACAGTTAGTCGGACTCCACCGTACTCAATGGTCCGCTGTAAGCATCACAGAAAACAAACGCGAAAGGTAAATGCCGCTGTTAGAGTCAGTTTATCACTGGCCGCTACAGGATCGCAGAAAACAAAACGTGAATGCCGCTGTTGGAGTTAGTTTATCACTGGCCGCTACAGAGTCAATGCTGATTTGGTACTCGAGAGAGAAAGCATCAGAGCAGGGTGAGCGAGCGTGCAGAGGGATCTAACTAACCAAAGGCAGAGAGAGAGCACGCATGGACGTACCTGTCTGAGATTCTTGTCGAGGCACCGGAAGTTGACGGTGGCGTCGCTGTGGTAGTCCATGACGTCGCTGCGCAGCTCCCCGATGGACCTCTCGAGCTTGTAGCAGTAGAGCTCGAGCTGCGAGAGCCTGCCGCCGATGCCCTCGAGCGAGTGCAGCAGCCCCTCGGCCTGCTTCCGCATGCACTCCTCCACGGCCGCCAGCACCGCCTCCTTCGGGTAGCAGCCGCCGGCATCCTGCTGCTGGCCGTAGACGTTGACGAAGGTCCGCACCAGCCTCTTGTCCTGCAAATCCTGCTGAACCACGGACGCAATCTCCGTCTGAGAACCGAGATCGAGAGAGGCACCTCCTAGTAGTAGGGAGATGGACGCGGGGACAGACCTCGGCGCGGCGGCGGGACTGGTCGAAGGAGCAGCGGGCGTCGGGCGGGAGGGCGAAGGCGCCGGAGACGGACGCGGCGGCGGGGCGCGCGGGGGACTCCATGGGAGAGCGGACGCAGGCTAGGGTTTTGGGTTGGTGCCGTGCGTTCGGAGGTGGGGCGGGATGGGAGGAATCCGAAGCGAAGGAAGGGGAGAGGAAGGCGAGGCGAGCGAGTGAGTGAGAGATACTCGTAGAAGCAAAGCAGGCAAAGGGAAAAGCAGAGCGGAACAGAGTAAAAAACAGAGAGGGGAAGCCAATGAGAGCGTGAGATCGAGGCGTGGGGAGCAATAAAAATGGGATGAGAGCGTGGGTGGACTTGGGGAGATGCGAGGCTGATCTGTGAGCAAGATGGATGGAGTTGGGTCGACCACCGATGCGGTGATGTCTGCTGTGCCGACGGAGAGGGGAAGGGGAGATCGGCCATGGGATACCTTGCTTGCCTTGCTGGACGATCGTTTTCAGATGAGGATGACGGTGGTTGGGTTTGGGTGCGGCGTCACCGTCCAGTCTTACGCCTCGCGAGTCACGTGCGCGATTATAAACTGAGTTTAGTTGGGCTCGCGTTTGTCATGCGCTGATGCGTACAGCTTGTTTGTTGTTACTCTAGTTGGGAGAGATGTGGACGCGACCGATACCAGTGGCATAGTATCGGAGCTGTTGTTGTCAGGGAGATTTTTTCCAGATCTTTAATAATTTGGGAAGAAGAAATTTGATGCCCAGGCCGTACTTGGGAAGAATGTGGGTGAGTATTTAAAAGGCAATGTGTGTAACTACAGTGTATTAATTCACAGAGGAGGCGATAAGCCTTGATGTGCACTCCATCTTGGACCTGTACAGCGCAAGGTTTACATACATGTGAATCAGCGATCGTTTACATTGTGAACTTGCAAGTGTCGGAACTAAATGAGTAAGAAAAATGTATAACCAATGTTGCTATACATGTCAGTAGCTCGTTTAGACCAACACTCGAAATGATAATTCACAAGTGGTACAACTAATTATCTAACATATGAAATCACAACTAATTCTACACCAATTCTAAACATCAAAGAAGAGACGACACATACAATAGATGTTTCACATCGATGACTCTGATTCAGAGGACAATAGCGATGACTCTGATTCTGAGCAAGACGGAACCTTCAGAAGGAATGCCAAGAAGGGGCCGAGTTCAGGTAGGCCAAGACGCACTTTGACCTACCTGAACTCAGCCCCTTCTTGGCATTCCTTCTACATGTTCTGCATGCTAAGAATCAGAGAGTCATCCCTACTATACTGTAAATCACAGTCGTCATCGGTGTAATAGAAGTCTCATATATCATTGTCAAAACAAGCAAAAAAAGAGTGCCTACAAGAGCAGGTACTGATACAAGCACTCTTTTCTTTTAACACGACATCGTTTAAATCATCGGCATTTAACATCTACAACAACATCTACAAATTATCGGCCTCTAACATCTAATACTAACAAATTCGATAGAATATATATGTTGGATAAAAACATACTATTCCGGTGTGAACCTCTTCTGGGAGAACTACGCCAAATTTCTTATTCATACACTCGGGGTAGTCATAATTCTCACACATGTGAAATATTTGCTACAACATATAGTACGATTAGTCCAAATAGAACATAGAGTACGATGAACTTCCAACTCTATCTTAACCTAACATTAAATCATCTAGTGCATCTAAATAAAATAACAACTCCGATAAAAAATCACAATTAAGATAACAATGGATCCAACTGCATAATGAAACCAAGCCTCCTTATCAATGGCATATCTTCTAATCTTTCTAATCTTCAAGAGGGTCGCATCCATCTTATCTTGTGATCAACAAAAGATATCGGCAACATACAACTCTAACCCCATTTTCTCTTCTTCAAGTTTCTTCACTTTTTCTTTCAACTCCTGATTTTCATTTTCAACAATATCCAACCTCCTAGCAACCAATTGCAAATCGGTCGGCACAACCGGTTCACATATGGAATCCTAAATAAAAAATTCTATGTCAATTTTTATTGGCATAAATTTTTAGACACGCAAAATTAAATTACTAGTTTACAAGATAATATACCACTTCCGAATACTCAAAGTTAAGGCAGCCGACGGAATTCAAAACCATCTTAAACGGCACTATATATAAAGCAATGCAAACTAAATTAATTGCATAGTAAATGAACATCACGATACACATTGCAAACTAAATAATTTTCGCCCTAACATAGATGTTCAAAATCCTACTAAGGTCATCCTCTCAGATCAGCACCCGATCCACCAGCCGCGACCCAACATGCACGAGAGACAACGGGACACGATCAAGAGGGAGCGAGGCGCACCTGGGCGCGTGGCCGCCCGCGGGTCGGGGCGGGAGCTGACGAGGAGGCAGAGCCGCCGTGCGGATCTCGACGAGGCCTGCCGTCTGTCTGGCGAGGCGGCGAGGCGGCGACGCCGGAGTGGGGGCGGAGTTTAGGGTTAGGGCTGAGCGGGAGGGGTGGATGGACAGCGGCGGCGGCGTGACCCGTTGAGATGGCCGGGGTGGAGAGAAAACCTAATAACTGACTCCTGGCGGGGGGGGGGGGGGGGGTGCTCGCTCGATCTAGATTAGTACCCAAACTATTGGCAACATGCCACATGGCCGGAACGTTGCCAATCACACTAGCAACGTGCGGACCAAAGAACAGGTTGCCACAACAAATATATTGGCAATGTGCAGAGTATGCGGGCGTTGCCAATAGAACTATATTGGCAACGTGTAGATTATGCGCACGTTTCCAACATTTTGACCGAGGCCAGCGGGGAAGGAAAATCTTTCTGGCAACGCGCGCAAAAATGTGAACGTTGCCACTAGGTCGGTAGTGGCAATGCGTTTCGGTGGCGCACGTTGTTAAGTTTTACTAGCAACGTGCGGAACTTTCCACACGTCGCAAACGTGATGTTGCCTATAAGGGTTTTCCTACTAGTGACCATTGCCATGTACAACCATCGAAGGTCAAACCTAAGGTTTTCACGCGGAAGTTGGGACTTGGTTCCCAAGGAGCACCACCAAGAACGAATTCCCCATGTGTCGCCGCCCCCACTTGCCGAGAGCGCTACAAAACATCGATCGGCCGGTACACAGTCTTCATCACATCCAGACTCAGCTCCATCATCATTTGTAATCTCGAACTCGACATGAGCCATCGATACCCACTGCCCCTCCGGCACAACCATCTTGGAATTCCCCATTAATGTCACCACCACGGTCGCACGCAACTAATTATGTCGTGGCGTACCACATGGTGTCGACAAAACGGAGTATGGTAGGTCCACATCCCTGGCCGACGACAGCGACAGAAAATTGGGCCGATGCCGGCGAGGAGATATGATATTGGAGCTGAGCCGCACTGACCCCATGAAGCACATCCTGCCATGGACTGTCCTCCCAAGCCCGATGTCGAGGACGTCACTCTCGGTGCCCAACGCTCCATGCGCAGCGGCAGCAGATTGCCGGCGGCGCCCACAAACGTGATCCGGTCGCATCACGTCATCGCACGAACCAGACGACTAGCGGGTGTCGATGCTCGACGCAGCCTAATGGCAAAGCAGAGTCAGATAAGATCGGACACGACATGGAGACTGATGTCTACTACACGCTTCTATTCTTGTAGACAGTGTTGGGCCTCCAAGTGCAGAGGTTTGTAGGACAGCATCAAACTTCTCTTAAGTGAGTAACCCAAGGTTTATCGAACTCAGGGAGGTAGAGGTCAAAGGTATCCCTCTCAAGTAACTCTGCAATTAAGATACAAGAAGTCTCTTGTGTCCCCAACACACTCAGTACACTTTGAAAGGACAAGGATGTCGCCTAGAGGGGGGTGAATAGGCGAATTAAAACTTTTCCGGTTTAGGCTTGATAATTGCGGAATAAAACTAGGTGTTTAAATTAACAAACCAACAAGCTAAATATACTAGGCTCACCTATATGCACCAACAACTTATGCTAAGCAAGACAAGCAACAAAGTGATAGCAAGATATAAGACTTCAAGCACGAAGGCTATCACAATGTAAAGTGCATAAGTAAAGAGCTCAGGTATAGAAATAACTGAGGCACGTGGAGACGATAATGTATTCCCTACTTCCTCCTTTTTAGGGGAGTACGTCTCGTTGGAGGGGTGTGAGTTTCAAACTCAAACGCCACAAATGGCCTCACCCTATTCTACGATAAACCTTATACAAAAGCTCGGTTCATCTTCCACTATTGATTTCCTTTTGGACGGAAATAGAACCCGTTACAACAATCTTGAGGCACAACCCACAAAAGGATTGGGAGCTCCCAAGTGACCACAAAATGCCTCAACCACCACAAAAGGCGTCTAGGGTCCAAAGACCCAAGAGTAACAAGCTCACAAACTTTCACTTCCACGAATCCTCGTGGAGAGCACAAACCGATGCACAATGCAATAGCAAGAGCACAAGTGCTCAAATCATTCACTCTCAAATCGCACCAAAAGCAACTAATGCTTATGGGGGGTGGGAGAGAGGAAGAACAAAGAATAACTCAACAAATGGAACTCCAAGATCTAGATCCAAAGGGTTTCCCTCACTTAGAGGAGAGATGGATTGGTGAAAAAGTAGATCTCTAGATCACCTCTCTCTTTTCCCTCAAAGATATGCAAGAATCATGGGAGGAATTGAGAGATAGCAAGCTTTTCCAAGGTCAACAATGGAGGAGAGAGAGGGGAAAAACGTGCTTGACCATAGGTTGAAGTAGGGGAGGGGTATTTATAGCCCCTCACAACATATAACCGTTATAGCCAGGAAAACAGGAAAAATCAGATATTCCGGGTCAATTTAGGACCGGAAAATCTGGTTCAGAAGTTGACCAGAACGCGAAGCCTTCTGGAGGGAGCCGGATATTTCTAACCGGAAATTCCTGAAATTAATCGGAATATCCGGTTATCTGAAAACTGACAGAAACAGCAAAACGAAAACTACAAGAACTTTTTCATCCAGACTCCGATTTCGATGATCTTGCTCTCGTTGGAATCGCAACGAAGAGCTTTACAAGATCATGCAGAGAAACACCATAGTTAATCATGTGAGGAGGAGACCAAATGAGGAAACTTAAGACCTCTCTATAAAAGACAAACCGGTAAAACCTCCAACATCAAAAACGCAATAAGTTTTTCATACGAAATCCTTTTTTGATGAACTAAATCTTGGTATGGAGATGAACACAAACTCTAAATACTCACATGGATAAAAGACAAATAAGAACCAAGAAAGGTGATATGCCGAGTATGCAAAGGTTTGAGCTCTCCACAAAGAAGCGATCAAGTTACTCACTTGAGAGCCCCTCTTGATAGTACGCCGTCTATCCTATAACCTGGTCTCCCACTAACACCATGAGACCAGTAAAATAGAAACCCTATCAAGATCATACCTTTGCCTTGCGCATTCCACTTGAGCTAGATGATGACGATCTTGATCTCTTCAAGTGGACCACCTTTCTTGATTGCACTTTGCTTGGTGAATACTCACATATCGCTCTCCCATACACCAATATGGGAGAGCCTCTATAATGCTCATCTTCACTTGACCAATATCTCCAAAAGGGTGACAAGCTTCAAGCATAGGATTTCTTCGATATGCTTCTCTTGAACTTGCATTTCATCTTCTTCTCTTAATATATATGATGGCTTTGAGATAAACATGAATGTTCACTCCATTTTCTTTTCCAAGCCACACTTGCAATATGCTCAACTCTAGATGACCATTTGTGTGGATCACACCTTGAATATTACTTTGCTCATCACTTTATCTTCTTCTTTCAATCTTGATACCAACACATGGTGTTCAAGCATTGTCAATGGACAAGCCCTAAAAGGATAGCTCAATGCAACCATTAGTCCATAGAGATTGTCATTAATTACCAAAACCACACATGAGGGCACATGCACTTTCAATCTCCCCATTTTGGTAATTGATGACAATCTCTTTTGCGAGGGTTTATAATATGGAATTTAATGAACAAGGAGCGGTTGCACTAACATTAAATACAACGAAAGTATGTGATGTTAGTCCAACCACGTATATAGAGCAAACTCCCCCACAATCTATGCACGTGTGTATGAACATGAATTCATTGTATATATTGTCAACCATAACCGGTGGTGGAGTTTCCACTATATACAAAACCAAACAACGAATGCAAAGGCAAGAAAGGCAAATACTTAAGAACCAATCAAAGTAAAAAAGCCGAATTCCATAAACCCTCCAAAACTTCTCCCCCATTGGCAACAATTGCCGAAATGGACAAAAAGTTTCGGAAGGCCAACATAGTGAGAGTTCCTCCACGAGTTAGCTTTTCTCATAAAAATGAGTATAATCAAGTGGACATTTCCACCGATCAATAAAGAGATGAAATCAAACTATATTGAGAATCCAAAGATTGTAATAAAATAGCAAAGGAAATACACCTCAATGAAAGAGGCAAGCAATCAAAGGATCTGAAAACCAATTGGACATAAGAAGATATTATGATAAGATCAACCAAGTGTTTTAACAATCAAGAGAGAGCTCCCCAAGGTACGTGCACAAAGTAGGATATGCATTTTATTATGGAGTGCACAACATGGAATCCTCACTCCCTCCTAGATAATTTTGAACCCAAACAAGTGCAACAAAGCATCGATGGAAATTGAAGCAAAGCAACTAGGTCCAGAAGCTTATTAAGATGCAAAAAGGGATATCAAATGAAAAGCAAAGCTTGTGCCTTTTAGAAACCACCAAAGAATCAAAAATAATAAAAGGGTGGTCACTAACGAATTGGAATATCAATTAAAGATGTAACTACTCCATGTGTATAAATTTCTAAGTAGACACCAATCATAAAGATATAAGTCCATAAAGAAACATGCACACACAAAATAGATACTAGGGTAAAGAACATTATATCCAAGAGGAAGTCATAAATATACCATTAAGATTTTGCTTAAAAGCATAGCACAAAGCTCAATTTAATCTTAAAAGGATATAGATGAACTTCCAACACAATCTCATCATAGCATCCAAAAATATCCACATGGGAACAAAGTTAGTTGGGATGCTCCGAGAAAGATAACAAGTATCACAAAGAGCAAATGATTTTGCAAATTCATCAATATTGCACATGAGAGACTTTGAGTAGAATTTCTAGATTAACATATTTGTGATAGGTGAATCATGAAAATGATTATATATTTCCCTTGATATGTAACATCCCGGCTTGCTCACATTTGCAATAAAATGTTTTGATAAGAACTTTGAGAGAACCACATCAATTGCAACTATTCATGCCAAGAAGTAACCTACACAAGGTTGAAAGGTAGAAAAGTATGCATGAGGTAGATAGTCGTTACCGAGATAGCATTGGTGATGTAGAAGATATGAGTTCACGATCATCCAGCTTGGCTCCAATAAGCACATGGTGACAACACCTTCCTTGTAAATGAGACAAGCTTCCAATGCATCTCCAATGTACCTAAAACAAATTCAAGTACAAAATGGTACCCAAACTCATTGGGTCCAAAGTAGTTAGAGCAAC
This sequence comes from Poa pratensis, assembly GCA_947311845.1. Classification (NCBI taxonomy): domain Eukaryota; kingdom Viridiplantae; phylum Streptophyta; class Magnoliopsida; order Poales; family Poaceae; genus Poa; species Poa pratensis. The sequence continues at coordinate 41,756,468 of CAMZMU010000055.1, read as the reverse complement.
TACAATACATAGGACAAACTCCACATAAATATGTGCATATTGATATGAAATTGAATTTCATGCACATCTTAGCCATTTAGGATTTGATGGAGTTTATCCTATATATTGGATCAACGAAAAAAGCATGCCATAAGATATACATATAGTAAATATGCATGCACAAGACTTTCAAGAACCAAACGAGATACAATTTGGACAAAACACCAATTAAACCAAGAAAGCACACACAAGTGTGACAAGAAAAAGAATTGTCCAAATTATATCAAAGACCAAATCAACACATGATTGAAGATACCACTTTGAAAAGATGCCAAATGAAAGTAAGATACCAATTGATGAAAATACCATCAAGGAATAAACCAAACCCTCTACACTTCTCATGATGGCACAAAGTACCAAGACGAGAAATGTTTGTCTTCCAAAGAGACACGTCATCGGGATCAAATACCAATTGAAGACAACTAATGTTCAAAAGCATATAGGATTGCTCCCCCAAGATTTGTGCATTATTTATGATCTTGCATTTGAATACAAAATGCACACAAATGGGATCATCACTCTCCATACATATTATTCAAACACTAGTCATGTTCAAGGAAAGCAATAGATACAAAACCAATTTAAAGAATGATGTTCTACTCAATATAGGATAGCTTCCCAAGAATAGTGCATTATCTAGAAGTATGACTTTGAATGAAAATGCACTAGAATGGGATCATTGCTTTTCCTAACACAAGAAACATAAAACAAATTTTGAGTAGAGCAACAAAGATCCAAAAGATACAAGGAAGACAAGAGGATTTAGATCAAACCAAATCCTTGGCAATAAAATAAGGCAATTCAAAGCAAGAGAAAATGAAGATGGTCTACAAATTCACCACAATTATGAGTATCACTTGTCATGGACAAGGAGTATATAGAGATATTTCTCGGTGGTAAAGGAATGATATGAAGACCAACTTCACAACAAATAAGCATATGGCAAAGATAGATTTAAAGGCCAAAGCTTAAGAAGATAGATATTCTTGATAGCTTCAAGTATTCACGCGATCATGCAAAGCCACTACAAAGAGTAGCTTGAAGCAATCGATTTCCCAAAAGTATATGCGAACATATTTGGGGAAAACCGTACCAAGAATGTCCATCACAAACAAGATCCAAAAGAGTGATTAAAAAAATCATTTTAGCAATATGGAACTTGTTTGAGCAACATGCCACATAGGAATAAGATTATTAAAAATCAATTCTAGGTGGCAATACCTCACATGTTCACATTTTCTAGGCTTGTAATATGCACAAGCTTATTACTCCCCCATAATGTGATAATTCAAATTTTCTTAACAAGAGGCAAAAAAACCAACTAGAGATAATTAATGGACATTATAGAATTTGAATTTCTCATGAGAATGACATACCACATAGAGAGTAGATAATATTGATATATCATCACTAAGTGGTATTCCTCATGTACACACATTTTAGGATTGTGAAGTGCACGAAGCACATCACTCCCCAAAATGGATAGTCCATTAATCTCTCAAAAAGAGAGCCAACAAGATAAGATATCAAATAAAAGCAATAAGGCTCAACACAAGTAAATGGTGTGCAAACCAACATACACATACTTGATTACTCAAGATAAGTAAGTAGAGAGCACAACACATACAAACACTAGCAAGGTACAAAACCTAACACATGCAAGGGTGCAAGCAACTTTCAATGTATATATGATAAAAAAGTTACCGCAAGGAGGAACATTGGATATGAGATAGAACAATATAATCCAAATGACTTGACTTGAGAATAAATTGATGAAGATCCCTTAATTCTTCATGATGTAGCCAAGTCTCCAATGCCCTCCAACAACACCTATTGATCAAGTTTTAGCTTGTTGGTCCCCAACCAAGTTGGGTCCTAAGAGGTTAGTCACAATAGGCTTGGCAACCCAAATGGTGCTTTTCTTGACACCACTTTGAGTACCAACATATTTGGCAAACACATTGCCAACCTTATCCTTCCGAAGAGAATAAACATCATCAATAATAATGGGGTTGGATAAGGTACCATTAGTGCATGAAGAAGCAAAGTGACCCTTCTCACGGCATAGTAGCAACATTGGCTTTTCCCTTCTTCTTAGTTGAAATATCACTTGAGGAGGAATAGCTTGATTCTTCTTGGGAAGTGGCCGTTCTTCAACTTGAGGAACTTGAGTTTGAGCTTGAGGCCTCTTCCCTTGTTGCTTCTCACTAAGGGACTTCTTCTTCAAAGGGCAAGATCTAACATGGTGCCCTTCAACTTTGCACTTGAAGCAAACAATCTTGGCCGAATCTTTAACTTGTTCTTGGCCCTTGTTCTTCTTGATAGACTTGGACTTGTTCTTGTTATTGGAGTTGAATCCAAGTCCACTCTTGTCATTGGGGCGTCTTTGAACACTCAACACATTGTCAAGTGTAGACCTCCCAACATGACGCTTTTCCAAGTCTTTCTTCAAAAAGTGACTTGGGCCTTGAGCTCTTTTAATTCCTCTACATGGTTAGTATCAACAAAAACACTAGAGGAAGTAGATGCTTCATTGTTAGAGCAACAAGGCATGGAAAGTAATTCATCACAAGATGTAGCAATATTGTGAGTGGATGAATCACAAGGACTAGCACATGGCAATAAAGCATTTAGAGTAGAAGTAGTGCCATTGTCCACATGAGGCTCACAAGATGTTACCTTTGTAGTGATAGCCTCATGAGCTAACTTTAGCTTCGCATGGGATGCTAGAAGATCCTCATTAGAGCTAGATAGCTTTTTATGAATTTCTTCCAATTTCCCATACTTGCTAGTTAGCAACACAAGTTGAGCTCTTAGTTCAACATTCTCCTTCAAAATAAATACTTCACGAGAAGTGGATTTAGTAGCACAAGCATCATTATCATTAGAAATGGAAGAAGACAAGTTGTCTAGCTCATATTTAGATAGTTGAGTTTGGGGTTGATCATGAGACTTGATAAGGAGAGAGTGTTCACTTTCTAAAGCCTTGTGAGATTTGTCAAGTCTCTCTATGTCCTCAATTAGTCTTGTATTGCCAACACCAAATTCAACATTTTCCTTTTTAAGACTTTATATTTAGTAATAGCATGATCTCTTTCCTTAATGATTTTAGCAAACATAAGATCATTTGATTCATCAAGAGATTCAAGTTTCTCCTCAAGAGACACTCGAAGCTCATGCTCTTCCTCAAGAGCATTTTCTAAGGAAGATTTTTCATTAGCATCCTCTCTTTTGATCCTTCCCTTTTCTTCAATGATTTCCTTGCACTTAATAGCAAAAGTCAAAATTTCACACAAATAAGAGCAAGCTTTACTACCGTTAGGGAGAGCACCAAAAACCATCTCACTCTTCTCCTTTAAGGAGTCAATATCATTCTCTTTTAATCCATAATAATCCTCATCATCACAAGATGTAGAGGGTTCCAAAGGTGAAGATACCTTTGAATATCTAGCCATAAGGCAAAAGTGAGTAATGGATGATGACGATGAAGAATTACTTGAAGCACCATTGAGGTCCATGTCTTGTTCCAACAAATGTTGGGTTTCCTCTACATTGTTAGTCACACAAGTAATAGAGGATATGGAAGCATTATTTTCATGGCAACAAGACATAGAAAGCATATCATTATGAATTTTAGTTGAGCAACTATTACATGATATGCGAGGACTATCAACGCTAGCATGTAAGACCTTTGGAGCGCTAGAAGTGTTTAAATCCAAATATAGAACATTGCAATGAGATAGAGATGAAGTATATTCAATGGAAGTGTCACCATCAACAAAGCAATTTCTATCACCATACACCATATCATTACCTTGTGACAAATCACATGTAGGTGACGTGGACGAAGTTGTGAACTCATCACGGCCGGAGGTGGAAGGAGAACAATCATCCTCAATAATATTGGACACTTTATATTTATCTTGAAGCTTGGTCCAAAGCTCATGAGCGTTTCAAAAAGGCATGATTGAATCAAGAACTACATCGCTCAAAACATAGATGAGACCATTAAATACTTGAGTATCGAGATGACATTTTTCCTCATTCTCTAAAGATAATTCTTGGGAATCCTTTAGAGGAGAAAAACCCACATCTACAATTCTCTCAATATAATTTGGACCCATGTCCCTAAAAAGATTAAGCATGCAAATTTTCCAAACATAATAATTTGTGCCATCAAATATGAAAGTGGGATCGTGCACTAATTTTGTAAACGACATCTTTACTCTCTAGGCGGTAAAGCCCCAAAAAGAGAGTACGGACTCTGATACCAATTGAAAGGACAAGGATGTCGCCTAGAGGGGGGGGGGGGGTGAATAGGCGAATTAAAACTTTTCCGGTTTAGGCTTGATAATTGCGGAATAAAACTAATTGTTTAAAGTAACACGCCAACAACCTAAATATACTAGGCTCACCTATGTACACCAACAACTTATGCTAAGCAAGACAAGCAACAAAGTGAAAGCAAGATATAAGACTTCAAGCACGAAGGTTATCACAATGTAAAGTGCATAAGTAAATAGCTCGGGTATAGAAATAACCGAGGCACGTGGAGACGATGATGTATTCCTGCGTTCCTCCTTTTAAGGGGGGTACGTCTCGTTGGAGAGGTGTGAGTTTCAAACTCAAACGCCACAAATGGCCTCACCCTATTCTCCGATGAACCTTGCACAAAAGCTCGGTTCACTTTCCACTATTGATTTCCTTTTAGGCGAAAATCGAGTCACTTACAACAATCTTGAGGCACAACCCACAAAAGGATTATGAGCTCCCAAGTGACCACAAAAGGCCTCAACCACCATAAAAGGCGTTTAGGGTCCAAAGACCCAAGAGTAACAGGCTCACAAACTTTCACTTCCACGAATCCTCGTGGAGAGCACAAACCGATGCACAATGCAATGACAAGAGCACAAGTGCTTAAATCCTTCACTCTCAAATCGCACCAAAAGCAACTAATGCTTATGGGGGGGGGAAGAGAGGAAGAACAAAGAAGAACTCAACAAATGGAACTCTAAGATCTAGATCCAAAGGGTTCCCCTCACTTAGAGGAGAGATGGATTGGTGAAAAAATAGATCTAGATCTCCTCTCTCTTTTCCCTCAAAGATATGCAAGAATCATGGGAGGAATTGAGAGATAGCAAGCTTTTCCAAGGTCAACAATGGATGAGAGAGAGGGGAAAACGTGCTTTACCATAGGTTGAAGATGGGGAGGGGTATTTATAGCCCCTCCCAAAATATAACCGTTATAGCCAGGAAAACAGGAAAAACCGGATATTCCGGGTCAATTTAGGACCGGAAAATCCGGTTCAGAAGTTGACCAGAACGCGAAGCCTTCTGGAGGAAGCTGGATATTTCTAACCGGAAATTCCTAAAATTAATCGGAATATCCGGTTATATGAAAATTGACAGAAACAGCAAAACGAAAACTACAAGAACTTTTTCATCCGGACTTCGATTTCGATGATTTTGGGCTCGTTGGAATCACAACGAAGAGCTTTACAAGATCATGCAGAGAAACACCATAGTCCATCATGTGAGGAGGATACCAAATGAGGAAACTTAAGACCTCTCTATAAAAGACAAACCGGTAAAACCTCAAACATCAAAAACGCAATAAGTTTTTCATACGAAATCCGTTTTTGATGAACTAAAGCTTGGTATGGAGATGAACACAAGCTCTAAATTCTCACATGGATAAAAGACAAATAAGAACCAAGAAAGGTGATATGCCAAGTATGCAAAATTTTGAGCTCTTCATAAAGATGCGATCAAGTTACTCAATTGAGAGCCCCTCTTGATAGTACACCGTCTATCCTATAACTCGGTCTCTCACTAATACCATGAGACCGGTAAAATAGAAACCCTATCAAGATCATACCTTTTCCTTGCGCATTTCACTTGAGCTAGATGATGACGATCTTGATCTCTTCAAGTGGACCACCTTTTTTGATTGCGCTTCGCTTGGTGAATACTCACATATCGCTCTCCCATACACCAATATGGGAGAGCCTCTATAAGGCACATCTTCACTTGACCAATATCTCCAAAAGGGTGACAAGCTTCAACCATAGGATTTCTTCGATATGCTTCTTTTGAACTTGCACTTCATCTTCTTCTCTTAATATATATGATGGCTTGGAGATATGAATGTTCACTCAATTTTCTTTTCCAAGCCACACTTGCAATATGCTCAACTCTAGATGACCATTTGTGTGGATCACACCTTGAATATTACTTTGGTCATCAATTTATCTTCTTTTTAATCTTGATACCAACACATGGTGTTCAAGCATTGTCAATGGACAAGCCCTACAAGGATAGCTCACTGCAACCATTAGTCCATAGATATTGTCATTAATTACCAAAACCACACATGAGGGCACATGCACTTTCACACTTGTCAGGTGTATAGGCGCAGAAGTTCGGCGAAGAGATGGTAAAATGCAAGTGATACGGATGATTACAAGTGGTATTTGTAATCTGTAATAAAAATGGCAGCAAGCGAACATGCAACAAAATTTAGAGTAAACGGTGTTTCAATGCTTGTAAAAAGGCATAGGGATCATACTTTCACTAGCGGTCACTCCCAACAACTGTAACACAGTTGAGTACAAGAATAAAACTTCCTCTTCAATTTGCAACTTAGATGCTACTCGGAACTATTCTTCTACTGGATAAGAAACATCATTCTACTGCGTAGGGCTAGAAAAGCACACCTTAAAGTCCGTCACTCCCAACCTAGGGCACCCCACGCTGTCACTATGAGCACCCCAAGACAGTACTAAACAAACACCACAATTTCATAATGCCATCCAACACAAAGAACAACTCATGGTAAGTATCCCTCTAATCTATTATCCAGTAGAGTCACACACGGCATGCGCACTGTCACCTTCGCACCGTGGGACAAAGGTGACTCCGGAAATTATAATAGATAAAACCAATTGAGTAGCATATCCATGACATAATGAAGGGGAAACATTTACGAATTCAACTAGATTACAATGCTCATGATCACATAAAGATCACACCATGGGTGAGAGAGAGATAAACCACATAGCTACAACAAGAGCCCTCAGCCTCGATGAAGGACTACTCCCAGTGCATCATGGGAGGCAACAACGGCGATGCAGATGGCTCCGGGGGCAATTCCCCGTCCCGCCAGAGTACCGGAACAGTGACTTCTGTCCCCCAAATTAGAGTTTTTGGTGACGGCGGAACTCTGAAACTTTTCTGGAGAAATCCTTCTGGTGTCGTCGTTTTTAGGTCAGGGGTGAATTTATATGCGAAGAATCGATGAAAGGCGGTAACCAAGGGGCCCACATGGGCTGAGGGCATGGGCCTACCCCTGGCTGGGCCCTCAGGCCGCCTCCTCCACTGGAGGGTCCCCTCCGCTGATCTTCGGGCTCCGTGGCTTATTTATGCTGGAAATAATTCACGTAAATTTTCGTCCAATTCTAAGCACTTTTATTTTTGGGCCTTTTCTGCAATGCATAGATAAAACAGACAGAAGCTGGCACTGGGCACTAGGTTAATAGGTTAGTCCAATAAATATCATAAAACCATAGTAAAAACATGTAATAATAATAGAAAACAAGCATGGGATATCAAAAATTATAGATACGTTTGAGACGTATCAGAGACGGAAGACTAGCAAGACTTTATTCGAAAGAAACGAACAAGGGGAGCCCCGCCCCGCCGTCCGTCGGACGACCTCCTCCGGTGGCGGCGGGAGGGAGGAGGTCCGGGAGAAGAGGCCAGCGGCTGGGGCTCTAGGGTTTCCCCTGACGCGTGGGCAGGGTTCCTAACCAAGCGAAACTGGACCAAAGGCAACGTGTGTAACTATGTGTATTCACAGATTCACAGTCAGGCGATTAAGTCTTGATGTGCACTCCATCTTGGACCAAAGTTCACGACCCTCCCCTCTAGGTGGTACGTAGACCAACGTCCATGCGCATCTTGCGTTGCACTCTTGCACAGACGTGAATACTACTACCAGTAAGTAATCTAGTGCAAGTTGTCAGATATGTATGTGCAGCTACAAGAGTACAAGTGGAGCATTTCTCAACTCGCAGGATCCTCTTTTCAGGACTTCACCTTGTCCGTAAAGCATGCATTCCTTTTCCTTTTTTTTGCGAAAAGATGCATTTTTTTTCCCTTAACGTAAGGCGTCAGAGTTTTAATATCATAACTGGTTAAATACCCTTAATTTGTTGTATCCTCCCTTCGGGAAACAAAACAGAATATGCAGCTGCTTAACTGGCTCATGGCCTTCAGAATGGACTCCTTCTTGCTGGTATGGCGGGAGGCAACAAGATCGTGGTTGAAGCAGATTGTATGAAGGTGATAGAGGTTATGCAAAATGGCGGGAACTCTCTTGGAACAGTGGCAGCCATCTACGAAGAATGCTCTCTTCTTTGCCGTAATTTTACACGTGTTTCTTTTAATCATTGTTCTAGAGAGGCTAATAGGGCTGCTCATGTTTTCTAAGTTTAATAAGGTCGAACATGTTGTTTGGCATGGTGATCCCCATATGTGTGTGCGTCCTGTAATTGCAGACGATGTATCTATTATGCCCAATAAATATAATCCGCCATGGTGGCTTTTCCTTTTAAAAAATTGGTTAGATGTCAACCTGCCTAATCCGTGTTAAAAAAAGATTGCCTCAGCAGATAAAATGCATCCATGTGGGATGTATTGCCGCCCAGTTTCAACCGAAATATCGACCCGGTAAGGCAGTGAGCTAGTGATCTACATAAATTATCATGTCGTCTCACGCGACATGTACACGCGTGACCGTTCTGTCATGGCAACATGCCGACCAATACCGGAAGTTCAAGGGCGTGTTTTGGCATCTCTCAGTTCGTCTCGTCACACTGGATTTTTTTCCGATGAAAGGATCCAATTTCATAGAAGAAATTGAAGTGTGAGATACATTTTTCAGATGTCCCTCCAGGCATCACCCCTCAAACATCCCATCGAGATAGGTGATGGATGATGCCGGCGGCTGCGGATCTCGGCCCCATCGAGATCCATCTTCGACACATCCGAAGGTGCGAGAAGGGGGCAGCGAGGGGCGACCGCGATCCGCTGTCGGCGCTTGGGCTCCATGTTGGGCCTAGCGCGATCCGGCCAGCGACGGGGTCGGGTGGTGCGGCTGCCGGTGAAAATCGCGCCGGCTTCGGCTATGGCGGACGATGGCGGCGTCTCCGACGTCGTTTCCTTATCGAGGCATCGTCATTGCAGTCCGCGTCACCTATCTCGGACTGCTCCGGGGGAAACCCTAGATCTGGGTCTCCCGGATCGGACGATGACGGCTCTTTCAGGGTCGTTCTCCCTCCTGAGGGCATCGTTTTGGAGCAGGTGCTGGTTGGGACGGGCAAGAGGAGGAGTGGTGTTCCATCTACCGCAAGGCACACGGCGGGTCCCGGCGGCATGGAGTAGCGGGGTCTCGGCGGCGGGCGCGTGATGATGGACGCGCGCAGGAGGAGGCGCAGTCTGGTGCCATGGTGGCATCGACGGCAGGCCCGTCGAAGTATCATGCGGATCTTAACCCTGAAGAGTCCGATGGCGGTGGCTCGATGGTGGTGACGGCTTCTTGCTTCAGGAGTCTGCTAGACCGGATGAACGCTCTCGTTTCGTCTAGAGGGCGTCTCGGGGGTATGCGACCTGTTCCCGGTTCCTAGTTGGTGGGTGGAGTTCGTGTTTTCAAGGCACAAGGCCCTGTTTACATGATTTCACTCATTGTCGAGTTCATAGGTGTTGCGTGATGGCTTCGGGTTTTTTGATATATATTTCTTTGTCAGACCTTCGTTGAATAAAATAATAAAGAAACCGTATGCATCTTTTCGATGCAGAGGTTGGGACCCCCTTTTCTAAAAAAAAGATGTCCCTCCAGGCATCACCCCTCACACACGTTCATAGACAGCATATAGGACAAACCATTGTTTCCTACCAACAACACTTACTTAAAGAAGCAGAACACTACATATCCAACGCCCCCACCCGGGCAGTTGCCAGGGCTTCCGGCCGGCCGGCGCAGTGTATTTCCATAACTATTAGCCTCTTAAAGCGTTAAATTAACAGTTTGTTTAGGTTTTGAAATATTGTTGGGTCCGCTAATTATCCCCATGACGTATCTTCTAAAAATAAATTTATTTCTTGTTTTCCAGATAGCCCAGACAACAACAATAGATCCTATCAAAACTGCTATTCTATCATGACCAATACAAGAATTAAACCAAACGTTACATAGTTCACCAAAGCATGATGGTATTATAGGAGCATAGAGAGCAACCCCAAAACAGTCGAACATATTTAGCTAACGAACATTCAAAAAAAAGTGATCCAATGTTGAGAGGAGATTTGGTGCTCCCGAGCACCAGTGATCTGGTTTCAAAAACAAAAAATTATGAGTTTTAATTTTTTTTGAAAAAAATCACGGATGTATTCAATTATGTATCCCACAAACGTGCAAAAAATTAACTTCAAATACGTTGTATTTTGGGCTACACGAAAATGATAAAATTGGAGATCTGAAATATACATATTTAGATCCACATTTTCGTGAAGCCCAAACTGTAACGTATTTGAAGTTGATTTTTTGCACGTATGTGTAATATATCATTGGCTACATCCGTGATTTTTTAGATTTTTTTAAAACTCATAAATAGTGTTTTCGAATTTTTTAAACCACCGGGATCAATGGTGCTCAGGAGCCAAAGACACTTTCCGTCCAATGTTTCTGTTTTGTCACAGAATTCACATGTTCTTTCCAACCTCTTTTCAAAAGATTTGTCTTGGTTAGATCCTATTCTTGATCACTAACCACCAGAAGACTTTGACCTTAAGAGGTAATTTAAACTTCCAAAACCTTTTGTAAGGAAATTAACTCTTTTTGCTGTAAAAAAGGAATACAAAGATTTAGGTTGCGGATTTGGTTAATAGCCAAGTCACCGGATAGACTCACTTGACTACAAACATCTAGCAACTTGAGCCACATATCTTTGGTTTCTTCTCTCAGAAATCTTCTGGATTTCAGAAAATCAAAGCCTCGAGTAAATACACTACGAACTGTAACAAAGATTATAAAGACGTGGGAAAATTTGACATAGTGGTTTGTGACGAATCCAACAGTCCTCCCAGAAATGAGTATTTTTTCCATGACCCATAACTCGCTTACAACATCTATAAAAGGTATCTTCACCAGAAACAAGCCGCGACCAAAAGTGAGAATAAGAAGGATTAGGTTTACATCCAGTAAAGTTTTTTTTCTTAAGGTATTTAGCCGTAAACAGATCCTGACATGGACCTTCCTTGCTTTCCAAGTTCCAACCTCCGGATCCATTTGCATAATAAACTAACATTCTTGAGGTGCAAATCTGTCACCCCAAACCTCCCCTTGATCTTTAGGTAAGCAAACATTTTGTGACTTAACTAAATGATACTTTCTAACATTCTTCTTTCTTGCCAAAGCATTCTTGCTCGGAAGAAGTCACAACGCTTAATAACCCCCTTAGGCATAATAAAGGAAATCATAAAGCAGGGAACATTACTTAAAGAATCTTCTATCAAAGTAAGCCTAGATCCAACCAAAGCCAGGTTACCCATCCAACTAGAGTTTTTCGTGTCTACTTATCCTCGATGTCCTTCCAATAGCTATTCAAAAGTCTTTCATAGTGCATTGGAATCCCCAAGTACCTAAATGGAATTCCCTTTTTACAATTAAAAATATGAGTATACATATCCCAGATTTCTAAAGTAGAAAAGAAACCTCACTTTTATGGAAATTAATCTTGAAAACGGTGAGTTGTTTGAAGATACACACAGCCCATGCCTTAATGAGGCCATTATCCTTAGCTCTTTTAACTAAAATGGCAAGAACTTCCACTGGAATATTGAATAGAAGAGGTGAGAAGGAGTCCCGATGTCGCAGCCCCTTCCTAGTTTGAAAATAAGTTCATGATCAACCATAATAAAGAGTCGGTAGAAAATTGGGCCCTCGGCCAATAAAAATGTATTCAATTTATACTAAACTTTCATAATTTTCTGTCTTATTTTTAGAATGCTCTAGTATTATATGTATGATTTTATTTTTGTTTGCATAGTTTAACATATAACTGGCAATACTATTAGATATTAGTTCGTGTGTTTTCTTTTTGTAATGACTTCACTGGAACATACTAAACTGTATTTTGCAACAAAGTCTACTTTAATACTATGGTTTCTACAATGCATTATATATATAATTTATAAATATTTATGGTAAAAATCTGTAAATACTACGATGTAACAAATGTCTCAATAGCAGTTTCTAGTGTATGATTAACTAAGCATCTTTATAGAAACTTGTAAAGTATAAACTAAACCAATTACACTACTTTTTCAAGGTCAAAATTGTCTAGCAAGTCAAAATTTAACAAAGTGTGCGTGCTTTGTACTTGGTATTAGAACACCATTGCTTAAAGTAATCACCAATGAAAAAAATAGTGTGGATTATAGTATGTTTGCGCATGTAAATTATATTACTTGATATGATTTTATGAAATGTGGTTGTTATCATCTTGTGTACACAAGTCCTTGCCAGTTTATAAAATAAAAAATTGTTGCACGAAATTAAACATGGAAATATAGTAACGTAGATTTTCGTAAAACATGTACTCCAGAAAGAGAATAGCATGGTAACAGAATTTGTTGTCGCCGGTACATTGGTTTGTTCTCACATCCTAAGAGTCCCGTCGTTTGTATTTTAGTTAGCAAATTAACCATTTTATTTTGTTAAGATACTCTCCCCGTTCCAAAATGTAAGACACGCATGATTTTTCACCATCTTGAGTTCACGTCTTTAACCACTCATAATACCAAAGTTACAGATTGAGCTTGTATAAATGTCATCATTGCATTTTGTCTTGCATAATGTTTTTAATATGTATTTATAATATTTTAGACATATTATAAATGAAAACCATGGTGAGTTGTGCATTGTTGACAATGAAAAGTCATTCATACTTTAATATAACTAGAAACATACCCTGCGTGTTGCGTCCGAATCTTTCAAAAAATTATTATACAAATAAAGGGATATAAGACCCATGGAATATAAATTTGTTTATAGAAATATACAACATCACAATTGTCGAAAGGCTAAATTTCATTGACGTGATTTTTTGTGTATTTAATGATTAAAAACGGGTGACATGGACAATTGTATGATGAAAAATAGATGATGCGAATAGATTGCATGCAAAAAAAATTGTCATCGATGAATGTTAGTGGAATGACATGGACCATTGGTTGGCTAAAATAGTGGGTGATGTGGATAACTTGCATGTTGAGATAGAAAATCATAAATGAATTGTACTGGGGTTTTGTTTTATAAGAAGTATAGATAATGTAGTGATTGTAAGATATTTTAGCAGTTTTTTGGGCCCTTCTCTTCTCGAGGCCCTGGGCGGTCGCGCTTCTTGCCCTGCCACAATAATGACCTTGCCATTATTAACTACAGCCTTAGTCCATTGCACAAACTTGTGAGGAACCCTTTCATACCCAAAATCGGAAACATTAAAGTCCCAATTAATTTTATCATAAGCCTATTCGAAATCTATTTTAAACATCACATTTCTTTTTTCCTATGCATAAAGTGGAGGGTTTCATAAAGTAAAGCAACACTATCAAGAATAAACCTGCCTTTTATAAAAGCAGATTGAAGATTCGAGATAACATTATCTTGCACTATTATTCAGAACTTTAGTAAAAAAATTTAAAATTACATTTAACAAACAAATGGGTCTGTACATCTGTAACCTGTCAGCTCCCTGCCCTTTTGCAATGAGTGCAGTAATACCGTAAAAAATCCTGTATATCTAGGGAACCGTTATAAAAACCCGAGAACATGTCCATTAGATCAAACTTTAAAGGCTCCCAAAACTTCTGAAAGAATTAAATCGCAAAACTATCGGGCCAGGAGTACTAAGTTTCATGGAAAACACAACATTTTTAACCTCTCAAAACTAAATGGATTACTCAAGAACCTCCTATCATCCTCCTACATGTCATTATCAAGAGGAAAGAAACAGGAAGTAAAACCAGTAGCCCAAACAAATTTTTATAGAAAGCAATAGGTCCAAGAGATTTTGATCCCCTTCAACAATCCCTCTTCTGAGTATAAGAGAATTTTTTTTACTCTTACGCTTACGACCGCTAGCTTTAATCATAAAATACCTAGTATTTCTATCTCCCTCTAGTAGGTCTCTTTCCTTCGCTCTCTGTCGCCATTTAATCTCCTGTTATCTAGAATATAATTTAACTTATTTTTAAGAAACATCGAAGATCATAGTCAGCTGCATTCAAGCCCGTAAGCACACTTTGCTTATCTAAGAAATCCAATTGCTTAGAAATATTATCTATTTTTTCTTATACATCCCTTCTACATTAAAGTTCCAACCTTTTAAAGTCTTCCTTAGATGTACAAACCGACAGTGCCAGCGAGCTACATTGCTGACACCATTTGATCTTTTAACCAAACGCTTTTAACCAGCTCAACCAAATCGGGTCCAAAAAACTAGCACAATTCAAATTTAAACTGTTTTGTGGTACTAGCTGATGAGATCCCGTGTCCACCAATAAAGCCGCATGATCAGAAACCCCCCTAACTAGGGTCCTGACATAAACTAAAGGAAATTCCAGCTCCCACTCTGGAGAAACTAGCACTCTATCCATCTAACAAACAGAGGGTCAACTTGATTGTTCGACCAAGTAAAACTTCGTCACAATGGTATGTTGGCATGTTGCTCCGTTGGCTACAGTTGATTTATTTTGTGGGCCAACTGAGCTGCAAACTAAACTTTTGCTTTTCTCTTGGGCTACATTCTCTGGTTTGCTAATGTCATATATTTGTGCCGGGTCCTCTGAATTTCGTGGATGCACCTGTTGCACATGCCCGGGGCCAGCCCTGCTCCATCCAGCGCCGGCGTTTCAACGTCTCTTTTATAAGCCAAGTCCTTCTATAACGCTAGCATCATATCTAGTATCATGTAATGACATGCAATCTCGTATAAGTATTGCAATTAATGATGAGAAAAAGTTTAGTACTACCCTTCATTTCAAATTAGTTGACGCAGATTTACTACAAAGTTGTACTAAATCCGCATCAACTAATTTGGAATGAAGGGGGTATCAATATCATAGTGTATACAAATTTAATGGGTATCCATGACAAGTGGATCATCATGTTTAAAAATGCTACTAGAAGATACAAAAACTCCAAATGTAGGCTCAACTCCGAGGAGATCTCTATTATGAAAAATCCAAGAATCATATTTTAAAGTTAATAAAAAACTGAAAAATGCGTGGATCTGAGTATTTGAACAATGTATATTTTCAAAACTCCAAACTTTGTCAGATTTCTTCATTTTTGTGTAGCCCATAATACAAAGAATTTTGCATTGAGATTTTGCAATATGTTATGATACACCTTTGACTGCATCAAGACTTTTTTCTAGATTTTTTGAAACATCTAAATATGATTTTTGAATTTCACAGTCGAATGCCAGTATGGGATGAAAACTTGCCACCACCGCAACAAAAGTTAACCTGATAAAGTATCTGAGTATTACAAAGCCATGCTCAAACATAGCAGCACCAATCGATTCATCTTCTATGTGAAGAGAATCCTTTGGATCAAAATCTTTGAGTCAGTGGTTGCCTCCTCCATTATTCTTCCTTTCCTATTATTTCATAGCCTATTTTGTTTTGGTGAGATTTGAGAAATAAGAATTTGAGCACATTTCTTGGTGTTTTTGCTTTGCACTTGGTGCATTGATTTCAACTCCGCATCGATTTATGCGAATGAGAGCCCATGAGCTTGTTACTCTTGTAGGGTGTCCCTCCTACATAGTTTGGTGGTTGTGACTGCAATGATCTCTTCGTGAACAATTGTGAAGAGTCCTGGTTTTTTCCTTCGTGGGATTGTGAAGTGGTGGAAGGAAAAGCTAACCATTAGCCCTAACTTTGTGGGGGCTAAAGGAGAATAAGGTGACCTTCGTGGCATTCGGGAAATTCTGGTTCCTGTACCTCTCCAACGGCAAGTAGATTCCTTACAAGGAAGTGGACATCAGAATAAATCTTCATCCCGGTGTCTTGATTATCTCAAAAATCCAAGTTGCTTTACTTATATTCAGATTGTGATAGCCTTTGTTCTTGATATTATTCATTTGCTAAGGTGCTATTTTGTGCAGTCTTGTCATGTATCTTGTGCTTCCTAGTTTCTTGTGCTCTCTTGTTTAGCTCAAATTATTGGTGCATTTAGTCTAGCATAGCATTTTGAGGTTGTATATGCTTAACAACTAAACAAGTAGTTTATTTCCGCATTGTTTCAAGCCAAATTTGTAATAGTTTTTATAACGCCTATTCATCTTTCTATAGAGAAAAAGGGAGCATCTTTCCCAAGATGGGCTTAGTCAATAGCAGCTTCTTCAGTTCTTCTTTACATGTGAAATCATCTCAGCGCAAACCTATATGCTTGTATGGAGACCCAATAGCGGCCTTCAAGTTTGCTGACTCCAAATCCAAGAATTCAAATCTGTCAAATGTTGTGTCTCCCCCCACAAATAAATCTCATTCTACCAAAGGACGAGCTCACCCAAGAGCCATGACAGATGCCGACGGCATGTCCTGGAGCACAACAATAATGGTCCGAACTCCGAAGTGCTGACACAGCCTTGTCTGTTGATCCGTAAAAACACTGGTATTTTGCTAGGTTTCTCTGCCTGTTTTCTCGTAATCTGTGATTATCGACTCTACATGTGTCCAAAATAACAACAAAGTTGACATGCCAAAGCAACTTTTAGGAAGAGCATACTGAAAGAGACCAAGATAGGAACAAAGTTTTATAAGCTCCTCACCAAAATATACTTAGAACGGACTACTGCCACAAATCTGGAGAAGCAACGGATCGGTACGGCTAAGATACATGGAAAGTTTATTACTTATCAAACAGATGGTAATCTACATGATGGAGCAAATATTGTACACAGCAAATGCATGAGCTGGAAACACATGGATGGTAATCAGCCGACAAACACTTAGGTTCCATACACGGTGCAATTGAAATCTTATCAACAGGCTTCTAGACATGCTTAGGCGGGTACATACTCTTGCATATGTACCTTTAGCTGAGGACATGGCTGCCATAATCTTGATTGAATTTCTCGTATCTATGTGCATGGAGATGAGCAGATGGCCGTGTATTCCTCAAAGCAAGTTCAATATCCTCTGCCGTTACTGGACCAACTTCAGGCAAATCTGCACCATTTTTCAGTTTTAACCCCAAAGGTGCTAGAATGTAACTGATTTAATATATTATAATAAGGGTGCGATATAAATATAAATTATTTACTGGGTCCTAGTGGCATTTTCTATTTTAAATTGTAAGTTGACTATTAAAGACGCCGAATGCACCCCGACATGAAAAATCTTCCTAGAACATGGGAAGAAATAGGCAATAAGGAACAATAAATCTACAACAGAAATGACAGGTGCAAAATCATTTGTTTTGGTGCACACAAATGTTACAGTTGCGGAAAAGGTAGGGAATCACTAGTGAAGGACAGAGCACATACCATCCTCAGGCACTTCTTCTTGGATGCCTTCTAGAGCTGCCATTATCCGTCTAAGGGGTTGCATTGCAGCCTCCTTGCACACAAGGCGTATATCAGAGCCCGAATATCCTTCAGTGTTCTCCACAAGAACATCATACGGAACCTCTATTGCATCAGGAGTAGATGGTAGGAACTCTTCAAACATAGCATATCTAGCTTCTGGCTCTGGTAAGGGCACAAGAATCTAATAGGACAAGTTAAGGAAAAATATAATTTTGTTAAGGTACAGAAATAGGGTGTAGTCTCACAAACAACCATTTCCAGATATAATGTTTAAATTGCCTATTTCAGTGTTTTAGGCAAAATGGTACAGTCAGAAGATCTTATGGCATACTGGTACATTAACCCCCATTAAATGTTCATGATACATTGATATTTCTACACTCCACAGAAAAGGATACACGTTTTTCCAATCGGCGTAACATTGCTGCATCCAATTCCCATGGTAAATTTGTGGCCGCGAGAACAAAAACAAGTTCATCTGTCTTGGTCAGTCCATCCATCTGCAGCAATGAAATGTTAGGAAACAACTAAAAAATAGTCAAACCAGCCCAATGTCAAAATTCATGACGAAGGTAAAATTCAGACTCAGCAAAATCTCATTTGTCTTGGTCAGTCCATTCATTTGTCTTAGTCAGTCCATTCATTTGTGGTCTAATTTTTTTCTTCCAGAAAGTTGATGTACCTCTCTTTTTGTGCTTGAGCTAATATTTAGTGAGCATTGAAACATTTCAGTATAATTCAGACTCTGCAAAATCTCCAAGAAAGCTACCTGTATTAATAGTTCGGTCTTCAATCGCCGACTGGCTTCATGTTCGCTACGAGCTTCTCCACGTTGGCTAATAATAGCATCAATCTCATCAAGAAAAATGGTAGATGGTGCATGATGCCTTGCAAGCTCAAATAATACCTTTACAAGTTTCTCCGAGTCACCTGCACCATACTAACTATGAGAGTAACCAAAACGTCATACAACTTTGCTAGAAATGGGGCAAACAAGAATCCCATGCACAATAAGGACACGAATTCGAGGTAATACCATCAATCTAGAGGCAGATATAGACCAATCTATTTGGTAGACCTCCATATATATAGCTGAGTAAACAGAGCTACTTACATGCAAATATCTTTTCTACTATGTTCATAAATTAAAGTGATAACTGTTAAGGAGTATTAGTATTGGTCTAGGAGTCCGTATTAGACTAGATTTACTTTCGTGTCCCCCAAGTCATATGTACTATATATTGTGGCCATTGGCCTCGGTGTAATACAAGTTGCATATTCATAACATGGTATCAGAGCCCGGTTAGGGTTTCACGGACGCACAACTCGTCCGTCTCTTCTAGCTTTTTTTTTTTTACTTTTTCCAATCTCAATCATGGATCGTTCGAGCGCCAGATCGATCGAGCCTGCTGCTTCCGCGCTTCGATGCCTCTGGTTCCGCCTGTTCCCGGCCGCCAACTGGCCGCCGTTCCAGCCGCTGCCGTCCGCGGTCGTCACCGCCGTCGGGCATCCGCCGTCCCCCGCCACGTCCGTTCGCGGCTTGCGCCGCCGCCGTCGTCCTGCTGCTCGTGTTCCGCCGCTGTCCTCTGCCGCCAGGTGCGCCGAGCTTCTCTGCTTCCGTCGAGGCGCGACCTCTAGATCGATCTGTTTCCGCACGGGCTGCGTTGACTTCGTTTGGCCCCGTTCCATTCGTGCCCGCGCGGCTCTCCTAGCTGCTGCTCATGCGGCTTGCTTGGTGCACGTGGTGGTCTGATGGAGGTCTGATGCTACGTGTTTGCCTGTTCCTATTCTAATACCTGAGATCCGATCGTGAGTTTTTCTTATTATTATTAAAAATAAAAGTGTGATATGTCGTTATCCAGCACCTTCTATTGGTGTTAGTGTTTTGTTTTTCCGCTGCGTCCACCAAATCCGTCGTTTCTTTTTCGTGTTTATGTCATGAGAGTCCACTATACCTGTTTTTGTCAGCTTGTTCGTCTTCTCGGTCCTCTGTGGCCTCATCTTTCTCGGTCCTGTTGTGGCATCGTCTTCTCGGTCCGCTGTGGCCTCGTCTTCTCGGTCCGCTGTGGCCTCCTCTTCTCGGTCCGTTTGTGGCCTCGTTTTCTCGGTCTTGATCCTCTCTATGGGATTTTTTGTGGCCTCCTTTTGCATTGTCATTGTTGATCTACGCACATTCTTTTGTCGTGGGCTTCTTATGCCATTGGTTCCTTGTGCTATGATCTGTTATGACATGCTCTACTTTTGATCGTCTCTCGGTCTCTATCTTTCTTCTGATCGTCTATCGGTCTTTGTCGGTCTTTTCTTCGATCGACTGTGGCTCGACTCAACAGGTTATTGAAGACTCTTCATGCTGCGAAGACACTCTCAAAATGCGGATTTTGGATTATCTTTTATTTTCTAGTGTTACACCTCTTCAAATGCAATGCTATTGCATACGCTTTGCATTTGGGGGGGGGGGGGGGTTGTTAAGGAGTATTAGTATTGGTCTAGGAGTCCGTATTAGACTAGATTTACTTTCGTGTCCCCCAAGTCATATGTACTATATATTGTGGCCATTGGCCTCGGTGTAATACAAGTTGCATATTCATAACAATAACTCCACATCACAAAGATCAGTGATTTCGAACAGTGTCATGTGTTGATGGCTGAAAGTGACAACTCCCCAAAATCAGTGCTGTTTGGGTCAGTGCTCCATAAATCACTAGTGGGTCATTTAACATAGTAGCCTGTGGTGCAAGCAGGGAGCCAGCAGATAAAATAGCAAGGAAGATCTGTAAATAATGCACGGTCGACAAAAGGACATCAAGGTAACAGAAGATGGAGTACAAGGGTGCAGGGGAGAACTGTGGTGCAAACAGGGAGTAATGGCTCATAATGTCCATGGAAGAGCTACATGTATTGCATGATGCAACAAGAGGGCATTGATGGGCAGCACAAGGTGTGCAACGGTGCAGGGCATCTCTACTAAAGGGTTTATAGACTTCAACCATGCAAATTTGATTTGTGTGAATGCCATGTGGCCCCACACTGCATACGGCTTATATCAAAAGCCAGTGCGGGGTATTATTTTATTGATGAAGTCACCCCGAATACAGCTCTGCAAACCTACCACAAATCAGACGTGTGGTTTAGAAAACATGGTCACCATAACACTGTAATCAAAACGGGTCTAGCATTGAATGCATCTTATCCTGAATTGATATTTCAACGACACAGCAGGAAAGAGCCCCACCAAAAACAAGGGAGTGATTTCATCCCCCAGAAGAAGCACCGTGTTCATGTCTTGGAGGGTTGGCTGCGCCAGTTTTTTGCACGCAGAGCCAAAATTACGCGCCAAACTAAATGTGAGCTATTTTTTGTTTGTAATACCAAATTTCATTATGGTTCAGATGGGTCACTAACCAAAGCCCCTTAACATCATGGTGCGGGAAGAACAGGTATTAATTATCTGGCGTTTGAAGGTTACACACAATGACTTCTTAGTTTTTACTACAGTACACATCTGCAAATAGCTTGTTTTCAGAGAACAGATTAGGAGTTCCCAAATATTACTTGCCAAGAGAACTCAACAAATACGAAGTATGCATCTAAGCAAATTTATGAGAACACTATAGAATATTAACAAACAGGGAAGGCACGTAGCAATGTACAAAATTTGTCCACACGGCATGTATTACATGGTAGACTCATATGATGTGGCAGTACAGCGTGCCCCAGGAAAGAAACAGCAACAGTAATAGCAGAAAAACAATGCAACTGCACATCAGAAACAAGAGGAGGAAAAGACATACCACGCCATTTGCTAACAATTGATGATGCTGAAATGTTGAAAAAGGTAGTTTTGCACTCAGTAGCCACAGCTTTGGCCAGCATTGTCTAAAATGAAATATATGAAGGCCGTTAAGAAATGAACTTTGATGATGGTCATTGATTTTAGTTTGGGTACAGCATGACAGCTAATCCGTGGAATGGAAAAATACTTAGTTAAAAGGAGAGGAAGAATGGAAGAGCAGACCAGATCAACCGGCAACAGCAACTGCTATAAGTATTAAATTTTGGTAAAAAATAGCTTAATTCTGCAAGATATTTGGTAGGCGAATAAATGGCTAAATCCCAATATGGAATTTCAAACGATAATTCGAGGTGTTTTTATGGAAGACAGTCGAGTTATAATCACATTAAACAATACATTTGGACAAATTAATCAACAAGTCCTATGATGAGGCGCTACATTATTGTTAAAAGGGTGCAATATAGCTTCATAGATAAAAAAGAACGATGATAAAATAAAAAATACAAAGGTTTTCTTATGTGCAAACCTTTCCAGTTCCCGGTGGACCAAAAAGCAATATGCCTTTCCAAGGTGATAAAAGGCCCGTGAAGTACCTATAATCTGAATCTGGTTAGGAAACAAAGGAGAAGTACTCTATAGAACAACAAGCAAAACACTATCTGATTGATACAAATTCTATGACATCAGCACTACAAACCTTTTTTTTAACCCTTTTGGTACGAGAAAAGGCAGATACTTAACATGTGATCTTCTGCCACCTCCTAGCATAGCCCTATTGTTAAGGCATTGACTCCCAGGTCTAAGGGAGGCTGTATGATCTCTACTCCTAGTGGGAGCTAGTGCATTGTGCTGGTATATTTCGAAATGATAATGTTTTTATCGAAATAATAATCTCCAATCATTTGCAGGAGTCGCCCATGCTATGCTACGGAACCAAAAAAAAATGTAAAACATAGTTTGTTCCAGTTATATGTCAAATTAATTCACTTTGATGCTCCCCTTTATCTGGGGTGGCGGAGGAGACAGTAGCTTGCTGCTATGCTCGTAGGTTTGTATGGTCGCATTTGTCAGGGTTGAGACGAGGAAGGCAAAAAAAGGAGTGAGCAGACGACCACCAACTGAAATCTCTATTGTCTATCGATTGGTTGTAGTCTTGGTCTATGTTGCAGCGGTTGGAGGACATGGGAGTGGATGAGGGTGGGTAGCCAGCGGTTGGAGTTGATTGCCAGGGACTCTATGCCCCAACATGGATGGGATGGTGGTCGCTTAATAGGGTCTGTTACGTAGTGCTTGAAAGCTTTCTGGAGTCCAAAGCATGTATGCCATAGGTATAGAGTATATACAACTGTCTACAGTCTACACATGTTAAGTGACAAATCACAGCTTGGCACTATAAGGCATATCAAGATTATGTTTTATGAAAAAGAAGTATCCAGCTTGAGTATATCACTTCAGGGAGCAAAACCTACTTGGGATACTTTATAGGCATGACAACTGCTTCTTTAAGAAGACGCTTCGCTGTTTCCAAACCTTTAATGCTTTCCCATTTAACATCTGGACTCCCACGAATGATATCCCTGTAGAAATTAGTGCATCACACCAAGGTAGAGGCCCGAAATACATGACTGTACCAAAATGGTAAGGACGTAAGGTATAGCTACATAATTGGCAAGACTCTTACCTCAACAATGTCTCGGCTAAGTTGCGTGTTTCTGCAGATTCAAATGAAGGAAGTAGAGATTTCTGCCTGCAAAGGTCACACATCCGGTTATCACAACCATAAGGCAGGCATTGGGCTGTAGCGTTTTTGGACCAAATAGTATAGCAATGCTTTAAAATTAACAGTCGAGACAGGAAAAGAACAACTATAAAGTCATGAATTGTATATTTTTTTCTCGAACACACGCGAAAGCATGTGCCATTTGTACTAGAAGAAAGCGTCGAGGCGACGCAAGAGTACAAAAGCGGAAAGCTCCGCAAGACTAAAAAAATATCAAAGCAGTAAGAAAAAGAAACAGAGAGAAGAAAAGACCGAAAACTGTACAGGGGAGCTGAGGGAACTAGGCATCAGGAAGCCGAGGCAAACGACGCAAGGCCTTAGCACCTGCCTGCATCCAAAGCCTGGCCTCATCAAGGATGGAGTTCACTAAGTCAGCACGACGAGGGGATATGAGTTATATTTGCAACTTTGGGAATTTTAATCTAATTCCCACACAATTCAATGATTCATCTATAGTATCGAAAGTCCAAAATTGTAAACATTATTTAGTAGTAGCAAACAATAAATTTACACAACCTAATCCACACAGACAATAGTGTACTGCTAGTTGGCAATTGGCATGCATCCATCTGAGCAAGCCACAGCTAGAAAGCTACCACAAAGAAGTCATTCCTAGGTAGGATCCAAGTCCGAAATGAAGCAGATACTATCATACTACAGCCTCAATCAAGTTGGACCGCATCAAAAGAAAAACTAATGTTAGGACACCCCGAATTTTGCTTATCTGACAATTTCCAGAATTAGCTAACATTAGGACGTCATCAGATTAAAAAAAAATCATTCAAACAAACTATTTCTACTTCAGTAGTAAGCAACAGGTCTTACGGCGGGCCAGCCTCCATTGCCCCATTACGGAACTCAACATTTCTATCCTGCAACCAAAAAAAATATAGAAAGTCATCGCCAAAGTAGTAGTAACATGGAAGCATTCGGGGGGAGGTTGAATTTGATGAATTACCAGACGGTCGTACTGCTCGAAGACTGCGAGGTCAGCGCCGCCGTTGGCGTCGGCGGAGCCTGATCCGAGCGGCGCCTCCTCCTCCTCGTCGTCGTCTCCGTCGCCCTTGGGCTGGCAGCGGATGCCGAGGCCCGCGTCGTAGTAGCGCTCGAAGTCCTGAGCCGAGGCGAGGGCGGGATTGGGGGCAACGAGATCTCAGCACGGGGGAAGCAGGAAAGGGGCGGGTATGAACAGCATAGGCGGCCAGTGAATTACCTCGAACGACCAGCGGTAATGGAGGGCTCGTCGCCGGCGGTCATGGCGGCGAGGCGAGGCGACGGGGTCACGCGTGCGCGCGCGGCCGGCCCCCACGCACGGACGACCGGACGGACGCGACAGCTCCCGGAGTAGCTGAGGCGTCTGGCGTTGGCGTTTGGGTGCCAATAAACAAACGAGAGCACGGAACACTGGAGAGCGGGAATCTGCTCTGGTTTTTCACCGAACCGTCGGAGGGGAAGGTGGAGGAGGCCGAACGGCGGGGTTTACTTTACTTTTACCGGCGTCCTACGACCTGACAGTGGGTTTTACTTTCTGCCGTTTTCAACCTGCGAGATCTACCTAGAAACAACAAAAAAAACTGCAAGGTACAGTGCACTCCATATGTATGTGTGGGCTCGTGCATGAGCTCGGTCGACTTGTCAGTCATGGTAACTTGGTAAGTGATGGTCCGGCGTTTCGACCTTTTCATCGCAGATGGGGCAGCCGTTTTTGGCTTCGGTGAGGATCTTCTTCTTCAGCAGGTTGGAGCGGCACTGGATGCGGCCTTGGACAAGGAGCCACGCGAAGAACTTCACTTTGGATGGCGCACGGCTGCGCCAGACGAACTCGTGGTGTGGGGAGCGCACGCCACCGAACGTGCAGAGCTTGTATAGGTCGGAGGTGGAGAGCTTGCCGTTTGGAGCGGCAGGACGCGCACGTCCAGGGTGGGCATGAGCTCGAGCTGTGATAGCGTGGCCATGAGCTTGGAGCGTTGCCGCTGAGCCGTGGCGGAGAGCCGGGGCACCAGGAAGGAGTCCAACCC
Organism: Poa pratensis; assembly: GCA_947311845.1. Taxonomy (NCBI): domain Eukaryota; kingdom Viridiplantae; phylum Streptophyta; class Magnoliopsida; order Poales; family Poaceae; genus Poa; species Poa pratensis. The sequence goes on along the minus strand of CAMZMU010000055.1, from coordinate 41,731,178 downwards.
CCGTGTCAGCACCTGCTGGACGATGGCACTCGTGTCGGTGCAGTGGGAGTGGAGCTCCGGCATGGCGGAGGCGATGGAGCCGAGCGGGCACCAGGAGTCCAGCCAGAACGCCGAGCGGCGTCCATCGCCAAGGCGAACAACAGAGATGGCCCGGAAGAGCGGGAGAAGCCGCACGAGCGCCCCCCAGTGAGCGCCGCAGAGAGCGGCCAACGCGCCGGCCGTGTCAACCGGGGCGCCAGCCAGAGATGTCCACACCCAGCGCGGCCACGATTCGTCGACCGCAGAATGAAGGCGGTGGAGTAGCTTGACCTGGAGGCACCTGTTTTGGTCGGTGATCGAGCGGACGATGAGCCCGCCGTCCTCTTTGGCGCGGCAGACGAAATCTCAGGCGACAAGGCATTGCGCACCCGAAACGTGGTCGGCGGCGGCCCAGAGAAAAGCTCGCCGCAGCTTGTCGAGGGCGGCAATCACGTCGGGAGGGAGCGCGAGAGCTCCCATGGCGTAGACGGGAAGCGCGTCAAGCACGGCGTTGAGTAAGACCAGCCGACCGCCGGAGGAGAGCGGTAAGGCGCGCCAGCCCGACATGTACTTGTCCACTTTGGCGATGAGGGGAGAGAAGGCGGCGAGACGTAGCTTCTCAGCGGACAGCGGCAGGCCGAGGTACGTCTGGGGAAAACCTTCCACGCGGCATTGGAGGGCAGCCTGGATCTCGGACAGGACCGTGGCGTCGACGTGCATGGGGACGATCGTGCTTTTGTGGTAGTTGATGCAGAGTCCGGTCGATTTCTCGAACTGCTAGAGGATGAGCCGAAGGCGCCGGGCCGCAGTCGCGTCCGCACGCATGATGATAAGCGTGTCGTCGACGTACTGCAGAACGGGGCACGGGGCGCCGTCGACCAGAGGATGTTGGAGGATGTCGTCGGTGTGGATGAGGCGTTGGAGCACGTCGGCCACGATCAGGAACAGATAGGGGAGAGGGGATCCCCTTGCCGCAGCCCGCGCATGCACTTGATCCACTTGCCGGGGAGCCCGTTGAGGAGAATCGCCGAACGGGATGTAGCTGAGGCGTCTGGAGTTGGCGTTTGGGTGCCAATAAACAAACGAGAGCACGGAACACTGGAGAGCGGGGAATCCGCTCTGGTTTTTCACCGAACCGTCGGAGGGAAGGTGGAGGAGGCCGAGCGGCGGGACGCGAGGGGTTTACTTTACTTTTACCGGCGTCCTACGACCTGACAGTGGGTTTTACTTTCTGCCGTTTTCAACCTGCGAGATCCACCTCGAAACAACAAAAAACTGCAAGGTACAGTGCACTCCATATGTGTGTGGGCTCGTGCATGAGCTCGGTCGACTTGTCAGTCATGGTAACTTGGTAAGTGATGTCGTAAGTCGTACTAACTCATAATAATTCAGAGCTGCGCGTAATGCTGCTGTTTAACAATGGACATAGCCACATAGGTCGTCTTCCTCTTTTATACTACCATTAAACAAGCAAACATTTTCTTTCCTAAATACACCCCCAACAAATATACACAAGCAGACCAACACCACCGGATCAGCCCCACCTGGTTAAATCGAACCGCTAAGATCAATCCAAACCTATTCCCGTGTGCACTTAGCAATTACGAAGAGCGGACGAAAACTCTGCTGGCAGGAAAACAAGATCTTGACCGTCCATATCGATTCATCAAACGATCGAGATTAGTTTGTTCTCCCCACCTAGAGAAAGCCCCACATCCACGCTCTGGGTTCTCTAATCCCGGTCAATCAATAACTAATTACAACCACAGGGACCGGCACCCCAGGATTGGGGACGGGTGCTGATTGGCGCACGGAGACGGCAGAATCGCAGGGCGGCAGCGTGCGCGTGGAGCAGGGTTGGGGCGGAGCTCGCCGGTGTTGGACGGGTTTGGGCGGAGCAGGCCGGCACGCCTCTGTGCCGCGGAGGGCGACCGCGGTGAGCACGCCCATTACAACCACGCCGATCTCGCGGCGCCGCGGAGGGCGACCGCCGTGAGCGCGTCGACGGGGCATGTAATCCCGCGACGGCGTCCCTGACATGGGGAGCACGAGTGGTAGCCATGGCCAGCGTCGCCGCGTCGCGCCTCGGCCTACCTGCTCACCTACATCATGGGCATCATCATCTCTGACCCCAGGGCACGCGCGCTGCTGCCATCTCCGGCAATCGTCCGCCCCAAACGTTTCAGAGGTCCGATGTAATGCTGAAGCTAGGAAGTATGGCTGTATGGGAGCAGGTGAGTACGTGATGTCTCTTCGCTGATTAGCCACTTTAATTTCGTCCACTATGAAATTCTTATGTAGCTTTCTTGTCAGCTGATTTAATGCTACTGCTAGCCTAAGCACGACCAAAAGGAAAATGCAACCAGAAACCTGATAGGTATGATAGTTCTGATGCAAGTTCGGGGCATGCACTTGAATTTGACAGCAAGAAGAGACTTATTATGTCTAGATATTGTGATGAACACAATCTTCTATGTACACTTATGATATGTTCCAGTTCTACAAAACAGAGGAGCAGCAGGTAATTAAAATTACATGCATCCTTTTCCAGTCTTAGATCAATTGTGTTCCAATTTCAGAAACCTTTCTCTTGTTTAATTTACAAGATTTGGTAAATCTGATACTTGGCTTACTAGAAGAGTTCGATTAGCTTTAATCAGAAAGAGTTTAATCTTGCTTTGTACGCACTTGTGTTGTTGGTTCTACAAGAAAGTTGTGGTTCATTGTGTTTGTGGACTAGGGTAGAAACCTGCTTACTTTTGGTTACCAAAATTTATAGAATAATGTTTCAATCAGAGAGTTTCAAACTTCTGCCATAATATATATTAGATAAGATGTGCACTTTTATTTATCAACCGAATTAATTACATATTGATTGATGATGGTTTCTGAATCGAATTATATCTAGCTGACTATGTGCAGTTCTTGTTTCTGAATCTGCTGCAGTTAGAAGCATTGCACTTGGCTACAAATGATTTTTCCAATGCCTTTTGACATTAGAAAATTGATTAGAACTTGTAAAAGGAAGCACGGTGGTGGAGAAAAGAATGCTAGAATTTGTGCTACGTACTGATTTTGGAAGATGACAAAAACGAAGAGCAAGGAAAATATTCCATACTGATTCTGAATCTCCCTACAAAAGCTGGTTATGAATTTATGATTTCGCAACACCTCCTCCCTCTACAGCTTCAGGTGCGTGCTCTAGCCATTCCTACTCTCCCAAGAAAAAAGAAAAATTAAATTTATCATGTGTTTATTCTATTGCTATAGAGACTTAACTAGGTGAAAAGGTTGCATGCAGACTTTGGGAGATTTGTCATGCACCCGGTACTTCTTGGCATGCTCCACTATCTCAATATATACGGAGATATAAATGTGAAATCCAATTGCTTGTCATTTCGGAATCTTGATGTGGCCAAAGGAGTTTGTATCTCATTGCCAATTTATATTGTTTTCTTTGTTGACATCATATAACTCTTTCCCTGGGCACCCTACTGATTTGATCTATAATACTTATGTAGAATTACTGTCATTTGGAATCACTTCCAAGCCGGCTTTCTTAATCTCAGCCTGAAACCATTGGCTGGCGCAAGTCCAAAAACAAATATATTTCAGAAGCTGTTGTATGTAGTCCCGCTGCTTCTGTGAGCCTACATGATATTTAGTTTGTTTCCTCAAAATATTGTAAACACCATATGGCATTTTTTTTTGCACATGTGCCTTGTAGAGACGTGCATTGCACGTGCAAATATACTAGTTCATGAAAATTGACAGTTCTGGCCGAAAATGTAGGTCTTTGTTGTTGCTGCTTGTAGGATGTCTCCGTCTCCGTCGTGCCTTTTCTTACGTGTGCGTACGGGCAACGCGCTTGTCACATTCAAGCACGAGTCTCATGCTGCGGGAGAGCTTAGCCAAATCAGGCTGTAGCATAGCAGCAAGCGAGACTGCGTACGGGTTGCGACAAGGACTAAACAAAATTAGCATGATACGAGTTTCTCAGATGCAGTCTCACGAAAATAAAATCAGCAAGGATCGCAACCAAGTTTAGCACAACAACCTCCCGAATGGACAAAGAGGAAGAGCAAACTCGCAAGAGCAGAAACAAGCCGACTTCAATTTCAATAATGTGGACACTTGTTAAGTTCTCCTACATAGAGTAACCAATATATATTTGGAGCAGCACGGAAAGGTCTACCACATATATTGATCGGTCAAAGGTACCCCAGGGTAAAGGGAACCAACAGAGTGTACAACCAAATAGAGCGACGAGAGGTAGCCATTTCAGATACTTCCTTCCATTGCAGGTATCTCCAGTTTGTTCTTATCAGCAAATGGCACTTGATTACCGACTAAAGTATGATGGGTTATTACATCATCATTGCTAAGCGTTGGGTTGTCATGGACCGCTGGCATACAGACGAGTCCACTCCTTGGCTGCAAATGCCAGAACATATCTTTAGTTATAAGCCGAAAAGGAAATGGGAGACTATTTTCAGAACTGTCAACTAAAATTACCTGTTTCAACAGCTTCTGCCTCGTTGGTCTTCCAGTGCTTAGCAATGTTTTCGGAAAGAGGGTCGTCTGGGTTTGGTGCACTTAGGAGTGCCTGGATACTGAAATCCAAAAATATGTCAAGAGGCAGCAAGTACAGCAGTAAATAAATAAAAAATTGTACAACCAGAGTTTGAAATATTTTTTACAGCTCAGAAAAAAATGTAACGATGTACTGACTTGAACAGACAAATAAGATGCAAAATAAACTAGCAGGCAGTAAGGCATGAGAGAGAGAGACCTCAAAAGAACTGTTCGAATCTGAAGAGCTGGACTCCATTTGTCCTTGAGAATGTCAAGGCAGATCCTACCAAGCTACATAGGTAAATTCGTTAAGGAATAATCATTTCGGTAGAAAGTACTGTAGTATTGTGAAGAATATGACTGATTACCTTGTCAATATTGGGATGGTATATTTTGGTCAGAAACCTAACCTGCATTACCATTTACCAACAAGCAAAGATAAATTGTCCACCAAGATTATCAATGTAATATAATAGTTCACAGTTCTATGGCCACAAAAAGAATACGATCAGAATAAACTGGAATTACAAGTTTCCGGATGCCAAGCAAATAAGAAAACTTAAGCCCACTTTAGTAGCACACAACCAATATAAAACACCCACTAGAAGTTTGCTGAAATAGCAGGCTCAAAAGGTGCATACGGACGTAACTTTTTTTCTATCAACTGGAAAGGATCTTAGTGCAAATGATACTATTTCTAAACCCTCTACTAAGAGAAAATTCCCTGTGCGACACTGCTAAAATCACGTTCCTTATTTGACACTGCTAAAATATTTCTTCCCTGTATGTCTCTTCTCAAAATTTCTTTCCTTTCGTGACACTAACGTTAGGTCCGTTACACTGTTCCGTTAAAAAATAATCGGCTGGACAAAAATACCCTTGTCTCTGTCGATCCAAAGAACTAAGTACTGCCGCCGTCGCGCGCCGCCCGCCGGCCCCGTCTCCGCAGCAGCTGCCGTCGCTGCTCGCGCATGGCTGGCCTGTGCCGACGCGCACGACCGGCTGGAGCCGGAGATGCTCCTCGTCTTCGAGCTCGATCACGGCGGCGCTGCTCTGCAGCACGGCGCGGCGCCATGGCCTCCCGCTGCTCGAGTTCGGGATGTGCCTGGGCGATATTTTGGGCGCGCGCGCCGGCGCACCCGGCCGCAGCAGCTCCTTGCCGGCGCCGTGCACCAGTGGATCCCCTGCTCCGGGCGACGACCACCGTGGTGGAGATTTCATCTGGTTCGGGAGAGGGATTTGGGGATGGGGCACAGGGCATGGAGCGGCCGGGATTGAGGGAAGAGAGGCGAGCGCCCGGCGTCGGACTCGCTGGTGGAGCAGGAAATTTGGAGCCACGCGAGCTCGGCGGACGACGGCGACCCGGTACGCGGCGGCTCGGCCACCTCCGTCGGGCGCGAGCTCGCCGGGAAGAGGAGGCGCGACGCGAGCTCGCCGGGGAGAGGAGCCGCGGCGCAAGCTGGCCGCGTGGGTGGAGCGGTTCGGTGCGGCCGCGGCGGCGAACGGCGTGGTAGCGGATGCGCTCGTTCCGGCGGCGAACGCCAAGAAGCTTCGTGCTGCTCCCATGGCAGCCCGGACGTGAGAGTGAGACTGGGATGGGGATCGCACTCCATCCCAGGCCAGCAGCTCGGACGTGAGAGTGAGCCCAGGCCAGCAGCTCGCCGGCGGCGCCACAAGTGGCCACACCGGGATGGAGAACCCACAGCCTGGTCGGCGGCGGATCGAAGAGAACGGCCTCTTTTGCTCTAGCTTTACTGTAGCAGGAGAGGGGAAAGTGAAAGCAAACTCTGTACACGAACGATGGAGAGTGTTTGGCTACATTATGCATCAGGGTAAAAAAGACTTTTCACGTATCTCTTTAACACCGTTGCTGCACAAAATGAACTGGAGTGTCACCAAAGGAAAGAAAAATTGGACAGAGGTCATATAGGGAAGAATTTTTTTACCGGTGTCAAATAAGGAAGAGCATTTTAAGAGAGTGTCATACAAGGAATTTTCTCCTCTACTAACCCAATTAGCTGGCCTAAGAGATTAATCATTGTGCTATATGTGTTTGGCACTCCATCCTTTCTCTACAACATATCCAATCAGGCAAGCTAGCATTGTCTAAACACAAGGGAACAAGAGTGACACAATAATAAAATATCACCTCCGAGACATTCGAATTCACAGCAAATGCTAATATTCACACAAAAATGTGCACAAACAATTAGACATGGGACTGCAAACAACTTGGCACGCAAATCAAATTTTCAATCACTTTTGGCATATTTGGTTATTCAAAGCTGGAAACATCACTGAACTAATGTTTTCCACCAGAGCACAAATCAATAAATGCAGCATGGCTGGCCCTTTAACACAACTGCATAAGTACTTAATTATGCAAAAGAAAGTAGAAGCCATACTGGCAAGAGGAAATCTCAAAGTATAATTCCAAACACATAATAATTAGGTTTAAAGTGTGCAAGCGCATTAACATTGCAGAACCATTAATATAAATCCTGTCTACAAATATTACCTTCGGGCAGCCATTGGATATTCCTCAGGTAAAAAGAGTTCCAGCTTAAAAACACCACCTGGCCAACAGATAAGCAAGAGGAACAGTATCAGAAAGCCAAACTATCATAATGTATAATACTCCAAACAACATGTTTGTTGTATGACACATATAGTGCAGAAGACAAAAATAACTATTAAGGTAATTCGTATATAAAAAGGTAGGATTTGCTAAATAGACTTCTCAGCTAGTCCACTTCCATAAACAGGTTCATTAAGACAAAACACTGAAACAGTCGTTCTTTTACCATTAAAAGATGATAGGCATGTCCTCGTACTGCATGCATATTACTTGAATAAACCAAACAGGCTTAAGCAAGCAAAGATGCCAAATTATATGTACCATAAGACGGCATCGATATACGGTGAAAGAGATAAAATCAAAGTATCAAACCACAGACAAATTTAAATCTAAACCATAGAAGATGACAAATTGGCGATACTAGATTGGACAGGCGCAACATACCAAATAAGTTAGCAAAAACCTGTCTGGAAAACAATTCTAGTAATTAGCCCTCCAACACTGCTAATTACTACTCCCTCCTATAATTTTTGTGGCATATAACAAATATTTTGTTGGTAAACTGAGGACCGAAAAAATACGCCAGGGCCTTATAAACCCAGAGGGAAGGAGTACATACTAAAAGGAGATCATAAGCCTCAGCAAAAATGACCGCCCAGAGAGTGAGGAACTAAAACTGAAAAGGCCACATCACCAGACTGATCGAACACACAACATCCATCATCCATAATTGCAACACAACCATTTGAGAACTATTACCATTACTGATAAAAGGCTTTGAACAGAATCATCCTGACTCAATAATTGCTATTTATAACTATAAGTGCTGCAGTATATCACTCCATACCAGCAGTGTACCCCCTTCCATCTCCTGCTCTGAAAACGCGGCGGCGCAGGCGCAGATCACCATTAGAGATTAGGCGGAGCTTTTTTTCCGGCCGTTCCGGCCGTATGAGATTGGAACTGTTCGGTAAAAGCGGTAAGTGCTAGAAACTGGGCCATGGCCTGTTTTGGTAAGACAATTTGGGCGGACAGCTGCCCATCGCTCCTCTCTGCGTCGATGCCATCACGGACTGGATGTGATGCCCAAGCCATTTGCATTACCTAATATTTCGCAATTACTGCCGTAAATCACGCCAGGTCTCAATCCCAGCTGTTCTCCTTCTGACCTGCTCATGCATGTGCTTCCTACTCTTCGCTACCAGAAATCCTTCATATGACATGCTTCGTCATTTTGCATAGTGTGCTTCCTTGTCCTTTATCAGAGAATTTGCTTCAATTAAAATTGTTTCCATCAAATAGAGAAGCATTTTCACTTTTATGCTACGTAAATTTTCTGGTATTGTTACTCAAAATTTCTTCTACCTAACATTAATTTATGTCCAATATATTTGCGTATTTATTTCTAACGCATCAAGAAATTGTTCTTTATGTTATTTGCATGTTCGTTCTAGTTGTATTTTATGATTTATGTAAAATGAATCTTCATGTATCATTTATTTTGTTAAATACACTCCTTTTTGTGGTCGCTTCCCCCCCCCCCCCCCCCCCCCCTGGCTCCGCCACTGCAAACCACAAACAACCCCACTCTCGTGCATAAAAAACTAGCATACCTTCGTAGGGCGACTGCGCCGGGCCAAGGACCATGACGTTGAAGTAGCGCATGTTCTCATCCGAGGGCGAAGCGCTGATCCCCGGCGCTGCAGAAACAAACAGCGGAAATCAGACCGAGAAATGCAGCACCTCATCAGAATCCACCATAACCGCAGATTGAATAGCACCCGCACCTGGCTCGCTGAGGAGTCTCTGCGTCTCCTGCGTAGATCCAACCGCACATCAACCCCCGAAAAAGTTAGCCAGAAAAACAGAAGACGAATCGGATCGAAGGACTGGAGTCGAGAGATCTGTGATCACATCGGAGGCGCACCTTGATGATTCGTCGCGGGAGGTTGCTGTTGGCCATTGGATCGAGCCGGGGAGAGGGCTTCTTCGTCCCCGATGACTGCGGCGCCGGTGCTTCGTGCGGAGGAGGGAGGAGGCGTCAGCCGGGATGGGGAGAAGGGCGTAGGCGGTGGGGATTGGATGCTTCGCTATCATACGCACGACGCGGTTTTGCTAAGGTTGAGAGTGCATCCATTGATTTATTCCATTATTAGTGCTTTGGGTTTTATCTCAGCCCTATGGTTGGGTGTTTAACGGCCACGATTAGTGCAAGTGCTACCGTGTATATGGTACTTCCAAGCGGTGCCAATTCTACATGCTAGCTCGATAAAAAAGTTTACATTGTGAAACACAGGTACTAGCAAGTTGTTTTAGGGTTGCTACCTTAGAGGCGCCCGTGGGGACGGTTGATTTGCCCTTTGCGATCAGAACGGGTGGTGGAGGGGAAGAACACCAGACGTCACGAGAGAAGGAGGGGAAGGAGAGCGCTACACCACCGGAGAGGAGGGCAATGAGAGCAATGTCGCACCACACCGCCTTCATCTCTCCTCCCGTCGAAACTCGTCAAATCGACGGCCATCGCCACCGTGGTCGGCGTCGCTCCCTCGCCGTGTTGCCTCGCCCTGCCCAGAACACCTCCTCTGTCGGTTCGCCGCCACTCCAACCCATCCCTCTAAGCCCCCCTCCCCCTCCTTATATGGTGTCGGTCTGTCGGAGACCCCCACGTAAACCCTAAGTCACATGACCCCGTACACCCCCTAAGTTCTCTTCCGAGACGATCAGTTGTGTCGAGCCAATCGTTGGGGTCACCGTTCGCCGGAGCGTTCTCTACATCGACCAATTGTAGTACCTGTTATTTGAGATAGTGGCCTTGTACACCGGAATAGTGCTAACGGGCACAATTTAATGACAATGGGACAACAAATGCCAGACCTGTAATTTTTACGGTATCATGATCAAACAAGACACAATCCTAATTTATGCTTGGTCCCATCGATAACTGTTTTCAAGTATGAACTAATTTCGAGTAGTGAAATTCTTTTGCCTAAAAAATATTTATTAAATCTTTGACACGTTTGCATTAATTTCTTTCTAATTAGGACATGATTGCCTCTTTCCACCAATGCATGCAGGGCTCAGGAAATTGCCATACATGCCCTTTGAACCGGGACAAAGGGAGTAGAATATTCTAGTCTATTACATCACACCATCGAACCACAGTGTTTCCTCCACGTATGCATACTAGTTTATTCATTCACAACAAGAAAATATTTCATTACTGGGACGGCAGCATAAATAACTGTGTATTGTTGACCGATCGATTCCTAGCCACCACCAGATTGTTCTACTTGCTTTAATAAACGGTTTTCCTTTTACTTTTGGTTGCTAAATTGGCACCCCCTCCATATCATGAAAGCTTGTTGATAGTCATAATTTTGAAACTTTGACTACGGATAAACTAATTTTGAGGAGCTTCCGCTGAGGAAGGACGCATATTTATTTAGAATATGAAAATCACTCGCATGGATTTGTCTCGAGAAGTACGTCTAGAATCTTATAGTATATTACAACAAAGTTATCCCAGTGACCTGGTCAGTTTCTGAAACTACGGTTTTTGTGATACAGAGGGAGAAATACGTAGGTCGTAATGTACCAAGAAAGACTGTTCTCTCCTGGACTTAATTTTTGTCAAGTAAGCCTATAAGAAAACATAAGTTCTTAATTACTCCTTCCGATTTAAAATAAGTGTCGCAGTTTTGGACTAACCCCAATTCAAAACCGTGAATTATTTTGGATCAGAGGTAGTATATGTTTTCTTACATTTCTAAACGGTTTTTGGACTAGGTAACCTATAACAAATCATATGTCCCCTACGTAAGCACATGCGATTGAGTTTCAGCTTTTGTTTCTTCAAAAGACTGGATCAGGACAAACGACAAGGTCTCCCTTTTCATTAAGGGCTCGTTTGATTTGTAGGAACTATGGAGGAAAAGTAGAGGAATAGGAAAAAATCAGGAGATGACACTATTCACTCGTTTGATTCACAGGAATGACTCAAAGGAAAACCAAAGGAATTTTCCCCGTACATCCTAATTGCAATGCAAAACTTGGAGGAAGAAACAATTCACTCACACCTCATGTTTTTATTGGGGAAATTTCCAATAACCCCCCCCACGTGGCAGGGGTATGGCATTATGAACCCCCCCCCCCCCCACCCCCCCCCCCCCTGCCACTGAAATGTGGGCCAATAAGTGGCTGGGGGGTTATTGGCGATTCCCCCCTTTTTTATTCATGTGCACAAGGCACGAGGCAAGGATTACACCTGTCATCCTTTCCCTTTCCTATTCATTTCCTAATCCTTTGAGTTTCCTACCCTGTGAATCAAACAAGCCCTAAAAAGTTTTGATGATGTAGGCGAGGGTAAACTTTTCTTCTACCACGCAAGGTAGCTACTAGCAAGATTAGGACACAGCTGACTTCAGCGAGTGCTATATATCCGGGTGCATTTGGCAAGGCCCCTCGTGTAACACAAAAGTACCATCTGTATAGGAAAAAAAAACTTTTCATTCGCTATCAGATTATTATCTGAAGGAAAGTTTCCGTTCGTTATCAGATTATGATTTGAAGAAAAGTTATTACTATGGTGGGACAGTAAGCAAGTTGTTGATTGTGATAGGCACACAGTAGTACACGGGTTACATTCAAGCTGGATCTCGTTCTATCTTTGTAGATCTAGTGACGGATCTATATTGGTCACTGGTAGCTTCATCCGTTGCACTTGCTCCTGCCTAACCTTGTACTGTAGGACTGTTGCAGTAACAGAAGAACCTGAGACGTCGAGTTACACGTAACCCGTCTTGTTACGGACTATTTTTTTTTTGAAACTGCGGGGAAAAGCTTTGCCCCATATATTAATCCCATATATTAATTAAGTGAGTCCGTGAGTCCGTTGTCACGGACTATTTGTCATCTTGGTTGGCAAGAGAAACTGCATCATCTCGAGGAAGATACAAAGCATCTGGTCTGCCGCACACGTATATAAGCCCAAACAAATCTCCATCTTTTTGCAGGAAGAAGCGTCACGCACAAAATAAGAAGAGAATCTAAGGGCATCTCCAGCCGTTGTGCCCCCCAGGGGCTAAAACGTCGCCTTTTCTGGGCCGCCGCGGCGCGAAACGGCGCGAAACCGAACCCTGGGGGGGGGGGGGGGGCGCGTTTACCAGCCGTGAACCGCCCAGCCGGCGATGCGGCCTTATTTCGGCATAAAGAAAGGCTGGCCCTTTTTGGCATACAAATTCACACATAGAAATAATTTAACATACAAATTCACACATAAATAAATAGTTTAACGTACAAATCCATACACAAATAAATAATTCAACAATACAAGCAAATAAAACAAATCGTACTAGGCATTGGCATCGCCATTATCGGCATTGCCATTGCCCTTGCGCGTCCACAAGTGCTGCACCAGATCATCCTGTAGAGCTAGATGTGTTCCAGCGTCTCGAATCTCCCGGCGCCTGGTGAGGAAGGTTGCCCATGGCACCGGCACCTGGTGATCAACATCTGCAAGAGGACCCTGGCGGTAGTATGGTGCCATTGCCTCATTGGCAGGCACGGGGTTATCCCGTTCACTCTCAATGATCATGTTGTGCAAGACCACACAACACTGCATCACCTCCCACATGTTGGACTTCGACCAAGTCAAAGCTGGGTACCGGACAACAGCGAATCGAGACTGCAGCGCCCCAAATGTCCGTTCCACATCCTTCCTGCAAGCCTCCTGGCACTTGGAAAACCAAGCCTTCGCGCTTCCTGGCACAGGGTTGGAGATGCTCTTCACAAATGTTGCCCACCTGGGGTAGATGCCATCTGCAAGGTCGTAGCCCTTTGTGTACTGGTGCCCGTTGATCTCGTAGTTCACAGGGGGAGCATGGCCTTCGACAAGGTCGGAAAAGACATCCCTTGTACATCCCCTGCCACTTGAATGGACAGTTCTTCCATGCCCAATGCATGCAGTCGATGCTACCAAGCATCTCAGGAAAGCCTCTTGCTTCATTCTCTGCGAGGAGGCGAGCAGTGTCTTGCGCATTGGGTGATCGCAAGTACGTTGGGTCAAAGACTGCAACCACCGCCCGGCAGAAATAGTTCAAGCACTCCAGGGCCGTGGACTCGCTCATGCGCATATAGTCATCATGTGCATCTGCGGGAGCACCATATGCAAGCAACCTCATGGCCATCGTGCACTTCTGAATTGAGGTAAAGCCTACCGTGCCGGTGCAGTCCTTCTTCAATTTGAAGTAGGGGTCGAACTCCCGGATGGCGCGCATGATCCGGAGGAAGAGCTCGCGGTTCATCCTGAACCGGCGCCGGAACACCTTCGCGTCCTGCGTAGGATTGTTGGCGAAGTAGTCGGAGTAGAGGATGCAGTAGCCCTCGTACCGCTGCCTTTGCTTGCTCTTGCGGCACCCGCGCGTCGATCCAACACGACGCGGCCCGATGTTGACGAGCAAGCCGGCGAGACAGGCCAAGACCATGAGGTGTTCCTCGTCGTCGATGGCGGCCTGATCTTCCTCGTCGAAGAGCTCGGCGAGCATCTCCTCGTCGTCGGAGTCCATGGCTTGGGTCGGACGAAACGCCGAACACCTTGCGGGCGGGGTGGCCGCGCTTCGCTCCGAGAACGGCCTAGCCGGCTAGATCGCGGCGGAGGAGAGTGGGCGGCGCGGGGCGGGGCTCGAAGGAGGGGTGGTGGCGGCGACAGCGAGGTGGACAGAGGAAAAGGCGAGTCGGGGTGGGAAAAAGGCTTTGTCTCGCCGACAGCGCTGCCCCACGCGTGCTTTTCATTCCGCCGGCCCCCCACGCCGAACCCAGTGGGCTGGGTTTCGTCTGGGTGCGCCGGCGCTATTTTACGCCGAAACGGCGCTAACTAGGCTTCTGGGGGCCGAGTGGTAGAAAACGGCGCTTTTCGGCCGACACGGCACAAAAAAAGCCTCCTGGGGGCTCTGGGGGACGGCTGGAGATGGCCTAAGTCAACGACGGGAAGGCAAAGCACTCTTGCTTAGCGGCACTTTTTGCTCGATCGGTTGAGTGTGTTGTGTTCAACGCCGGAGCGGATCACCACAGAAACCGTTTAAAGTCAACACGACAGACAGACAGGAAGAATATACTAGTGCAAAAAGAGATCGCCAAAGTCAACAGGGCTGGGAGGCGATAAAGCAGGAAAAGTTGCACCCCTTGGAGGTGAGGTCGATCACATGGTGCCGCATTTCTCACATGATTTAGTGTGTATAAGCTGGTACCACTGACCATGCATGGCCCATAACTTCGTCCCATCATCCTCTCCAAGATAAACTGATTATTTACATATTTATCACTGCCCTAAAAACATTTACTATATATTTGTCTCGAGATAAAACAATAGTAGAAATGGAGAAAATATCCAGAGAGAGAAGGCCATCACCCATGTCACACAAAGAAGTCAGGTATATTAAGCTAACTGGAGTAAAGCAAGGGGATGACCACCGCCGCCTCCTCTATAAATGGAGGACCTTTTCTACCCACCACCATCTCATTCTCCTCCGCCTCGCCTCCGCCTCCATGGCGAACCTCCCCACCCAGGCCCAGGCCACGGCCGCTGACGCCTCCGGGTTCAAGCTCTTCGGCCAGGTCATCCAGCCCGACGCCCACCGCGCCGCCTCCGCCTCCACCTCCACGGAAGGGAGCACCCCGCCCCGCCGCCGCCACCCCCTCCTCCTCCTCCTCAGACGACGCCCGTGCAGGCTGCGGCGGCCGGGGGCGAGGCGCTGCCGTGCCCGAGGTGCGGGAGCAGGGAGACCAAGTTCTGCTACTTCAACAACTACAACGTGCGGCAGCCGCGCCACCTCTGCCGCGCTTGCCGCCGCTACTGGACGGCCGGCGGAGCGCTCCGCCGCGTGGCCTCCGCGTCGCCCGGTCGCCGCAGGCCCCGGCCCAGCGCCCGATCGGCCGCCGGGGCCACCACGGCGTCCGCCTCCGAGGAAGGAGCGGCGGAGAGCGTTGACTCGCGGTCGTAGGCGTGGTGGAATGCTCCGCTTGCTTCCGGGAAGGAACTCGCGGTGCGAGCCAACGCGTCAGAGACACCACGGACGCTATCCCGTGCTCCGTGTTCCCATCGTCTTCACTTTTCCCACTTTTTGGCTCTCTTTACTAGTGAGGTAGGTTATTCCGATACCATTTTAGGATTCTTTTTGGTGGCCGTAAGGATGCCGCAGCGGAAGAGATATGAAAGAAAAAAATGTACCACTACCTTCCTTCATGGTTACTAGTATAAGTGGAAATGATGATGATGGTGATCCTGAGGAGTGGCAGATTGAGCCATGTTTGAATCAATGAAACCTCGAGTCTCTTCTTCTTTCCTTTTGTTGCCCCATGCTTCTCCTCCGCAGCATTCAGTCATTACTACTAGATGCAGAGTGACCATTCAATGGATCACGTGGAACCGGTGACGGTCTTGAGTTGCTGTAGATCCGCAGCTTAAATGGAATGTGTACGTGGTTGGTAGCTGTTTTTGTTAAATGTCAATGGCATCAGCGGAGGGCCGGGGGAATCTATCTACTGCGTTGTAGACACACAAAAAACAAGAAAAACAAAAGGAGGCATCTACCTGAAGGAGGTATCACATTATTCCAGGAAAAAGGTGAGCTTCGTCAACTCCTCTTTTAGCTATTCCTGGTAGTGAACTAGTGGTCACATTGTGTCATTTTTGTTTATCTATTCTTAATTGTCAACTAGGAGTAGTATAAGCATATTAAGGACATATTTCTAGACAAGTCCTCCACCACTGGTGCATTTGTCAGGCAGCACATGGTGTGCAATGTATTAAACTCAAACATGTATATCCACATACCGCGTTCCAGTTTGACATTTGAACAGCTTCCATGGAAATATACTACATTTTCAGAATATTTTTGTATAGTCCTTCCGAGCAAGTATATTGATGTATTATATACAACCTTTACTGATTGGAGTCCCGATCTCCTTATAAAATAATGCTGAATGTGAAATGAGTCATACAATTCGGTGGTCAATGCACTAAAAGTTTGGAGGTGTACAGTGTACAGAACTATTCATGATCTACGTGCAATTCTGGGATGAATTTCACAGCACACCTGTTTGTCAACTTCCCATTGTACTAACAGTCGTAGTGAACTTCCTCAGTGGAAATCAGTCGATATTTCAGACAGTATCCTCAAACCGCATCTTATGTACTTGATGACATCTCCAAATTAGACTCTTCTAAAACCAACGACCTGTGAAATCACAACAATCGGACTCAATTAAATAGAAACAAGATACTTTATATCAAAACTTGTAAAATCACACGTGCCTACAGTAATTCTGTTGAAAACAACGATGACCATAAATTCTTTAAAATTCTTCAGTTGTCAGAATCACACTCATGGCAGAATTAAAATTATTTTTTACGTGACATGGGCACACATTGTGCTATCGTGCAGAAGAAAGGATAAAGCTTGTCACCTTACTGAATGGTGACCAATCTTCCCTCAGGGCAACAGCCTTCTCTTCAGTTTTTTTTTTCAGTTAACCGGAACAATCAAACTTCACTGTTTCCAACATCAGGTATAGATTCCTGAATTGCTTGAGTAAACATAGCAATCTTGTAGGTGAAAAACCCAACAAGCATGGGTATCAGCTCAAGGTGCATGAAGTGATATTCTGGAACTAATATCCTGCATCCGAACAGCAAGGACAAACATGTAAGATTTTTATTTTCAAAAAATATTATGAATATTTCAATAGCAAAAGTTAAATAATACTTGGTGTACTTACGCATTCCATCGATTATACATCATCACAAGAACCATTGGAATAAGCAATCTTGGCTGTGCAGCCGCTCCCCTGCAGGAATGCCAGACTAAATTTAGATATCGTTTATTGCAAACAAGTTGTAGAAGCTACCTATATTTTCTGAACGTGGGCACAATCTGTTGTAAGTATGTTTCAGAAAAGATAGAGGGTGACCAATATAGGTGAAGGGCATTCTACGGTGAACGGAGTATCCACTGAATAATTCATACTCAGGGAGCTGGACTTCAGAGAAGGATATTCAGATGATGAAGAGCATCAATTTTTCATATTCGTTTTGGTTAAGGCCCTAACAAAAGGCAGGTTAACAACGTAAATAGTTGTGATGGAATAGCTTGAACATGAACAGACTTGGGGTCATGAATAATGAGCTGCCAAGGACCTTATACATGGAAACAAAACCATGTTTGGACAGGCCTGCTAATCTGGCGTAAGTCAAGACTAGAGCGGTTTGCCTGAATTCTAAAAAAAACATTTACTAGAAGAAGTTTCGGGAATAAAACCTAACTTTGGAAAGATCTTCAAATAATAAAATATTATTTGCTTGCAGGTTTGTCTAGCTGTCAGACAGATAGAGATCATGAGACTAGAGGAGTTACTTTTTTCAACATAGACTGATCGCGAACTAGGTTTGGCCCAATGTACATATCTCATACTAAACCAAGTATGTACACTAAGTAATTGTTATGGAGTGTGAAAGCCAAACTCAATTTGTAAGAGAAGCGGCTAGAAATATACTTGGCAGCTGCTTTAGTTCCACCCGCTAGAGAATCCACACTGGTTCCAAGCATGCGGAGATACACCACAGATCCAATCAGGCCTACACCAAAGCTGAAGAATAATTGATATTAGTGCGAGAAGCAAACTAGTCCTAACAGCGGTATAAAGAAGGCCACCTTCAAAGTTTGTCTAGATACACATAGCCACAAGTGCTTAGTATTTCAGATACACAAATGAACCAGCTTATAAGCGAAGCACTAGAAAAAAGGTACCTCGCAGCAATTTCAGGAGTGTATGACACATAAGCAGAAACCAAACCGACGCCACCAATACCTAAAGTAAGCAACTGCAATCTTTCTTTCAACTGCAAAACAAAAACACCCTTATTGTCAATAATAATACCAACAAAAATGGTACATATTTTGTTCTTGAATAACACCTGGACCATGAAAATTTAACAATGTACACAACACCGAAAAGAATAGTTAATAATGTGAGGAAAAACAAGGAAGAAACTAGCAGTACTGAATCCTGATTCTGACCTAGAAGAGATATACCTTTAGATACTGTTCTCTGGCCTCAGCCGACGCAACCTTAGGGTCTACCTTTTGCTGTACTTTTTGCTGCGACTCCCTTAATATGACATCCTGAAAGGGGACCAAAATCACGAAAAAAAATTCGAAAAAAAGTATACACCATCATATGTAGTATGTTGTAAATGTGAACGTGGTGAGAATCTTATTTAGAGATTATTAACGACAACATGTCAGTCATCGAGTTACAACAACTTACAATGCCACCGGTGGTTGCCCTTGTCGCTCGGTCCCATTGCTCCTGCTCCCGTCGAGTCGGGGCTAGCTTCCATCTAATGAAAGTGGACCTGTTGACGGCCTACATCCGAATTCAAAGAATCAACTCACTGAACATCCCCAAGAGGCAAGAGAATAATGATACATTATGAGTGAGGGCAAGGGAATAACCTCGGCACCAGTGGATCGACCACGCCGGGCAGCCTCGACCTGGGTCTTCAAGATTGACTTTGTTGGCCCCAAAAGCTCCTTGCTCAGATCAACATCCACACTACAATGCACACCTTACATTACATTGCTAGTACACCCTTGCGAAACGAGTGTGGGAGCACCACCAAGTGCAAACGATGATCAGACTATGAGATGAGAGTAACCTGTCAAGGCTCATTGCGCGGTTGATGCTTAGAAAACCGGAGTCCGTTTCCTCGTCCACCTGCTCAAACGAATTGCTTGGTTAGAAACTGGGAACAACAGCCACCAATGCAAATAAATATATAAGCATATATATATATGCTCGATAGGGAAGCTCGAAGCAATCAATCCGTGAGCCGAATCAAATGAGACGCGCGCTTGCTCGTTCCGGGAATGGGCCTTACCGGCGTGACGCGGGCGATGGTGGCGGGCGTGTCGGTGCCGCCGTTGGCGATGACGCGCTCCATGTGGGGCATGAAGTTCTTGTTCCAGATGAAGGTGTCTTTGTTGCCCACGGGGTCGCGGTCCTCCTTCCCCATCCAGTACTTGCGCGGCTTGATGGTCGTCGGCCCTCCGCCGTAGGAACCTGGCTCCATCCCCGTCGACCACTTCTCCGGCTTCTTCTTGGGCAGTATTATCTTCACCGGCCTCCGCTCCGCCGTCTGGTCCCCCGCTGCCGCCGCCTCTCCTGAGGCCGCCGAGGCGCGAAGCGGGCGCACGGCCGCGGCGCGACTGGCGACGACGGCGAGCAGCGACATGGTCGCGTGAAATATCTCGGTGGGGAGTGGAGAGGAGAGGCAGTGATCCGGAACGGGGACGGGTGAACGGGAGAGAAGCGTCGTGTGGTGGCGCGGCGAGTCCCCTCTGCTAGATATCGTGATTTTGCCAGAAAAATATCTACAGTTGCCAGCTTGGAAATATTTGCGCTGATTTTCCTCTTCAGTGCCTTGTGCTCGTACAACAAGGATTCAGCTGATGTCGTCCAAGATTGGGAAGATATGATCGAAATGCAGAATAAAACGAAATTTAGAACCAATAACTGGTTCAAACTTGTATCAGGCATGACACAGCATATAACCAGGTCGGATGCTTGCAGCCGAAGAACTAGATTCAAAGAGAGCAATTCAGAATTCCAGAACCGATGGACTACAAGTCTTGCAACAAAATATGCCTCTCATTTCTCTCGGCTTATATACATAGCAGGGTCAAACAGTGGTGCACATGGCATGGAGATCAAGCCATATCATACGTCGCTCCCTACACAAATATTGCAGCAAAAAGGAATACAAGACTTGTGAAACCCTGTTTCTAACAGCCAACAAGAGAGAGGGAGAGGCTCCGCAGCCTAACACAACATTACAAAGTTGTTACGCACTGCCGCACCAGGAAATGCTTCCTAATCTATTCTTCCATGGTATCCCAACAACAGTTGGAACGCCATCCAGTCAGATCACACTGGATTTGCACACCGGGCATGAATTCCTCATCCGAAGCCACTTGTCAATGCACTGTACAACAGACAAAATCAGACAAAGAGAAGATGTTAAAATGGAGATTTGGAACACGGAACCGGTTCCAGTACATCAAAATTCCAAGTGTACCTCCTTATGAAATTTGTGCGCGCACGGCAAATGCCGGAGGAAAGCACCATCAGCAGGGCAGTCCAGGCATATAGGACAGAGGTCGTCACGGCAACTTTCTCCCTGGCAATGGAAAGAAGAGATTAGCTCTTCCAAACACAAAAATACTGCGCATCCATCTTGAGTACGAAACATAATACAAACCTCAACTGTAGATAGTGGTAGTCTGTCTATTTCACCGTCAGTAGCTCCTCTGTGATGGTTGTTGTCATCAAGTGCTATGAGGTTCTCATAATCATCGCTAATATGTGACAAACACGAAACTAAAATTAGTCAGACACAGAATAGATATGCATGGAAAGAAAAGTAACTTCCAATAAAGGAAGCAGCACATAAATGGACCCTTCCCCATTGGAGGGCCTATGCGTGTATGAGGATACCCATCTAAGTTAACCTACCGGGTACTAATTGTGCATATAGATAAAGCTGTTTTTACGAACTAGCACTTCGTTGAAAAGAAGAAGAAAAATAGCACTTCAGCAATAGGAAACAATCCAGAATGTAAGGCGACACAAACAACACATGATACAAATAAATATAGCAAAATCAGGACAACTATGCAAATATGACAGTAACTATATGCCTTGCTACAGAAATTTCCGTCAAACAGCATTGCATTGTATGAAGAACTAAAACAGTAAGCACTTACTCATCAGAATCTGGAGCAAATGTGTCTCCACAGCTTTCAAGTGCTTCGTGTAGTGAGTCCAGAACGGCCATTCTCTACATATTAAAACACAGAAACATGACTGTAGTGGACTCTTTACAGGGTTAAATGCTATGCCAGCAAAGATGGTGGCACATAGGCCATCAGTCATGCGCACTAACGAAGGCAGTATCAGTAAATAGGATCCCCAGGAGAAGAGTTATTTTAGTACATGTTCGATACGTTACATGGTATCCCCTTAAGGATACAAGTAGTTGTAGTGAACTAGTAGTCTACTACTTGTATGCCTTCCAGAAGTTAGTTGGTCCAGCTAGTAGTTGAGTTCAGGATAAGAATACTAGGCTGATTAGTTGATTCTTTAAAAGAGTATCTACATGTAATCTGCAAAACAACCAAATAATAAGCTTTCCAGATATCCAGCACTACCTCAGAGACTCTATGATCGCATCCTGAGATGCATTCACTCCCTTAATCCCCTCTTTTCTTCCACTGAAATGACGCTCATAACATGATTGTTGCCACACCAACACTTGAATATACTACATGGACGACTAGGGGAAAGTTTTCCTCTTTTGTTGATGTGGCCTGATCAGATGAGGGGTGGAAAGGAAGATTTTGCTTAGTACACCACCCCAAGGAAAATTTAAGGATTTTAAAGCATGTCCTCTATTATTACATACGGGCAGAGAAACTGTACATGCATTGATTAATAAAATGTATTGTTCGATAGAAGTAATGGAAAACATCGATACTTCTGTTGTTACAACCAATAAATGGCAAGAAGTATGAACATTTAGGTTTTCACAACTGCTCGTACATGATAAAAAACAAGAGGGAGAAATAGCCAACTATACAAAGGCCCCCAACATTCCAAAGTAGCGATCATCTTTCAGAATACAGGGTAAAGACTAACCATTTCTATATCCATATTTTCATTCCCGAAGCATCCTCTGGTCAACTGAGAGATAATCATCTGAGGACAAGCAAATGTCAGTGCACAGTTAAGTGGAGTTTGAAAGAATAAGTTTATTAAGGAGTCCCACATTTTGTTGCTCCACTTCTGGGCCATTGGAGTTTCTTGGCATCCACCTTCTGTTTGCTATTTGAGCCGGGGTGTGACTAGCTGACCATGATGTAGAACTTTGAGATGGCGAGCGGTGGCCATATGAATATAGATGTGCCATAGAACGATCCCTCTGGCTCTGAGGACAATAGTACACTTCTTATTTTCTTGGAAGGAAAGCATGGGAATGCAGATAAAATGATAAATGAGGAAAGGAATCAACACATGGAATGACGTAGGCAATAGGTGACAGCAGGGGAAATGCACAATTATGAAGTTGAAATACAAGTCAAGAACACAAAACTCAAGAGAAACAGGACATAGTTCAGTTTTAAGATTTTTGCTAATGCGCACAGCATATTAATAATTGTGAGTATCGTGTCAAGCTAAGTTACGCACCAACAGGTTCTAAGTTTATGATGTCCTGCTAATTTTTTCTCAGTATTCAGTTGGTACAGTGCAATTCATATTTCAGCTACCTGGTATGCAAAGAGCCAGAGGCTCCATCGTGAAACAGAGACGTTAGCTATGGTTTTCTGGAAACTTAATCGAGGGTTATGAGGATCAACATATCAGTTCATAAGTCATAACTGAAACCGTGCCACTATGCACATAAAGATGCATCAAGCCACAGCGGAAACTCACAGAACTAGATTGGCCGTCTCTGGCAGCAATTCGGGCACGCACAGCTTCAACTTCGTCTTGCAATGTCCAGGCTAGAGCTGCATCAACCTGCAAGATGTCAGCAACCAGTCAGCCGCTTAACGCCTAGTACACTTGCATCAGTAGTGAATCATCAGAAGCCGAGAAGGTACAGGGAGAAGAAACAACTAACGAAGGGAACTTCCATTCAATGGGAACAACAGGACTGGGCAGTAACCAAGAGAAACAAACCTGTTGTGAAGTCTGAGAGCCTGGGTGTTCCTCGTTGAACTGCTCCTGAAGCTTCAGGGCAAGCATCTCGTCCGACTCGATTTGCCTGGCCCTCAACTGGTGCTCATCAGGAAGTGGGAAATGGAGCCCCTTGATCCTGGACAGCCAGGAGGTACTATCTTCCCTGAGAAACTCAGGAATTTCCATAGAGGTTCGTCCAGGCATTGCAGCCTCGTCCCTGGCTGATCTGCCTACATGATCACCCCAGCAACACTCGGTTCCTCCATTTCCTCCATGTCCAGATGCGCTTACCCGTGCACTCCATGAATCCGCTCCAGCTCCTGAGGTACCACCGGTGAGCGAAGAAGCTGCTGCTTCCCACGCGCTCTCCCCCTCGCCCACCTTCTCCTTGTCCTTTTTCACTGCCTCGCCTGGCTGATGCAGCGGCCTCGCCATTCTGCTGGTGGTGTGGTCAGGAACGCTCCCTCTGTCATGACCCCCAGTTCTTGTGCACGAACTCCCGGGGCGGCGGGATGGATCTGGCTCCCAGGCAGGACGCTTCCGGTCAGGCGAGTGCACGCACGCCTCGTCCTCGGAGTCGGACGACACCAAATCCACCACCTCCACCATTTCCTGCAAAACAAATTGGGTCAGCAAATGTAAAATAGCATCTTGCAACTTCTCTTCACATAAAAAAGGGAACTTTCTCCCAGTTTGTGGGATTGGGACGAAGAAGCGGAAGAAACTGCTGGCGTGGGATAAAAATTCAAGATTTGAATTATCTGGGTCCTCAACAAATCGACAGAAGAAACATTTTTATTCGTGGCGTCTACTAAATCGTCCTTGAATGAAGGGGAAAAAATTCACCGGGTAACCAAGCCTACGCAGAAACAATCTGGAAAACGAAAATAGAGGAAGAGGGGGAGGGAGAAAAGAAAGCATTCGGGATCAGGCATACCTGCAGTGGACGAAGCAAGGGGGAGGGAAGCGAAAATGTTAGGGCTCGAGCTCGATCGAGCAGACTAGACCAACGGAGAGGGTGGGGAGGAGAAGGAGGAGGAGATGTGGAGGCGGGATATGGGGAGTGCGTGGTTCTTGGCTTTCCCTTTTTTGGTTTCAGGCAGACGAGGCGCTCGGTGCGCGGTGAAGAGGGGTGTCTAGCCGGAAATAGAAAGCTTTCACGCTTTTTCTTGCCTTGTGACCTGTCCACTTGGAAGTATTGACTGCTCTAGCTTTTCACCGATGTACTTAGGCTGGTGCCAGTGCGGGCGTTAGCCCGGGCGATATCGCCTCCGTCGGGGCGGTAGCCAGGCGAGAGTGGGGCGGGACGGCAGCGGCGGGCGACGGAACCGTCGCCCGGCGGTAGCGGGCGCTACCGCCCCGCTGTCGCCCGCACTGGCGGCGAGAGGGAGGCGAGATGGAGGCGGGAGTGGGGCGGGAGCGAGGCGGCGCGCTGGCGAGAGGGAGGCGAGAGGCGAGAGGGCAACGGCTAGCTGACGTGGCGAGCTCTGATTCGTCCACGTCAGCTAGTCGTTGAGGTATCCGTTGGAGCTTCAAAAAATTCGAAAAAAATTACAAAAAATTCCAAATTTCATCCCCAACCCCCTATAAATACCCCCACCTGGTTCATCTCATTTCCACAGCCCACTTCATCTCATTTCTCTCCACCATGTCGGGTTGGTCTCCGGATTTGACTCAATTCACCGAGCTCTTGCAGTCCGACGTCCCTCCCCATGAAGATTTCTCTCCGACACATCGTCGCTCCGATGTCGGTTCTTCACCGCATCCCCGAGTATTAATCCCCTCCGGCGCACCACCTCTGGGGCCATACCCTCCACCTCCATATCCATACCCTCCACCTCCACATGGTTCATACCCTATGCCTCCGTATCCATACCCTCCACCTCCACATGCTCCACCTACAGGTACCGGGAGTGGGACTCTACCTCCGTATCCATACCCTCCACCTCCATATGCTCCATACGCGCCATATGATCCAAACCCCCCACCACCTCCTCCACCCAATGCTCCAAGCTCTGGCTCCGAGTCTCAAAACGAAACAATCCAACCGAAGCGTCCAAAGAGGCTTGACTGGACAACTGCGGATGAGGAAAAACTGGTAATTTAATTACCCGTCATCTATTTAATATGGAATTTTCTTTTATATGACTAACAATATCTATTTCGGTGTAGGTTCATGCTTGGGTTTTTCACTCTAAGGACTCTATCGCCGGTAATAGCAAGACCGGCGGGAGTTTTTGGGGTCAGATAGCTGACACCTTCAACTCTACCTCGGCACCTTCCCGTCATCGGACCGCGAAGCAGCTGAAGGATCATTGGAACGTCTACAACCGTGAGGTGAGCTTGTTCAACGGATACTACATCCAAGAAGAAAGGTTACGTCAGAGTGGAGCAGACGATGCAATGGTCAGGAAGGGGAAGGATTCCTCATCAAGCAGTGAGGTAGCAAGTAAAGCCTTCGCAATGAAGAACATGTGGAGTGGTTTAGTGAAGGCTAAGCTACTCAAGCAATGGAACAAAATGAAGGACCGATCAACCACAGACATGGACGAAGCAGAAAAACGCAAACATGACAAGGCCATGAAGATGGTGGAAAAAGAGCTTGGGCTGCAAGATGATGAGGATGAGGACGAGGAGGATTAGAATGTATTTTTTATTTATTATTTAATTTTTTAATTTTTTTATTTACTATGTAATCGGTAATATTTTTAGTTGAATAAAATAATTTTATTGCATTATTTTGAATGTCTAAACAAAAGCGAGTGAAATAACTATAAATGTGCAACGGCTAGCTGACGTGGAGGAGAGAGAAGCTGACGTGGCTACAGCCTGCCACTACAGCCCGTGCAGTGGCACCGTAAGGTGAGAGTGAGGTGAGAGTGGGGTGAGAGTGGGGGTAAAAGCTGACGTGGCGGGGCTATAGCCAGGCGGTGCACTGGCACCAGCCTTACACAACAGGGACATGTTTGAATCCCTCCAAAAAAAATAAACAGATATTTACATGTTTGAAAGTGCAGCGAATCAGCTTTCGTTTGCCAAGGATCCGGCTTTCTTGATAGGCGGAAATATCGTAACACACACAAAAGTGTAAAAACTAAAACTACCAAAGACAGTTGAAGTCATCACATGGATAGGTTGCAAACCTATGAATCAATCGTTGAATGCGCTTTCTCCGGAGACACATCCGTTGCAAAGAAAACAGCAGTGCTACGCATCCAACGTTTTACATTCGATTCTTGTCCGACTGACTGTTGTGACCAACGGATTGCAGCAGCTTATTAACAAGAAACGGTGGATTGATGTGTTGTACAAGAATCCGACATAAAACGTAGGATGCAAAGCAATTTCGCAAAGAAAATTATCGAACAAACTGATTCATTGGTGTAGTGTAGCGGACGAAATTCACAAGCACATAAGAACGAAACATTGGGACGATATTTGCGTGTGTATCTAGGTTGGTGGCTAGATGATTTGTAGATTGAAAAGAAAATTTCAAATATCTCATTCACGCTGAATATTATCATTCTCCTCACCACTCTCCAATTCTTCAGGCTTCTTTCCCTTAGCTTGTCAATCTATATGTACTCCTCGTTCACAAATAAAAGTGTATTTTCACATTTGTCTTAAGTCAAACTTTCTTAAATTTGACAAATTTTCTAGAAAACAAATACTCCAGTATTTATAGCACCAAGTTAATATCACTACATGCATCTTAAAATGTAGTTTGCGTGATTTATTGATTTAATATTCATAAATATTGCTATAATTTTAATAAAGTTGATCAAACTTAATAAAGTTAGACTTAGCTTCAAGTTGAAAATAGTTAGTCCTCGGTAACAAAAGGGCAAGGCCATATATTGGACCTTGACAGTTGTCATAGGAGTACTTATGAACTCACAGCTACTTATGTAGGTCTAATAATGCAAACAATGATGAAGAATGTTGTGTCTCCCTGCTCCTCTGGTTTTCTCAGCGAAACATGATGCGAGAGGGTTGTGCTAGCTTACGGGCGACCGGTCAATTCTGACATGCCCTATAGCTTGGCTGGGTCGAGGAGGGGCCAGCGTTGGAGAAGAAGTAGGAGAGGAGAGGGAGAAAAAACGCCCCCACCCCCAACCACCAACCCCTAGCCGTTGACGCCGGCCGACGCCATTATCAGTCGGTGCTCCCACACAACCTCGATCGCCCCGCCCTTTCGAAGCTCCTCCTTCGCCGGTACGCCACCACCCCGACCTTCTATCGAAGGTCTAGCACCACTGATTCGTCTCCGCCGTCGGCCGCACTATCTTTTGATAGCCCGGGAGCCCAAGGCTCCCTAGCGGTCGCCAGCGCCGACAAGGTTGATGGGTGGTGGGAAAGGGAGGAGATGAGGTGGGTTTGGGTACTGAGAAACGAGAAAGAAGATAGAGGGGATTCGGGGAGGAAGAAGGGATAACGTTGCGGTTTGGGTGGAGACTGCGGGGTGGACATGTCACCTTGTATGGAGCGGTTTCAGATATGAGGAGCCTTTACCCCCCGAAAGTTCTATTTACTGGATGAAGTTTTTAATACTTCCGAAGAATAAAAGAAAATAAGAAGTGACCCAAAGTTCAGAATCATTTTTACAGTTGTGAAATTGCTCTTCTAACCAAAAATTCCTTTTTCTCACATATCACACACTTTCTCAAGAACAATTACACACCTTTCAGTTTCGCCCAGCAAATTAGTTGGGAGCAACATTACTTATAAAACTCTAGCAAAAGTGCATGTCATAATGCTGCTCACTTAATTATAAATTATTACTAATTTCATCAAGGTACCATACTTGGATGCAGTATCAAAAAAGTGTCATTTAAGATTTGTTGCGCGGGACGATATTTTTATGGGTTTATCACCAGAAGTACCTCCAAATCATCAATTAGCTATGTAAAATGCATGAAAGTAATAAACCAATCCATCATACAAAACTAGGAGTGCAAAAATTCAAAGTAGCTAGATTGAACTGATTCATATTCAGAATTTTAGTTACAGACCTTGTAAGTAATGTTAACTGAAATATAAGTTACACATAAAATGACTGTTTACACCAGATCGTGTTTGGAGCAACTAAAAGACCAAAAGACCGAGGACACTAATAGTCCAGAAAACGTGGGTAACACCAGGCTCTTGGCTGGAACAGAAGCATTGTTTTACACTACCAGACTCCGTAGCATATACACCCAAACTACCAATGAACCTAGATACTCGTTAAAGAGCAGCATCATAGCATGCTTGACTCCAAGAAATCTGGAAAAGAAACAGAAACAAATATATCAGTGCATAATAATCTAGCAGCTATGATGATCACAAGGAAACATATAGAGAAAGAACTACAATCAACAGTCATGCACACGCAGTTCGGGGATATCTGATTCAAGGGAACAGCTCCATGCACGAATCATTATTCTCATGAATTTTTCATAAGACCAGTCTGCATGCAAACAATCATAATCCCTAATGTGTGTTTCATGTGGTTCAAACAATCACACTGATGAGAACTTACAATGCCATAAAGGTCATAAATCTATCATCACTGGAGCAACTGACAAAAGAACTTCACAGAAAATATATAGAATCGGACAACCATACTCACAAAAAGATAGACGGAAGTCAGCAATAACCAAGGAAACAAATGATTAAATCTGAAGTCTGCACACTGGTTTATCAAAATGAATACCCATATTTTTCTCTCATCCCTCACAATGGGCGCATAAAAGTCGACCAAGCCTCTCGATGTACTGTAACGATAAACAAAGAAATAACGGAAGAGTGCCAACACCAGAACACCTAAAGAAGGCCAGCATTAAAGGAAATGGACAATTCTAACACATATCACACAATGAATGCTGCAAGCATAAAGATCCAAAGCAAAAAAAAAAACACACATGCAGGGTAATCAGAAAGCATAACATTCTACCATGCGAAGCTCACTAACAATTTTAGTTCATGACCAGCTAAAAAAATATTTAAGCATAAAACCATTTTCAAATGCCACCATCAGAACCAAACAAAACATTCAATATCAAGTCAGGATAACACCAGAGAAAAAAACCTGAGAATTCCCTAGTCACCACCAGAAATCTAATATCACCACAAGTTCAGAACCAAACCAAAATTCAACATCAAGTCAGAATAACACCAGATAAAATATTCTGAGAAGTCCATAGTCACTACCGGAAATCTAAATATGACCACAAATTCTAAACAGGTATTTGTCAAATCAGGTCAAAGAAGACCCGATAACATAATTTTACCGTCAACGTAAGATGGAATGCATTTAATAGAAACATTGAATTTCCTTGCCTCCTAGAAAGAGGATGTGACATACTGACATCAACAAATAAGGAAACCAGTGCCTAAATATCCAAGAGAATGCGCTAATGTCACATATTCTACATAGGCAAACACATAAGAGTCGACTATTTGAATTCATGAAACATACCAAAGAGGACTTGATAACATAATTTGACTGCCGAACAGAAGATGAGATGCATTGTGAAAAAACAAGAACATTAGGGGATCTAGAAAGAGGAAAGAGGAAGTGACATACTGACAACAAATAAAAAAATCAGTACCTAACCTAACATTAGGTGATCTATCATTTGGCTGATAACTCCTAGCTTGGTCTCTCGTTGTGCAGAGTCGCCAAATCACATGCTGCGAAATAACTTAAGCATGACGTGCAGAAATAAGGTAAGCTAGATCTCTAATAACATGTTCAAAATTGGTGAACATCCATCCATCTAAGAAAACGAAAACCATGCATTGTGAAATAGTATAAGCATACGAAAACATCTGCAATGGTTCCACAAGAGACAATATACTAACATAATTGCATACAAAGCACATCATCAATCAATCTACTGCCAAGTCTAACCATAACCTAAGAGGAGGACAATTTTCTTACCTAAACTCTCGTTATCTCAGAGGTAAGCAGGGTTGCTGAGGAATGGCAGTGCAGCGAGAGACATGAGCATCTCGGAGGCACCATTCTTGGCATGCTTTACCCTGGAAAGCTGAAGCTGCATGTCGACGAAAGCCTGCATCCGCTTGAGCTCTAGATCCTTGAGGAACTTGATCCGCTGCTTCTCCATCTCCTCAGCGTGCCTCTGCTTGGCCGCCTCCATACGCTCATACATCTCAGCGAATGTCTCCATCGCCGTGGCTAGCTCCCCGAACCCTCCAGCCGCGGCCCTCTTCCTTTTGTTACCGCCGCCAACAAAGGTGGTCTCGGCACCGCCAAGAGCAGCGGCGCCGTTACCGCCGGAGCGAGACGAGACGGAGCGCGAGGCCGATTGCTGGGAGCCCTCGTCGTCGTCGTCATAGTTGGTGTTGTTGTTATAGCCACCACCGTCTGAGTCAGAATCCGGCGCTGCCGCAGCAGCGGCAGCCGCCGCGGCGGCCTTGTGGTGGTGGTGGAAGAGGTTGGCGGGCGGTAGGTTATTGGAGCCACGGCGGGAGGTGGGCATGGGGAGCGCCGCCATCTGCGGCGCGGGCGAGGGCGGCGACGCGGAGCGCTCGGGCGATAGGCGGCGACGCAGCATGGTGAGCCCGCGGGGCGGGGATGAGGGTCTCTTGGAGGCGGCTGCGGCGGCGGAGAGGGTCGGGCCGACGAGATGGTCGAGCTCGCGGTAGAAAGGCCAGGGCGATGCGGCTCCCCGCGCCCGCTCGGACTTGTACTTCTTCTTGAGGGTGTCGACGCGGTTCTTGCACTGGATGTCGGTGCGCGGGGGCCGGCGGCGCGCGGAGGCGCCCGGGCGCGTGTTGACGGCGTCGGCGACCTCCCGCCACTGCGGCTGGCGGAGGCTGCCGCGGTTGAGGTCGAGGTAGCGCGTGCCCCAGGCGTCGACGAGCGCGGCCGTCTCGCCCTCGCTCCAGCAGTCCTCCCGGTACGGCAGGTTGGGGTTGGGCGGCGGCAGCTTCCCGTCCATGGATCTCAGGGAGGCTGCCTAGAAGGAGATTAGATGGGTGGATGCGAGTCGATCGGGGGCGGCTGGCGACGAGGAGGGGAGGGGAATAAAAGAGGAGGAGGGGAACAAGGGACGGGCGGCGAGGGGAGCGGCGGCCCGTGGGCCGTGACCGAGAGGGAGGGAGGCGGTAGCCGGTGGGCACGTGGAGAGGAGGAGCGGGGCGGAGACATTGGGGGAACGGCCGCCGTTGGATGAGTTTGACTGACCGGCGGGCGGGCGAGTTTAATTCGGTTGGCCGGCGCGGCACGTCGCGGAGCGGGCGGACTGGGCAAAGAAAGCAGCCCATCCACGCGGGTGCCGGTGCCGTGCCAGCGTAGGTTTCGGCTAGCCGCCGGTCGGTCGGCGTGCGCTGCGTCGCCTACGTTTCAATTGTTCGGGCGCCGCAAGAGAGAGAAGAGAGAATACCACTACCACTAGTCAAAACCAAAAGTTTCAAAATAACACCGAAAAAATCAAAGTTGCCAAAATACTATTGCAATTTTGTTTTTGTTGCCAAAGTACCACTAGACACAAACTGGATGTAACTCCTACATAAAAAGACAATTGTGCCCTTACCTCTTCACACAAAACTCTCCCACGTCCTCTACTTTATGCAACATCTAAAGAACATCAATTCATCATCCTCTAAACATGATTACAGCAACACTAACAACATTTCAGCACCACATTGACAGCAGTTCAGCAACACTTTTGACAGCAGCACTTTTTACAACATTTCAGCAACACGACAACATTTCAGGAGAGCATTCAACAACATTTTTTTACAGCATTTCAGCAACAGTTTTGACATCATTTCAGCAGCTTTGTTACATCATTTCAGCAAAATCACCAAAACTAGTACTTTTGCTCCTTGATCAAAGTACACCATTGTCATGAGAAATTAACCAAACTTGTTTGAGGGGGCTATCAGTAGTCATTTTGCTCCTTGTAGACGCACTAGGAGGTGAAGAAGCCTTTGCAATAGCCCGCGACCTTGGGAATGCGTGGGGCGTCGAGGAGGAGGTAGGCATGGCCGGGATCACGGGGAGGGCGCGGCGGAAGGCGCTTGCTGGGCGACGGCGCACAGGTCACCTCGTTGAGCCCCGCGTTGGCCGTGGCCGCAACGAGCTCCTAGGCCAAGTGGAGCAAAGCAGGGCACCGGAGGGAGGCGCGATCCACGGATGAGTGAAGCTGGTGGAAGGATTCAGGGAGGAGAGAGGGACTGCTAGCCGCCCATCGGCCGCGCCGCCATGCTTGGTCGAGACGAGGTGGAGAATTTGGCCGTCTCCGTCTCTCCTGTCGTTTTGGCTAGTACTAGTACATGAGGGTATTTTGGGCATTCTGGAAAACCTGGCAGCCAACACACGGTTTGACTCATGTGAAACGTTTGACAAATCACGGAAGTGTTATTGTGGCATCAAATTCGTTAACGGGAGTGTTACTTTGGCAAGTTTTGGTTTTCCAGTGTTAATTTGAAACTTTTGGTTTTGACTAGTGGTATAGTGGCTGCTTTGATCAGGAGACTTCGAATACATGAAAAACGATAATCTTAATCCAAATTTGAATGTCCTCCCCAAAATTAACCTGTTTCAGAAATAATTCATAATTTTATTTTTGTAGATGGCGCCATGCATATTTTCCAACGTGGCGCTAACCACGGGCCATAAGTATGGTGCCCCACTCTCCGCGTCATGCTATGCAACCATAGCGCTCCGGTCCTTCTGTTAGTTTCAAGTATTGGGGCAGCAAGTGGGCAGCCCCACCACGCGACACAACCTCGTATTCCTCATGAGGACGAATGACTACTCTCCTCTATCTCCCCTCCTCAAATTTCCAGCAAAATATGTTACGTATAGAACTATTTTTGGTGGAAATCGCCCCCACCATCCACAAGGCATTCTCCTCCCTTCCCCTTGATTTCGTTGGTCAGAATCCATGCAATGTGATGATTTCGAGCTTCAGGAAACTTAGTACATGCCTTTTTTATAGGGGAACGAAGCCCCGACTTTCCCATCGAAACAATTCAGAAAGATACAAATTAAATAAATCCAAAACCACATGCCTCGCGATAATACCTCCAACAGAATACCACCAACCCTATGGTAGAAAATAAAAACAAAGAGAAAATATACAACTTCTAGGCAACACCTTCAAGAAGGGAAAGCCACGCGTGCGTTGATGATGAGTCCAACCTAAGATCGAGTCGGGATTTTCATCCCCAAAGACGAGATTCGAGCCACCACCTTTACTAAGGGTACGACGCAAGCGAGCGTCAACATAGCCAAATGTTTCCACCGAAATGTGCAAACTTGATGTAGACGCTTGTGCCATCATCACTTGTCCGGCCAACATGAAACATCGTTGACCAATGCCACTAGAGAAGAAACTTGAAGCTGATGACGTCCCATATTGTCACGCCTCCATACAGTATCACGCCTCCAGCCACTATCATGCCACCATTGATTGAGCATCAACATGCATGACTTGACACCGCGGAGGAAATATCGTGCATAATACATGCCAGGGTTAGGCATAACATGACGCCTCCGTATGAGACGCCAGATCACCACCGCCGGCCAGGCATGATGTGACATCTCCTTCTAAATCGTCGTGGGTAGCACCTGTTGCATCGAGTCGAACCCGATCTCGAAATGGAGGAGGCGTTCCTCCATACTTCCGCTGGCCTCGAACCTCTGCAGTCACAGAAGAGTACGTCACATACCGCCACCGATCGTGACACACAGAGCTGGAAACCATCACCTGAACGAAGATCCAGCCACCGCTTCATCCACATGTGACCACGTAGGCCACCGCCATTGAAGAAGTTAAGCCGCCGCCCCATCACCAAACCCCCGCTGCATCCACGTGACACACAGATTGCGGCTAAAAACGCTGCCGCTTGACCGAATGTGTAAATTTTAGATGAATATGCGATCCTAGATATATTCAATATAAAAAGACCATATTATGTGTATGCATAATAAAAATATATGTATTTTATTCCATACAAACTTTTGAACTGGCAGTGCGGTTGAAATACAAATGTCATTAACTCAGTTGGAAAAGGTTGCCTAGTTGACGATTTTTAGCACACTTAGGCGCTAGGCGGCGGAGAAAAACCTCACCTAGGACATAAGCGCAAGTCTATGCATGGCAACAAGGAAATTGTCTTCTTCAGCGAGAAACCATGCCATATTGCACTAGTGAGCCAAATGGTTCATATTTCTTTTTTTTAGAACCATGCAGGAGCGCTGCATGTATTATATTAGAGAGAAAAGAAAGCCGAAAGAAACGGCCGAAGTCTTACAGAGACGCCAAAGATGGCCACAAACAAAAGAAGAAAATTACAACGACCACGATTGACTAAAAAGATAACAACCAACTAGAGGTCACCACTCGCCAGCTAAGAAAGAAAATAACGACCCAAAAACTAGTCCTGTTCAAGAGCAAAACGACCTGCGCTGGCAATCTACCATTGCTTGGCTTCCTGCTTGATGAGTTCGATGAAGACATCTGTTGGCTTGGCGATTTTGTCAAAAACTCGGTTATTTATTTCGCGCCAAACCATCCAAATGATCAGTAAAGAGGTCTTCCACACAACGAAAAATGCCCTTTCTGCAACTACTCGGAGGAATGGCATACACTTTCCTCCGAGTAGTTGCAGAATGGTTCATATTTCAAAGAAAATTGTTGACCCTTTACTCATTAACATGCTAGAAAATAACGTATGTACACATATATTAACCCAAATACATATATGATGGGCAAAACTATACGATCACCTAGGTTGCGTCTAGGACTCTAGGGTGCTAAAGCGCCGCCTATGAACTAGGCGAATGTCAACCGCCTTGTCTACATCTAACGCTTTTTGCAACCTTGGTCATCAATATTTGCATCTTCTTACATCAATTAGAGGAGTAAAATATGTAGGATGAAACTTAGCCACGAGTATTATGATATAAATCACTGTGGGCGGCTTATGGAGGAGGAGAAGGTAATTAATGTCGATGGAAATATTATGCATGCTAACTTTGTTCACCGATCCATTTTGTTAGAACTCAGAAATTTTTCTGATTTATACGACTTCCAAGAATAAAAGATCGAAGCAGCACCCACGCATACGAATCAACCCAGCTATCACGCAAAGCAAGTACTCAAAGAAACTTCACTAAACATGCATTTAATATAGGTATATTGAGTATCCATTGACGATGCAACGGGGACCTTTACATGACTGTACTTACGATAAAGTAGCACTATGTACTACGTAGTACAACTCCTGATCTCTACGTACGACATCTCCTGAACGATGAGATCTCATCCCTGGTGCTCTATACCACTTACTATCCTAATTAAACTAAAGCAACAACTGCTATATATGTAGCTAAAATCGATCTAATGTTCACGAGCCCATCGACAGATCATGCATCCTCTTGCTTCTATGGAGACACCTCTGAGAAAGTAAAAAACAGAAGGGGAAAAATATATCAGTCAAGCGCATAGATAACAGAATTCAAGCTATTGTCATTGTGGAGTAGATAGTAAATTAAAAAGAGATATTAAAAAACATTTACCTGTAGGTGTAGACACGGGAGAAGCAGCAGGAGCGGGTGACACGGGAGAAGCAGGAGGCGTTGGAGTTGTAGGAGGCACCAGCGGCGGCAGGGGTTGAGCTGTCAAATCCATCACAAAGTTTATTAACTCCTTGTAAGAATAACAATTATATATGCAAGATCATACTAAGAGGTGCAAGTACTTACTGTTGCAGGAGAAAAGCGTCCGTATTGGCAGCATGGTGCCGCACCTGAGCGGCAGAATGAGCATCCGGATGGGATCGATGTGGCTGGGGAAGAGCTGGCTCATGTCGCCGTTCATGCCGTGGCAGAGGCAGATGGGCGCGTTGGTGATGACTGACTTGAGGCCATCGCAGCACATGCTCAGGGGCGTGACCACGGTGATGTTGGTGAGGTAGTCCATGCACGGTATCAGCTGCGTCAATGGCGTTAGGCACTCGGCCGGCGGTGGCGGCGATGCTGGTAGACCGGGCAAGCCAGGGGCGGCAGGGGAGCCACCGCTGGGTGGGAAGTGTGGGAAGCTAGGCAATGGTGGAGCGTCCGGCGCGCCGGGGATCTGAGGCAACGGGAAGGGAAAGTGGAACAATGGTGGAGCGTCCGGCGTGCCGGGGATCTGAGGCAACGGGAAGGGAAAGTGGAACAATGGTGGAAGGCCAGGAATCTGGGGCAATGGGAAGGGAAGGCCAGGGATGCCTCCGGCCGATCCGGATGCAGCTTTGGACGCGCCATCTGCTTCTTCTTGGTTCGTGGTTGTGGTCGCGAACCCTTGCACCCTCGCTTCGGACAGCTGCAATGTAGCAGCCACGGCCGTGAAAGCCAAGAACAGGGCGATGAACTTGGAGATCGCCATCGCTTGCGTGGGGTTTAGGATGATGTTGCGAGGTTTGTGTGGAGGACGAGATGTTGTTCTCTGGTGCTTACTTTATAGTGCTCCTGGTGCTTAGTACGTAGAGATAGCAAAATTTAAAATAGATTATTTTTCTTCTAAAAATGGGCAGTACTTTGAACATCTTATCCCGTTATCCGTACGACTCCAAGGTGCAATACGTGGAATCTCTTATCTGTACGTGGAGATTCAAAGAGCACCAGTATATGCATGCTAAAGTCCGGAGGCAGCTGATGGATCGGTTTGTAATTGTAAATACTTGTGATTTGTGTCCTTCGTGTTTCAAACTCTTAAGCTTGATCGGTCGAGATTTTGTTGTTAAGTTTAAACCCATTACTGGCGTCCAGATGTGGAATTCAAATTTCAAAACCCCGATGTGGGGACGTGAGGTTTGTTTTTACTTTCATAAATTGATCATGGACTCTGGGTTTGGACTTGTACAAGGTAAACTAGTTTCTCTAGTGCAGTTCCAAGAATGTCTTCAAGAATATTGACGTAATTTCAAGCATTCTATCATGTCTTAATACGTCAGATCTATCATTTTTCAACATATTATTAGATTTCAAAGATCAAAGGAGGCCATCGTGGAAGATCACGTCAGGAAAATGCATTTACTAGAATTAATTTTTGCAATTCATATTAGCAGTTTGACACTAGAAAGTTACCAGAAATAAATGGATTGACACTGAAGTATAATCCGTAATTAAAGCGAGCATTTGCCAGAATTGCGGTATTTCATCTTAAGAACTGGAATAACCGACAAATGAGGAGAAAGGGCCAGTAACATAGAGGACTGCAGATATGAAGCTATCAACTCTGTATATACACCCACTATACCGATTGATATCTCTTTATTTTTTTAAAAAATAAAGAATATTTCTGTAAACCCCATGGTACATTACACAATCACACATCTCCTGTTTACAATCAACCCTAGCATGACCTGAATCATGTCTACATCCACACCATGTCCGTTCAGTATACAGCAAAAACTCCAGAAGAAAGAAGAACCCGGAAATTTTAAATTTACGGGAGGAGAAGCAAGGTAACACACGCATACACCGAAATCGCCAGAAAAGCAGAAACTCACAACAAAGATGTACAAGGTTGCAAGACAGTATGCACAGAACCTCAGTGTTGCTGCAAGAACCATACCATATGAACATTTCTTCCTAGGTTGCTTCGACTGAAAGTATCTCAAGCTCTGCCCACCAAAGCGGAGATAATCTCGGTGTTGCGGCCTCCGGTGAAATTGCTAGCACTTCTCGCAGCTTAGTGGCGACCTCTCTCATACTTGGTCTCCTTTTCGGATCGCTTTGGATGCAATCCTGGATCAACTCGCAAATGATTTCTAGATCTTTTTCTTTATGAGTCTTCAAGCTAGGATCAAGCAAACAAGAAACACTCCGGTCATCCTTAATGCACTCCATAGCCTGTGATGAAACAAAAGTGACATATATATCGTTACTTCAAGATGCCAATTTTGTGGATTTTTCAATTAAGTACTCAGTGTCTTCGTTGCCTTTACCATGTTCATAAGAGAACCCTCGTGTTCACAATATGGAGGCTTTCCTGAGATGATTTCCAACATGAGTAGACCAAAACTGCATACATTCCCAGCTGGGTCAGCAGGTATTGGCTCACTGTGCTCAATGATGTCGTCACTCTTGGGCATCTTTTCTTTGGAAATTACTTCTTGCCAAACACTCGTGTCTGCTATCTGTGAAAAGGGTCGGTTTTAGGAACATAGCGTAATATGATCCCTCATGCCTGATCTTATCTCAACTTGGTCAAATGAACTCTAATACAAATGACACGCATTTTGATGCGTGATCAAGACAAAAAAAAAACTCAAATGAACTGGACAATACTTCATGCTGTTTAGTTGTGAGGTTGATAAAGCACATTTGATTTATGTTATTTTGTCATTTTTAGATGAACTACACATAACGTATAATGTCCAGAAAAACAAGTTCAGAATGATGAAGTAACAATCATGGGATACACTTCCTTTTTCCATATTACCAACGTTTTGGCTAGAAAGACAATTACGGAATTTCCTTTGAAGATCTCAAGACATTCAAACAAATAAAACCTGTGAAATGTGTAACCATATTTGTACCTTTGCAGCTCCATCCTCGGATAATAATATGGCACTTGACTGTAGGTCGGGGTGTGTTATAGAAGGGTTGAGCTCATGCATGTGCTGGATGCAGTATGCGACTCCCATAATTACTCTCATCCTACCATTCCAATCAATATGATCAAACCCCTCAACTGCAGAAACCAAAACAACACATTTTTATTTGACCACAGAGACCAAACAGTAAGCATTCTGACAGCGGTAGCATTAAATTCTCTTACCATGGAGATGCTCATAGAGTGTTCCATTGGCTGCGTATTCTAACACCATCATCCTCATGAAAGGCTCTTCCTCTTCGCAGTATCCAAGCAGATTGATGAAGTTCTTATGATTAATTCGTGAAAGCGAGTCTATCTATGTGTTCAAGAAAATAAGTTAGAAGAAACATCTCTGTTTCAGGTACACACTACAAACTGTAGTGACAGAGTGGGTTTTTTTTTAATAAGAAACATTGGATTACCTTTTTCCTGTATCTCCCCTCGGAATGCTTTGACCAATCTTTACTGGACGCGAGCACAGTTGATACAACTGCTATCTCAACTCCACTTGATAAGGTTCCCTTGTAGACAGTGTAGTGTGGATAGCTTGCCACAATGTTACTGAAGTCCTCACAAGCACCTTCCAGCTCTGAGCGTTGTAGCTTGGGTACTCCTGCCGTACACCAGAGGAGCAAAACTTACCACAAATGCTAAGAGGTAAAATAATCAGGTATTTGTCAATTTCTTAACAGGGGAGAGTTTATTTCAACATAAGGAGCCCAAATTGTTGGATGACCATGCAAAAATCCCATTTGTTGGAAGTTACTTTATTCAGAAAGATTAAATAGCAAATAGAAATATTGGGTTTACCTGTCACAAATGCTTTCTGCAGCTGGCCGCTGAGTCCAGTCCTCCATGGACCTATTGTTGACACCGACTTGCTGCGGCATAGCAAAAGTATGCATGCAATGACAACAAGCAACAGACCAATTGATGCAATCACAATTGCATATAACCACTTTATAGGTCTTCTTTTTGACCCTGCTTCTGATGGAGTAGAAGACATGGGTGGACTAATTTGAGGATTTACAGCAGGTGCAGGTGCTTCGATGGGGCTAAATGCTGAAAATGAGCCACTTCCAGTAGAAGGAACAGGAACAACAGCTGGAATAGGAGCATTTGGAGAAGAAGGAGCAGCAAGATTGCTGTCCTGAAGTAGTCTGCGCCTGCTAAGCTGTGCAGCTGGGTTTCTTGCGGCAATTTGCTTAGGAAGACGAGCTGGGAAATAAAAAGGAATGTTATGATACTAGCAGATTTATATAGGAACAGAAATGAAATTGGATAGCAGTAGGTTAGATTACCGGAGAGATTGCTGATGTCTTTTTTGTTCTCTTCTGTTGAAGAACCAGATTCGAACCTACAAAGATCCAAACAAAAACTCCTATTGTCAGCTAATACATCCTTTGTTAAATAAGTAATAAAAGAAGATCCGATGATAACTGAAGGAGAATTAATGAAAATCTGGAGTTTCCTTACCCATTTCAGCTCTTTGATTTACATTACCCCTCCGGAGATGATCATAAATGTCGAAATCAATTTCCTGGTTAAAGTTCCATGGGGATTTTGGATTATAGGCCATTGAAATCTGTTGTTGGAAAGCAATCTGTCGAAAAAGAGACACTGTATTATGACATTTCTCTTGTTGGCCAAAAGTTTCACAACGTTAAGCAGTCAGACGACCTACAAATGCTTAAGTGATGGCATTTCTGCTATCTCCTGTGGAACTTCCCCAATCAAGTTGTTATTGCTGAAGTCCAGTACCACCAACGTAGCGAGACCACCAATTTCCTTAGGTATTACTCCACCAAACAAGTTGTTGGATAATATACTGCAAGTACACACAACAATGAACCAAAACATTAAAATGGATGTAGCAAATGTTCTAACTGCATGCAGAATAAAATTTCAGTATAAAAAGTTGCCAAAAGCAGTTAGTTAAGCAACAAGTGCTTGATTGACAGATGGATCGACCTTTTATTATACCGAGTAAAAAAGACAAAGAAATCAGACGTGGTTTCCATGATTCTGTCTCAGCTTTGTTTCTCGGAGATAAGCTGATATGCATACATGGGAGTGATGATGGCATCCAATTGCAGGTGCAACTCATGTGTAATCCATGTGCAATTGAGAAATTTTAGCAACTCATGTGCAACCCATGTGTAACTGGAAAAAAATTATTTGTAACTTATGTGCAACCCATCTGCAACCGGGAAAATCTTGGTTGCAATTTCAACCTATCTGCAACCCATGTGCAACTGGAGAAAATTTTAGTTGCAACTCATGTACAACTCACATACCACACGAATCACGATGTAAATCTGACGGGATTAGAGTTGAGTGAGCTCTAACTTAAATCTCACTTGAGTGAGAAATAGCAAAACCGATAATTTATTGATACAAATGATGGAGCTCAATAATCGTTGATTAGTTAAATGTGTACACTTCAAATGTCCTAACCTAACTGATGGTCGGTTGACGTTTTTCTAAATTTAATTGTCTGGCATGAAAATTATTAAGGCAAATCGAAGCACCAAACGCCAAAGAATTGCCTACTTATGCAGAGTACTTTCTCTTTACCATATTGCAGAGATAACTTATCAAAATGCAAATATACTGTTGTCCATGCGATGCCTCTTCTATTCTTGTGATTTGCGAAAGCATAGATACGGAACTGTATACTTACAGAGCTTGTAGATGACTAAGACCTCCTAGTTCTGGACCGAGGGTACCTCTTAATGAGAGATCTTTTAGGTTCCTGCAAAAATGCAGTTCATAGTAAGTAAAATTCTGAAGATAATCGAGCTAGCATCCCCTGAAAATACTGAGAGAGGACAACGGTATGTCTTTATTTGGTAAAGTTATGGTACCAAGAGGCATTAAACATGAGCTTGGATGCAAAGTATAAACATCTTGAATAACAAAAGGTGAGAATCACCGATAGACCTTCGATCTACAGATGAAAAGTAAGTAGTGATGATGAAGTAAATGCTTGAAACTGACTAAGTAGAAAACACACATCTTTCCCTGATAAGGAAAATTTCTAGATGAAATTGTAGAAGTATGGAATTCAACTTGGCACCAGAGTCCACATATCCCATGGGGTTGAATACTATCATATTTCACCTTATAGGAACTGTTCCCATGACTAGTTTGGTTGTAAGATCATCAAGAAAAGCCACGGGCTGAACCAGGTCAAATGTTATGTTTTACGACATGTTTTGCTTGGTAACTAGGTGCGACGATCTGTAGAAGTATGACAATAAAAGCTACCTTTCCCTTCAAACAAAAATAAACATCTCTCTCTTTTTGCAATATGGCCACGGTGTTGGAGAAGATGAATGCGGAGGTGAAGGTAGAGGCAGGGAGACAGCAGCACACGTTCAACAATAGGCTGACTGAGGAATTTGACTAGTGTTTTTTTTTTCGTGCTTTCCGCAGTTGACGGTATCATCATGTAAACCTTACTTCTCTTCGTAATGAAAAGGCGTGCAAAGCTTTTGCAGGTTTTCTAAAAAAAATATGACGTGGTTTTTTTAGATGGGTGGCACGTGAGAATCTAGGATAAACATATGGCTATACTATGCTAATCAGGTAATCTTATCAAGGCAGGGTACAAGCAGTTAATGGTGATAATGACCAAATAAACAGATTTTCGATTATGTTAAGCATTTTTCTGGGGAAACATACAGAATGTATCCATGATAAATTAAGATAGGCAACAAAAGGAAATTCATCAAAATTCAGGTCACAACGAAACCAGAGTTGGCTTTTGTGTATAAATACCAGTACCTCTTTTTTTGCTTTACTCCAGAAAGTACTAAATTTCGTTCACTACTAGAATTTGTTTTTTATGATTGAGCATCTATCGTTATGTCTACTTCCTCTGAGTAACAGAAAGTGAAGAAATGCTTGTGTTGGCAGTAACTCAATAGACTAATTGGTGCATTTAGTACGCAGAGAAAGTCAAACCGCGATAACTGTGAAGGAGAAAACTAGGAATGGAAGGGACAGTTGCCGATGCACCATCTACTTTTAACAACAAATCAATAAGAAAACTAATCTAAGACACAGTCAAATGGAAGACCCATTAAACAGATGAACTAAATGGTCGATAATGATCGTCGTCGACTTGATGAGCTCGATTTCCATGTTCCAAATAAAACCATGAGCTGCCCCACATTCAGGAGAAGGAAAACAAGAAGAGGAAACTCACAGCATCACCACCCTGCCATCGGTGCAGCGGACGCCGTTCCAACTGCAAGAATCGTCGTCCAGTGCGCTCCAACCTGCCATGGCTCCATGCGGATCATCCTCCACCCTCGACTTGAACTTGAGAAGCGCTGAGCCTGCACCAGTAACACCAAGAGCTCCAATCAATCAAGCACCCAACGAGGTGAACCACAAAAAGGAAAAAAAACAAAACTGCCGCTGCCTACCTTCAAGGTTGACCGCCGAGCAGCCAGCAACGACGCAATGGAGAGCCAACAGGACGAGCGCGCAGTAGCCCCACGCATCCATCTCCCGCATATCCACAGGGCGCGGCGGCTCACATGATCCTCTTGGCGAGCCTCTTGAGCAGCCTGGAATGCATGGTCAGGCGCGGGGGACACCCATGGCGTGGCGCCTACCTTTGTTGGCACGGCAGCAGCAGCCTCACACGAGATGCTCCCGCTCCTGCGCGCACGAAAACAGCTCAGAACAACGTGGGAGGAGGCAGGAGCAGAAGAAACTTGCGTCGCCAAAAAGCAAAGAAGCAGCTTTAGCTTTTTTGCCTGGGGATTCGCCTCTGCCGATTTCGCTTACGCCGCACGCGATTCGGAGCAATGAAACCGAGGAGATAGGGGGAGAGCTTACACGCCTCGGACCTGGGGAAGAATGGAAGGTGGGAGGAAGAACGAGGGAGAGGGAAACAGCGGTCGTCCGTTCTCGCAGGAACAAGTAGTAGTTGGCGAAATCAACAAGGACAGTAGAGCGAG
This sequence comes from Poa pratensis, assembly GCA_947311845.1. Classification (NCBI taxonomy): domain Eukaryota; kingdom Viridiplantae; phylum Streptophyta; class Magnoliopsida; order Poales; family Poaceae; genus Poa; species Poa pratensis. The sequence continues at coordinate 41,687,628 of CAMZMU010000055.1, read as the reverse complement.
AGAGAAATACACTAAATTATTAAACTGAAGAAAAATTCAGGGAGCTGCAATCTGGCCATGTCTAAGATTGCGTTTGTCTCGCGAGGAAAATGGAGAAGTGACAGGGATGGAAGAATTCTACAGCCATGTGTTAGACCATTCCACGATGGATACCAGGTTGGAATTAAAGAATCGGATAGGGAAGGTCGCTGTCGAGGGCCAAGACAAGAGCTCGGCAGCCCACGCGAGGCTCGTCGTCGCCGACGACGGATTCGACACCTTCGCATTATAAAATCTCAACGCATTACATAAAAATCCTTTCGTGCTCATCATCACGGATGTCATTAAGATATGTCCCCAACTCCCCCATTGACATTTTATAATCACTCCCCTAACCAATTGCAATCAGCGACGCCAAATGGGACTGCAACAAAAAAATGTCTACTTCTCCTTATCGGAAAGGGAATAAAAACTCGTACTTATCAGGTCGAGAATCTCGAATGTTGATAGAACGACGTGCTTAAACAAAGATTAGAGGAAGCCATTTGGGAGGAAATGCGGTGGAACGATCCATACCCGTTGTCGGCGTTCGCGGGTCCGAGGCTTGCCTCCCCTGCCGCCGGGGAGATGGATCCCGCGCGCGGATCGTACGGTGGCCGGCGGCGAGCGAGCCTGCCCGGGGAAGGGAGAGAGAGTGGACGGAGGAGGAGACGTGCGGTGGGCCCGCGCCGGGACAGGTGGGACGCGCAAACGAAGGAGGGCGGAAAAGTTTGGTTGCAATGATTTTTTTTTTCGATTTTGTTGATGCCAGGGCCTAATAGCTGTCCGCCCTACCTGTATCTTTGTTTTTTCTTTCATATTTTTTTCCTAGGATATTTATGTTGTTATTGTTTGAAATCCTTGTGAGCTGTTGGGAAGGTTTATCCTCTCCACGTTGTGCCGCGTTGCCTCTTGTCGTGCGCGCCATCCTCCCTCCAACCTGCCGCCGCTACGATCTTCCGCTCGGATTTGATGTCGTCAAACGGTGCGAGTGTTGAATTATTTCCCAGAGGATTATAGTCTCTATGAATTTTTTCTAATGTAAGCTCTTTAAACCATTGGGTTAGGTGGTCATATTTCTACAATACTATTTTCTTATCAATGCACTTCTGACTTCTCCCTATCATTCGCCTCTCTCTTTATCACACATTCATCATTCCTCGAAATTCATTTATTTGGTTCACCTGCACCAGTCAAAGAACATCACATGCTTTGAAATACTATAGAAATCTATAATATGTGGCATCTTATTAATGTGTTTCCTAAGAGGAGATTTCGTGCTCCGGAGCTCCAGTGATGCTGGTAGTTTAAAAAGTTCAAAACAAATATTTTTGGGTTTCCAAACAATTTGAAAATAATCAGGAAAAGTAGCCAATGTTGTATTCCCGAAACGTGCAAAAAAATCAACTACTTCAAATCTTCAAGTTTATCAGATTTTGTGTTTTTTGTAGCCCAGAATGCAAAGTATTTGAAGTTTATATTTTGCATGTTTGTGGGGTACACCATTGGCTACATCCGGGATGTTTTTCACTCGTAAATATTGTTTTCAATTTTAAAAAATATCATGATCATTTGTGCTCCGGAGCCTAGGGCACTTTTTGGTTTTCCAGTTTCTATTATTTAAAGAATTCCTCTGTGATTTGTAGGATTAACAAGAACATGGAAAACATGAAATTACAATGTCATATCCACCTAATTTTATACAAGATTAGATCTAACACTAATGTTTGTTTGATTGCACTATAGTAAATACTAAGGGGGTCTCTCAAAGAGTTTGGAGACGATGGAATTTTATAAAAAATAGTGTAAATAAATCCTTAGAAATAATCATATGGAATGCAATTATATAAATTAATTAAACTCCACATACGGAAAAAAATCTTAAGGAACCCAATCCTCCAAATTTCTTACAATAACGCTTTAAAAGAGTTTCGTGCTAGATGTCAGCCGGCTGAAAACTGGAGGAAATCAGCTGGCCCAGGAGCCATCAGATCTGACTTCACGATGTAGGGCCGCCTATGTTTGCAGCACAACACTCCCGCACACAACATCATCGCAACATTTTCCCGCCGGTATGTGAAAAGCATGGTAGCATCTCATACACATACATACAACAAAAAAATAATGTATGCAATAAATCCCTATTGGAAGGGCACGACTAGGGCAACGGTGCGTGATTACTGGAAGGCCATCTCCGAGACAACTTCGGTTTCTCGCAAGGGTCTCAAGACGACGATCATCCTCATCACCTGGGAGATTTGGAAGGAGCGGAATGCACGGATCTTCAACAACAAATTCACTATGCCATCTGTTCTTTTGCAACGCATCAAATACGAGGGCAGGAACTGGATCCTTGCAGGCGCGAAGAAACTGGCAGAGCTGATTGCTTCTTGAAGAATGACGATCTTTCTTTCTGAGAGAGTGGACGGAATAGGCTGGTGTTCTTTCTGTTTTTACCGCTTTTAGTCTTTTTCCTTTGACCTCGGCCGTGTCGTGTTTGCTTCTTCTATATTAATATAAAAGGCAAATTTTTTGCCTTTGTTTCAAAAAAAATCCCTATTGGTTGTAGTAAATCGTCCAGAAAAATTCATCTGACGTATGCATCATGCAAACAAACACAAAAGGTAGTACGCAACATGAATGCAGCATTTGCAGAAGACATCCAGGTCGTCGCAATGTTTCGTCAATAAAGCACGCACGAGTTTGCAACATGTAAGAAAACATATGCAACATTAAAATCCTCTTAGCACCTATCCTCACACCCCTTAGCACCAGCGGTAACCAATTTCCATCATTTCTCCCTTCTCCGGGGCTGCTCTGGTTAATTTCTCTCAACTCCTAGCATACGCCGATGCTCTGTGGCTACCAGCGTCCGATAGGACTAGTCGTAGACTAGCGTGGCACGACACCAACATCCACAGTTGAGTCAGTCTTGTCTTGTGTGGCTGGCAATTGTCGGCACCAACCCGACGACCGCGACAAGCCTATCCGTGTGTTGTCTTAGTAGAACCCAACGTAGAAACAGAGGAGAGCCCTCTCTACAAGAGCACAAAATTCTCCACATGGAGCCTTAGGGATAGAAGACGATCTTGGACAGTTGGACCCGTCCTGACGTCCAAACAAGCACACTCATAGTATTTTTACTCTGCAAATACAGTGCACTCGCTGACCGACTTGAGTGATGGTGAACTAGCGGCTGTGTGCATCTTAGTTATGCAGAGGCCGGGTGTAATGCTTAAATCTTTAAAGTAATAAAAGCCCTTTATCTTAAAAAAAACAGTGCACTCAAGTGCAACTAGACTCGCTCGCAGATTCCGGCGTGATTGGCCCAGAAATTTCCAAACATGTAGCTATCATGTATCCATCATCCATATATTATAGTTCTAGTGCTACCAGTGTGTCGCTGGTATACTATTGGATGGGACATGCACCATACAAGGGTAAATGATAACCAACGAGACTGTGTCAAAAGTTACTTATGCCAATATCCAACGGCAACAAGAAGTCAAGAACCAACCAACAGCTCCCACAAGCATTTCCACCGGAAAGAGCATGAAGTGAAGTCGTAACCAAACCAGTGGTTCCCATTGATAACCAATCTTTTAGGCTAACGAAGCAGTTAAGAATTACATAAAGTTGTATGTCCATCAGAAGGTGTCTTTCCACCAGAAAGGAACTGTGTACAACTACTGAGAATATTTTGGTACAAAGAACCGCAGGAACTTTCCGAGGTTGCGAGGCTGTCGTTGAGTTCATGGACTAGCTTGACGATACTCTCCTCCTTCAGGCGATCCGAGTTTCGGTTTAGCAAGTTGAACCAGGACATAGAAGAGACTGTGCGTATCTTGCTCTCCTGGAAGCTTCTGATGCAGGAGAGTGCTGTCGTCGTGTCGCCTTGTCTCAGTTTTTGACAAAATCTTTCCATTATCATTGGGGCGGGTGGGACCCGGCCATGATGACACAGGTAGTTCCATATATCTTCCAGGAGCTGCTCCTGGATAATGATAGGCAACAGACATCTAGGGTGAGTACAGACACACTGGATGAAATAACGAAGCGGTTCAGTGGGAAAAGGATTTTCTTATAATTTTGCAAGTGGTCATGTTTAATGTAATTTCAAGTCAAGTGAAGTGTGTATGGGCACCAGCAGGAACATGGGCAGAGAGATGTAACCAGATCTAACTGGAATCCAACTGGGGCTATTCTATCATATTGCTCTTTTACTTGAAATTTTCTTTTGAAGACTATGGGCACGATATTTTGAAAGGCTTATTGTCACGAAGGCCTAAAGTCTTCATGTATTTACGCCCGACAAAAAGGTTTACCAGAAATCACAAACTGAATGTGGCAGGAACTTTGATATGGCCCTTGTGTATCAACTTAACAATCATCACGACTGATCAACATGACAACATGCCATATGGTTACATTCTCCTATCACCGTGTCAGACATGACCTATATTATTACCATGTGGCCAACTAGAATACTTCAGCTTTAGACCTGAGTAATTATGCTAAATTCTAGCTTTATAAGCTAGACTTTGTAAGAGCATACATAGATAATCAGAACCTTGAGCATATGAGATAAGTACCTTCCCGTTTCTATAGGCATCAAGTACCATACGGAGGTGCCTTCGTTCTTCAAAATGGTAGCCATTAGATAACATTTTGCGAAATGCATACTCGAAGTCATTCCACTTTTCTGCTTCAGCACAAGCGTCCATGAAAGTATTGAAAGTAAACTTGTCTGCAGTTGCTTGTTGACCCAAATCCACTTTGCTCCGAATCCTGCCGCTTAGAATATTCTCCAGTAAACTTTTCGCGTCTTCAAACATTCCATGATCTATGTATGACTTCAGCATGATGTTGCAAGTCACATTATTAGGTGAACAGTAGTTGCACATTTCATTGAATATGTATTTAGCATTTTCCATGCTTCCACTGTCTATGCAAATTTGAATAAGTCCTGTGTAGGTAACAACCAGCGGTTTCTTCGCTACCTTGCATATCTTCTCAACCTGAAGTACAGTTGTTATCAGATAAAAGTTGAAGAGAAAACAAACAATCTGAGGACACTACACTAATAGTTCATACACAGGTTACGGGGTTATAAATATAGATACAGAGGCTCACGTGTAGTTGAGCGTTAACCCAAAAACTGTTCCCTGTAAACTCTTACAAGACTAACAACGCAAGATTAGCAAAAAACATTAGGAAAATGTGCATGATTTCACGATTCGAAGGATTTTCATAGGAAATTTGGATGGTTTTTCCATTGTGTGTTTTTTAGTTGTAGGGTTTCATTCTGTAGAAACTTTTCCCAGGGACTCCTTGCGCTACGTTTCATGGGAAATTTTCCATCCACTCCAACCTCTTGGAAAGAACCCTTTTTTTCCCATGGCTCAATCAAACGAACTTTGATCCAAACACAATCCTGTAGGAATCAAGTGGGCATGACATTGTAATTGAATCAAAAAGGTCCTGAGCGTTATCATTTCCTAGGTAGCTGGTTCAAACTTTACTAAAAATCAAAAGCGATGGTCAGAACCTAATTCCATAATTTCTGACTGCTTATTTCACACTATCCAAATATACACACTACACAGAACCTACTCGACCAAAATATGATTTTATGCAATCTGGTCTTTTCTTGCTTGAGGACAAAATATCTGAAACCCTATATGTTCTGCAAGTGAATAATCAAGGATAACATTAACTGTGCATATGAGGCCATGATAGCAACTAGTGAACTGTAAAATGACACTAAATCAGTCAGATCAACATAAATATTATTCACTGATTCTAAGACCTAGTGGGCAGTTGAAATACTTAACCTACAGCGTCGCCAGTGTAAACTTATGTTCTGTGATCTATTTTTCAACAGTTGGTAGTAAATCAAGATGAAAATCACTAACAAAAGGAACTTCACTATCAACATTGGCTATGGCAAGTGTGTTACATATTAACTGCATTTTTTTAAGCCAAACCTGCAGAAGTGCTTCTTTGCACCGACCTCCACTGCAAAGGCACCGAGCAAGATCATAATAGAGACTAGCGGAACCAACAATTCCACGATTTTCCATGTCCTTCACAGCCATGACCGCTTCATCAATCTTTCCTTCTCTCCAAAGTGCATTTACGAGAACTGCAACCAGCATGAGGTTTGAGACATGAACTTGCTTTAACAAGTACTGTATTCAAGTTCTAGTTATTACCTTTATAGTTCAACGCACCAGGTATTAATTTTTGCTTCACCCTGTCGAAGAACTCATACACCAAATTATACTTGCCACAAACAAGCATTACCTGCAGTAGCACGAAATTAAACTAGACTAAAAATGGATTATTCTGCATAAAAATTGTGCTTAAAATATATAACATGATATTGTGACAAAACAAGTTTGAGTAGCAATTTTACAAGTGAAAACATATGCACAAACTATTCTGTACAATCAGCAGTTCCTAGGAAACCAGGCAAGAAAAAATTCAATAGAAAAATTTTTTAATTAGCAACTTTCGTGTATAGTTCTATCCAAAGAAAATATAATGAAAAATGTTTAGTTATCTTACAAAAAATCTATATAAGTTTGTCGAAGTGCTTCTTTTGGGCCCAGTATAGTTGGATGGAGATAATAGAGAGAGTATGTTTCATTTTGTATTTGCACTTGTATCATAATCAGCATACCTCCATTACAAGACCATATGTTGTATTTGTTGGGCGAATATTCTTCTCTTTCAACTGTTGCAGCACCCAGAATGTCCCTTCCCATTGCTTTTGTTGCACGCAAGCATTCAATACCTACATAGCAGGAGAAGCATTCATGTTCTACTGAATACCAAATACCCAATAAACTTCAACATCCCTGGTTCATGGTGCGCTGAATCCACTCACATGTCACATTTCCTACAAATAAACTCACCGCATTATATACAATGAGGTCTGGTTCTAACCGAGGATCCCAATTCTGAACATGGCCCACCATAAACTTCTTCTTAGGAGGAGAACGCATGCAATCAATCACATCAAATAATTCTTTCACAAGACCAGCTTGCCCCAGAGTCACGGCGATACAATGATAAGCCGCGATGTCAGGATAAGAGGACAGTTGGTCCTGCAACAGGAACAACATCTAAATAAGATGCCCATAAGATGAAGATTAAGATTAGTATTTCTGTAGAAAACAAGATGAAGATAAGTAGAAGTTATACCAGCATGGTGTAAAATACATTCAATGCCTCGAAAGGTCTCTTTGCTTTCCCAAGAACATCAAGGACAGTTGTATAAATATACCTACATCAGAAGGTACCTTTTATAAAATCATATGCACTGCATAAACTAAACATTGTACATATTTAATGAGACCATATGGATGTACCAAGAAAAATAATCAAAGAAAAATCTAAGGATGCACAAATAGATCCACCAACTTATTCATATGGTTAACAACTCGTTACGCACTATACCTGTGCTATACATCAAAGCATTTAAAATGCATGGTACGGAAACAAAAAATGCAGATTTAAGATCGATAAGAACAGGGAAATATATAAGTCGGCAACTAGTTTACCTGCTCTTGTAGGACTTGAATCTTTCACGTGACTGAAGCCACTCAACAACTTGCAAAACACGTTTCCAGTTTCCATAACGACCCAATATTTGAACAACCCTTAGTATAGAGTGATCAGTGAACTTGATTTCTGCATCATGAATCATCTTGGAGAATTTCCACTCTGGAGTATTTACATCTGTAGCATTGAGCCTTGAAAAATAAAAAATTATAAGGACTTAACTAAGACAATAACGACTCCACACGATTAATCTTAATAGATTCTGTGAAAAGCAAGAGATACATTAATATTTTCTTAGTCAGCTTAGCTTACAAGTTCCATTGATGGATTACAGTCTGTAATGAACATTCCAGCAAGAATTCTCCCAAAACAAACTGTAAATAAGTTTGCATGGAGGCACCACAATGTAAATAAAAGCTTGGTAATAATAAGTGGGAACAGCCTGATAATTTTAAGGAATAAATAACTTTAAAACATGTGAATAACCAATAAATATGTAAGAAGTATGTTTGAGCGTGATCTTTCTAGAAGCTTAGTATTTTCTTTAGAACGATCATCATATAGTTTTAATAAAGATTAATCAAAATATACACCGAGTACCATCAGATCACCATATATTTGATGTGAATGATTTGTAAATTGTGTCACTAGTAAACATAAAGAGCATTTTAAATGATATCTGAATTAAACAGGGTAATGGCAAAGGAGTTGATCATGTTAATGATTACATATAACCTACCATCATGGACCATATTTTCAAGATTAGAAGAGGCTATTTTGCATGCCAAAAATAAGAGGCTACAATGTTCAACTTATATAGCAGAAAGCAATGATAACTCAAGCATTATAAATTTATAATAGAAAATTATATGAAGAATCCTCTCTTTATTATAATTGTTGGGTGAATATTCAATAGAGCAGAGACCTACGGTGACTCAAGCACTAGAATAAAACAAATTACCTGCTAGCTAATTTCTGAATTCTCTCTTCTATTTCCGTTTGAAGAGCCCGTGGCCTGTTCCTGACATCAGTAAATGCCTCAAAAGTCTTGAAAGCAGCCCTATCATCGAAGGCATCTTTTGAATCCCTCCTACCAAACTTCCCCATCTGCACATTTTCACCCCTCTGCATTCGAGTTGTTTGAGGTTTTCCACGCTCAAAACTATCACTTCGATGACCATAATTCTCAGGCACTGTATGTGTATGACCGTATCTTTTGCTAACAGTAGGCTTGTTATAGTCCATGTCATTATCTCTAAACCTATTCCCTACAAGATTTCTTCCTGAACTTTCTGTTCTATGCTGGTATCTTTGAAATTTACTGTCAGCATTGACCTCGCTGCTGGAAATCTGTCTCTCTCTAGGACTACTCCTTGGATTAGTAAAATCTTCTCTTCCCTTAATTATAGACTTGGTGTTCTTCAATATAATGCTGCTATCCCGAGTGGTACAAGTTCGACTTACAACAGAATTTGCCCGTGCTTGTAAATACTTCCGTGCATTTGATTGATCATGCATCTTCCCTGTAGATTCATGAACAACCAAACTACCTCTATTATCTCTAGTCCTTACAGGTGATGCAAACTGCTTGCAGTCATTGTTATCAGCATTGTCCCCAATTTTGCTCCGTTCCCCTCGGACTATTCTTCTCTGTACATATTCTTCAACCTTTCCCTGACCATTACTGCTAGTTCCAGCATCATCGGCCATTCTTTTCCCCACCAATCCGGTAAACTCTTCCGCTCTATCATTCATCCCCGACCTCTCTCCCCTGCCCTGGTCACCCCCTCTGTCCCTCAGTTCCCCTCTTTTCCTCTCAAATGATTTATTCCTGGGATCACCCGACTCCCTATCCACTCGTCGGCCGCCTGATGCATCCCATCACCCGCGAACCTCCTCCTCGATCCCCGGCCATCCGAATCACCTCCCTGAAAACTCTTGCTCCTGTCCAACTTCACCGACTCCATCATCTTCACATAGTCAGTGAACGTGGGGCTAAAAGTGAGCTCCTTTTCGATGTGCCGCAACTCCGACGAACCGGCGCCGGCCTCGCCGCTAGCCACCGCACCCGACGCCCGGAAACCGGGGTCGAGAACCCTGCCCCTTCTCACCAAACCCCAACTCACCGAGATGTCCCTTCTCGGGACCAAGAACCCGCACGAATTAGGCTGCAGCGAAGGGAGCAGAACCCCGCACCCGCCCAGATTGAGCAGCCCCAGACTCGCGCTCGGCGGAACCGCCGCCATCGCGCCTGGTCGGCCCGTGGGTTTGCAACTCCTACTTCATTCTTCTGGACTCCGGAGGCAGGCACTCTCCACCGAGGAACTCGCTAACTCTGGCAGGAGGTGGCAGGATTAAGAGAAAAAAACACGAAAAAATGGTTCTTGCCAGGGGACGCGACTCGCCGCTGATAGAAGACGGGGCGAGAATCCTTTCTGGAAGCAGAGGGGTGGATTCAGAGAAGGCAAAGCGCGAGCACCTGCGTTATCTCCTCTTCGGTAGGCGGAGGGCGGGGAGCAGTGAGGAGATGGTTCTCGGCCGCGTGCTTGGACTGTGGAGAATTACGATGATATTTCACTGATTGGGCCGGGCGAAACGGGCCCGACTTCTAAGGAAGAGACTGCTGTCACAATATCCGTCATCGGCGTGGTCCTTCTACGGGACTTTGTGTCTTATGCAGTGGCGAAGGACAAAAAAAAATTAAGGTCGGGCAAACTATAAAGGGAAGAAAAAAATTGATGCAACAAAAGTAAAACTGTATACACATTGATACTTTATATGATATTAAGCATAATCACTTGGTCCACTAGTGACAACAACATTTTAAATCAAAGTAGAACTAACAAGTACCGACAATGAAGCTTTAATCAAAGTAGTTCAATTCTAGACGAAATTGTACAGCTGAACCGGTACGTACGAGGAATGAGGCGATCAGAAGGCAACTAGGGTTTCCGTTCCAGTTGCGGGCGATGCCGCTGGTCTTCCGTGCCTCCGATGGCCTTCTAGGCCTTCGAGGGGCAGCAGACCCCGGCCTCTCACCGGCGGGAGGGCTCCTGTTTGCTGGGTTAGCTAGTTTTTGTATCTTCGTCTGGGTGGTAAGGCGGCGGCTACATCCCGGTGTCAAATAAGGTACTCCCCGCTCCGGTCATGCGCCTAACACTAGCGGAGGGCGTGTGTAGTTGTGTGTTCGGCGGATCTCCTGGGAGCTTGTCGGTTTTCGTGTTCGTCAGTGCGTTTACAGGTCAGATTATTCCGATCTACGGTTCTCATGTTTGGCGATGGTTGTTGTTCTGGTACGCTGGCCCTTTGGTGTCTTAGCACGACGACTTCTCGGCTGTCTACTACAACCAGCTTTGCTCGACTCCGGTGAGAGAGAGGGGCGAGGATAGGGGCACGTCTTCGGCTTGCTCCAGTGTTCGTAGTCGTCCCTAGGTAGTCGAATGACCTATTTGTAAATACTATTACTCTTTGGGTCTTGTGTACTGCTGTGGATGATTAAAAGATGGTTATCTTTTTAGCAAAAAAAAAGATCAAAATAGAACCAACAAACCTACAGTCGAACAGAGCAGGGAGGCGGAACAGACCGGGGCGAATCGAGCAGGTTATGAGCGAGGCCATTCAGGTCGAGCGATGAGCGATCGAGCCTAACGAGCGAGCTAGCGAGACCATTCAGCCTCCGCGCGCGTGGCCCATCAAGGCCCAATTTCAGCTGAAGCAGTCCGAGGTGGCCCAGTTGTCCTGTTTTTCCTTTATTGTTTTCTAGAACGGGCAAAAATTAGACAAACTTGAATATATAAATGAAAATGCCTATATATATGCAGTTGTTTGCCAAAAATCAAGGTAGGGCGGCTGCCCTACCTTGCCCTGTGGGGAGCTTCTCCCGTGGTCTTATGTGCGGAGTTTGAGACACAAACCACATCTTCTTCACTTGTCCTCTTGCCAAGTTTATGTGGAGTGCAGTGCGAGAGCTGATTCAATGCAATTGGAACCCCGCCTGCTTCTCAGACTTGTACCGGGAGTTGTGTAGACACGTGGGCCAATCGAAAAGAGTTCTTTGGACATGTTGCACAGCTTTAGTCGGGTCACTTTGGACGACTAGGAAGTAGGAACAAGTTTAGAATTGAGGGGGTCTTCCCCGCCCAACCCGCTGACGACATTTATAAACTTTCTATGTATCTACAGGTGTGGAAGCCAATGGCTAGGAGACAGGATCGCGAGGCGTTAGAGCTGACGATCAGCAGGATTCGTCTGCTCTACACACAGGTTCGGGAGGCCCCAGGCTCCTGATCCCCGTCCTACCTGCTTGTATCCCTTTTTTAGGTGTTGCATCGTGTGTGGTAGAGCCTTGGGGGGCTGCTATTACCGCTTGTTTGCAGTAGCTATATGTGTCTTTCTTCCATGTGCTACTTGTGCGCTTAGCGCGTTATCCTTCCATTTCGAGCATGCGTGCTCTGTTGCCGGTCCACGGCGTGTACGAATTCTGTCGGTGTTTTGTAGCTTCATTAATTTAAACTCGGGCTCATCTTGAGCCTAGGGTCTCAAACGGGCCTCGAGAATAGCGATAATTCGAAGGGGAACCGCTCATGCAAGTCAAAACGGCCTGTGGGCTACTACCGCAGGCCCAGTTGGCGAATTTTTCTTTTTCTTCTCTGTTTTTTTCATTTTCATTTTCGTTTTCTGTTTCCGTTTTTCTTTTTCTTTTTTCTTTTTTCTTTTTCTTTTGTTTTCCTTTTCGTTTCTTATTTTCGTTTTCTTTCGAAAACTTCAAATTCAAAAGTTCGAATCAAAATTTTGTTCAAATTCAAAAAATTGTTCATATTCGGAAAATTTTCACATTCGAAATTTGTTCATATTCAAAAATTGTTCAAAATTGAAAAATGGTTCAAATTCGAAATTTGTTCATTTCCAAAAATTGTTCAAATTTGAAGCTACAGTGCATTTTTTTAAATTACCATCCGCATTTACATACATGCATATACCTCTCGAACAAGTTTAAATTTTTCGACCTAAATGAGTTTAAATTTTTTTTACGGTATTTTTATTTAGCTTTTTTACAGTTTTTTAAACCCCGACGGTCCGTTAGGTCATTTTGTAAAAACGTATACCAAAATTACGATTCTCTCCTTTTCATCGTAACATATACATGAAATATATGCGCGTCGACGAGTAGGTTCCATCCCCGTGATCGGTTTCGACTTTGATCGACTCTAACTCCTTAATTTTGGATCTAGATTCGCAAAACCTTTTGACGAATTCTGTCAAATTCGTCGCACTCAGTCATCCGTTTGAATTTTCATTTCACGAGTAGATCGATATCACCCTTCCAAACAATTTTCATGTTTTAGCATCCATGGTTACTATCCCCTACACTGAAGGAATACGTAGCTCTTCCAGATGAATAGTGCTCCACCCGGTAAACAAGCCGGTCACACCGGTGAATAGCTGTGCAATAACTGGTGTATCATCCGGTGAACAGCCGGTCAACCTTTTTTAGCATTTTTTTCTTAGTTACTTTTTAAACATAGACTTTTCTATTTGGCAGTAGTTTTCAGCGTATATTTTCTGGCTAAAAAATTTCCAAGCATATTTACATAGGTCTACCTTCTAAACGAGTTTATACTTTTTGACGATATTTTTCTTTAACTTTTTTACAGCTTTTTAAACCTTCTTCGGACTTTTCGATTGTGATTTTTGGTGTTTTTTTGTCTAAAAAATACAAACCGAATTTACACACATATACCTCTCGAACAAGTTTAGATTTTTCGACCTACATAAGTTTAGACTTTCTGACGGATTTTTTTTCGCTTTTTCCCTGTTTTTAAACCTTTTCTTTCGCTTTTTTCCGTTTTCTAAACTTTTTTGGACGTGCTCATATTTTCGACACAACTTTTAAACAAAGTTTTCCGGTAATAGTTTCTGTAAAGTTCTTCGTTAATAGTTTCTTTAAGATATTTTTCCACGGCGACCAAATTTTTGACCGCAATTTACGAGACTTTTGCAAAGTTCTAAATCTCTTTCTCGCGCTGACATTTTTGACACAACTTTTAAACAAAGTTTTTTGGTAATAGTTTCTTTAAAATTTTCCTTTAATTGTTTTCTCAAAATATTGTCCCCACGGCGAACAATTTTTTTACCGCAATTTATGAGCCCCAAATTTATGAACAACAAACTACAGTACGGGGACATGCTCACATTTTCAACACAACTTTTAAACTTTGTTTTTCCGGTGGTACCTTCTTTACTACAATGTCGATGCACTTTTCATATCAACAACAAAAAATAGCATCTTATTTTCCCCTAATTTAATTTTTTTTTCACACGCACATTTTTTACACTCCTTTGAAGCATAATTTCCTGGTGGTAGTTTCTTTAAGCTAACGACGAACAAATTTTTGACTGCAATATGTGAGCTATAGATTTTTAGATTTCTCGAACCCGTAGACATTTACAACACAAATTTTTTAAAGGTAGTTTTCCAACAGTGATTTTTTATGTAATTTTCCTGCGGAGAACAAATTTTTAGATATAATCTGCGAAATTCAATACTTCCCATCTTATATAAAAAAACATAGTTTTCCGGTGATAGTTTCTTTAGCAAACAATTTTTTCCCTACAATTTGTGAACCACAATTTTTTACGAACATCAAGCTTCGGTGACGGTGAATTGCTCACATTTGTAACACACCTTTTAAACATCGTTCCCCAATGGCAGCTTCTTCACTACAGTGTCAAGGCACTTTTCACATGAACAACAAAAAAAGTACCTTCTTATTTTTCCATAATTTTCACTTTCACAAATACTAAAATTTCTTTCCCGCGCTCATATTTTTGACACAAATTTTAAGCGTAGTTTTCCGGTGATACTTTCTTTAAGCTAACGGCGAACAAAATTGTGACTGCAATTTGTGCGCTAATTTTTTTTAGATTTCTCGACCTCGCAGACACTTTCGACACAAGTTTTTAAACATAGTTTCCCAACGGTACTTTTGTAGGTAACTTTTCTATCGAGGACAATTTTTTTACTGTAATATGCGAATTTCAATATTTCCCGCCTCATATCAAAAAAAGGGCTAGCTTTCCAACACAACTTTCATGTGAACAATAAACTATTCCCGTGGTGAACAAATTTCCCACCATAATTTGTGAGCCACAATTTTTTAGACTTCTCCCCACGTTCATAATTTAGACACATGTATTTAAGCGAAATAAATCCTAGAACAATTTTACACCAAAAGCGCGGCGGGCGCCGCGCCAAATTCACCTAGTCTGTTGACATCGGGGCGCAGATTTGAAGGTCTGGCACGCTGGACAGTGGCGGCGTTACAGGATCGACTCCGCCTCTACAGAGCATGCTGCTGTCTTCCGGTGGTCAAATCTGGATGGGGACGGGGTGCTCCATGAAATTAGGGAGGTAAGTGGCCCGAAGGGAGGCGAGTAACCAGGCGAGATGGCTATTTCTCGATCTCACTCTGCGCGGGCGACACAGCGTGGTCGCCTCCTTGCTCCGTTGACAGAGACTTGTCGTTTTGCGCATGCAGCGTGGTACCGACGAATACCTACGCGTGAGAACATGGACTTGGCAGTACTTCCGGATGGCACCCGCCGGGTTCGGGTGCGGGTTTGGCACCCCCATACCCGCACCCGCCCCTTCTACCCGCCCCCGCCACCCGCCCCCATACCCGCTGGCGGGTACAGAGTTCCACCATACCCGCCACCCGCCGGGTACCCGCCCCCCGACGGGTACCCGCCAAGTTCTTGTTGACCAGCCGTATGACAGGATTTTGCACGTTTACTACAACAAACTGACAGCAATTTACATCAACAAATTCACATCAATTTACATCAACAAATTCACAGTAACAAACTCACAGTTTAACAACAATTCAGAGTAGCAATTGACAGCAATCCATAGTAGCAATTGACAGCAATCCATAGTAGCAATTGACAGCAAACCCTCCCCATTTAAGGCGGGTATCGGGTACCCATTGCCATCCGGAGCAGTACTACACGGAAACTGCATGCACATGGCATGTTCACCGGCTAATTAATCTATTAGAGCATCTCTAGCAGATACCGGATAAGTTGGTACCGGATAATCATTATCCGGTTCCCCGAAAAACTGTTTTCCGGTACCGCGCCGCGCGGGGCAGAACAGAATATTCGGTACGAGTTTGCCGCATCTGTTCTGCCACGTGAGCCATACCGGTCCCAGATAACAGTTTTCAACATGATTTATCAAATTCATCAATACAAACATAACAAAACCAATATAAATTAGAACAAATATCAATAGAAGCATAACATAACCAATATAACCAATATAAATATTGTCCAAATAAAATTCAACTAAATTATTCATTACAACAAATGTTATCAAATGGTCTGGATGCAAAGAATGGTTCAAATTACAACAATATCAAATCAAATGAATTAAATGAGAAGCTACTTCTTCCCATACAGTTGCCAGCGGTGCTCAATAAGATCCTTTTGGAGCTGAAGGTGTGTGCCCTTGTACTCAATGTTCCGGTAGGTCTCAAGAAATGCTTGGATCCGGTCCGGGTTCCTTTGTGGCTTCACTCGGCTTCCAACATTGTCATAGAAAAATTACAAGTTTAAACCCCTCTCATCTACAACGATATGTTGTGTAAAATTACACAACATGTCATGATTTGCCTAAGGGTTATTTTATCCCAAAAACGAGTCGGTCCTCGAACAATGGCAAACCGAGCTTGCAACACACCAAATGCTCTCTCAATATATTTTCGCCATGCTTCTTGAGCTTTGGCAAAGATGCTATCCTTTTTGTTGGCCGGGTTTGAGATGGTTTTGACAAAAGTAGCCCAAGGAGGATAAATACCGTCAGCTAGATAATAACCAATGTTATAATCATGCCCATTGACGGTGTAGTTGGAAGCCGGAGCATCACCACTAGCAAGCCGAGCAAATAAATTTGATCTCTGCAACACATTGATATCATTGACAGAACCCGACAAACCAAAGTAGCAATGACAAATCCACAAGTCCTCCGAAGCAACGGCTTCGAGCACAATTGTAGGATCATGGTGATGACCGGTGAATGTACCATGCCAAGCCGTCAGGCAATTCTTCCACCTCCAATGCATGCAATCCACACTACCAAGCATTCCCGGTCATCCCCTTGCTTCATTGGCGGCCATCAACTTTTTGGTGTCCTCTTCATTAGGACTTCGAAGACACTCTTTGCCAAATACTTTGATCACAGTTTTGGCAAAACCTCGCACGCTCTTGATTGTTGTATCTTCGCCAATCCGAAGGTACTCATCGGTGTAATCAGCCGGAATACCATATACTATCACTCTCATAGCCGCTGAAATCTTTTGGTACGCATTAAATCCTAGCAAACCGGTGGCATTTCTTTGTTGAACAAAGAAACGAGAATTTTGCTCGCAAGCTTCAACAATGCAAACAAAGAGGGATCTACGCATCCGATAGCGCCTACGGAAGAGATGAGCCGAAAAGGTCGGTACCTCGGCGATGTAGTCCTTCATTAGCATCGCACTCCCCAATGCTCGGTTCAGGGGAATGCAAAGGCGGCCGACCATGGAGCCCCGCCTCTTCCTCTTTGCTCCGGCCTCAAATCTGTCGACGATATGAGCCATAATCATGTGCTCAATGTCGTCATCGAAGAGTAGGTCCTCAATCTCCAAATCATCCGAATCGGAGGAGGAGGAAGATGATGAACTCCAATCCATCTAGCACAATTATAATTTATGAGGTTTAGACTACAAATCTAACAGCATATATCCACTCAACAACTAAATCAACAACTAATTTGACAAAAAAAGTCATACCGTATCACCACGGATGGCCGGATCCACGTCGCCCGAGCTCCTCAACCGCACCCGGCAACAAATCGGCCGCTCTGACGGCTCGGAGTGCGCCTGCTACTCGGACCGGGCCGTATCAGCGCCTCCCGGAGCGAACTGGCCGTGTGCCCGAGCTCGGCGCCGGATCCATGGCGGCGGCCACCGCCGCGACCGTGCGGACGGGATACGCCACCCCCGGGCTTGAAATGAGGTGGAATCGAACCGGCGGGAGGCAGCGGTCCTTTTCCGCGGTGGGGAGGGAACGGGGTGCGGTAAGAGGCGGCGGAGCGCGGTGGCGGAGAGAGAAGGGGAAAGAGGAACGAGCGCGCGGTGAAACTTCAGCCCGCGGTCTTTTCGCGCCACGAGTGCGGGGCGTAGGAATATGGGCTCGCGAAACAGAACTGGTTCGGGACGGGCGGGTGTTTATCCTGCTCCCCGAATATTTTTTTTTGGGATACGGTACTGAGTAGGGTATCTGTTCTGGCCGCGGTTTCACCCCGGACCCGGAAAAAAAAGTTATTTTCTGGGTCGGGGGCTTATCCGGTATCTGCTAGAGATGCTCTTATTCAGTCATTTGTTGGGAATATCGCTTATCGGGAACTTATCGGTCAACCCAAGATAACGGATAAATCGGCCGGTTTATCGGCATATCAGATGATTTATCGGCCGATTTATCTTATCGGTCAGACACTGAGAAGCGATAAATCGGCTGATTTATCAGAATATCGGAAGATATCTTGAACAGTTAATTCAGTAGTCTTGCCGCTTAATCCATGCTTCTGCATACGGATGCATCCTTTCGGTCTGTAGAAAATAAAAGGTCTCTGCTACGTTGTTTTTTCTTATACACGTCTTCTGTTAGATCTTTTCTTTATCTTTCTCGTGCATACACCTGGTCTCTTTTTTTTTTCCTTTTTCTGCATACACGTCTCTTTTACATTGTTAACTTTTTAGCGGAAAAACTAAAAGTAATTAATTGGTCTTGAACCCAAGACCTATAAGACTTCATATAGTGGGTATTTTCACGTTTTTCTTATCTGTGCGCATGCGTGTTCCTACCAAATTTTCCTTTTGTTTGCGCCACTATTTTTCGTTAGTTCTTGTCGCTAAAATTAGAAATAGTAAACAATAAATTTGAACCCGGAACAAAAAAAAATGTGTTCTATTGTCGTAAGTGCATTTTTTCTATCCTCATCCGTTAATTTTACCACCAAACAACCGATGCCACAAAAAGAGAATTAAAAATATGTTTTTTTCATACAAAATACACTAGCCCCGCCCAAAGCCCAAAGGGTCTTTCGGTTTGACCAGAGTAAATTATAAAAAAACACCATATTTAGGGAGAGTTTAGAAAACCACCATTTTTTAATGTTTTGCAAAAATAAACACCGGTTTGTCCACTTTTTTTATCGATAACTTATATGCTAGTGTATTGGTAATAATGTTTTTAGTATCCCCCAGCTGATAATTTGTTTGCTATGTGATTGGTAATATTTGACTGGTTTTTTCTCATCGATAATTTGTATGATAGTGTGTTGGTAATAATGGTTATAGTATCCCCTCGTGATACTTTGTTTTCTATATGATTGGTAATATTTGACTAGTTTATTTCTTATCGATAACTTGTATGCTAATGTATTGGTAATAATGTTTTTAGTATCCCCACCTGATAACTCGTTTGCTATGTGATTGGTAATATTTGACTAGTTTTTTTTATCGATAACTTGTATGCTAGTGTATTGGTAATAATGTTTTTAGTATCCCCCACCTTGATAATTTGTTTGATGTGTGATTGGTAATATTTGACTAGTTCATTTCTTATCAATAACTTGCATGCTAATGTATTGGTGATAATGTTTTTAGTATCCTCCACCTGATAATTTTTTTGCTATGTGATTGGTAACATTTGTCTATTTTTTTCTTATCGATAACTTGTATGCTAGTGTGTTGGTAATAATGGTTATAGTATCCCCACCTGATAATTTGTTTGCTATGTGATTGGTAATATTTGACTAGTTTTTTTTTATCGATAACTTGTATGCTAGTGTATTGGTAATAATGTTTTTAGTATCTCCACCTTGATAATTTGTTTGATATGTGATTGGTATTATTTGACTAGTTCATTTCTTATCGATAACCTATATGCTAGTGTATTGGTAATAATGTTTTTAGTATCCTCCACTTGATAATTTTTTTGCTATGTGATTGGTAACATTTGTCTAGTTTTTTCTTATCGATAACTTGTATAGTGTGTTGGTAATAATGGTTATAGTATCCCCACCTGATAATTTGTTTGCTATGTGATTGGTAATATTTGACTAGTTTTTCTTATCGATAACTCGTATGGTAATGTATTGGTAATAATGTTTTTAGTATCCCCCACCTGATAATTTTTTTGTTATGTGATTGGTAATATTTTACTATTTTTTTATCGATTACTTGTATGCTAGTGTATTGGTAATAATATTTTTAGTATGCCCACCTTGATAATTTGTTTGCTATGTGATTGGTAAGATTTTACTAGTTCTTTTTCTCACCAACAACTTGTAATATCTTACTAGTTCTTTTCTTATCGATAACTTGTATGCTAGTGTATTGGTAATAATGTTTTTAGTACCCTCACCTGATAATTTATTTGCTATGTGATTGGTAATATTTGACTAGTTTTTTTTATCGATAACTCGTATGCTAGTGTATTGGTAATAATGTTTTTAGTATCCCCTACCTGATAAATTTTTTGTTATGTGATTGGTAATATTTGACTAGTGTTTTTTATCGATTACTTGTAAGCTAGTGTATTGATAATAATGTTTTTAGTATGCCCACCTTGATAATTTGTTTGCTATGTGATTGGTATGATTTTACTAGTTCTTTTTCTCACCAACAACTTGTAATATCTTACTAGTTCTTTTCTTATCGATAACTTGTATGCTAGTGTATTGGTAATAATGTTTTTAGTACCCTCACCTGATAATTTGTTTGCCATGTGATTGGTAATATTTGACTGGTGTTTTCTTATCGATAACTTGTATGCTAGTGTATTAGTAATAATGTTTATAGTATCACTCACCTGATAATTTGTTTGTTATGTGATTGGTAATATTTGACTA
This sequence comes from Poa pratensis, assembly GCA_947311845.1. Classification (NCBI taxonomy): domain Eukaryota; kingdom Viridiplantae; phylum Streptophyta; class Magnoliopsida; order Poales; family Poaceae; genus Poa; species Poa pratensis. The sequence continues at coordinate 41,667,086 of CAMZMU010000055.1, read as the reverse complement.
GTTTTTTTATCGATATCTTATATGCTAGTGTATTGGTAATAATGTTTTTAGTATCCCCCACCTGATAATTTGTTTGCTATGTGATTGGTAATATTTGACTAGTTCTTTTCGCACCGATAACTTGTAATATCTTGCTAATTATTTTTCTCATCAGATTTATGGCTTTCTACCAATAAAGAGTAGGAAGTGGTTTGTTTTCGATCTCCCACCCATTTATTTTACCCTAAACCATCACTAGCCCTAAAAGGGAATTTATTTTTTATCTTAAGTAAGAAAATCCGGTGTTCTTTCTTTTTCGTAACAAAAGGGAATTGTCTTATCCAGACTGTTCAAAAAATTAGCCAGGCAAATCGTATCGTGAAACCAACGCGCGCAGAAAAATTTGATCTTGTTATGATTACACTAGTAGAAAGCGGTAGAGTTTGTGTTCAAACTGATTGTGCTTGTAGGAAGTTGTATTTTCCTATCCCACCCATTTATTTTATCCCAAAAACCACTGTCCTAAAAAGGGAATTGTTGGAAACATTACAGTAGAAAAGGGATTAGCCTGGCCTTGCAATAAGTACCAGGCCTAGCAAAATTATGTGGGACTTTTATTTTTGTTCACATATTTTTTGTACTGTTGGAATTGCATCCATTATTTGTTTAAATTTTGTGTACTACGCAGCTATTATATTGTTGCAAAAAAATTGCTAGTTGGAAGTGGGATTCTTCGATCTCCCACCCATTTTATTTTACCCTAAAATATCACTAGCCCAAAAAGGGAATTAATTTTGACTTGCAGGAATTTTTTGATAGTAAAAATCTAATATATTCCTGTTTTGCCAAAAAAAAGGAAAAGTTTTGATTTAGAGTGTTCAACAAAGTAATGCCAGGTTATTTGGCTAAAAAACAACGGACGCGTAAAATTGTGGTGCGCTAAAAGGGAATAGATCAACGTGAACACGGAGAAAGGGAATAGCGAACCAGCCTGAAAGGGAATAGAGAAAAGTCAGCGTGACAGACGCGCGCGAAGGAATCTTACCTTAATTAGCAAAAACGTCGTTGTCGGAAACCGATCGACAGAAACGATTCCAACGCGCGCGCAACAGCTAGCCCTGCCGGTAACTAGGCCATGCCGGGAAGTTGCGGTGGCTACATCTGTTTCAGGTTCGGGCATGGGGACGGACGGGGAGTGAACCGCGGCGGCGGAAGTCTGATCCAGCCGCGAGCGCTAGGAGAGGTCGGGGCACGCGGGTCGGGGAGGTTGGGGAGGGAGTCGTACAAAGAAAAGAAAAAATCGAAAAGGTACGTACTTATCGGTAGCAGCGGCGAGTAATTTTTGTTCAACTTTAGGGGCAGTTTCAACGATGTACCACAAGAAGCCATCCTTCCTTTATTATTAGGTATAGACTTTTTATTCTGTTAAAAAATAAAACAGCAAAATAGAAAATAAAATATCACCTCTTATGGGTCGCATCATTGCAGCCCATTTGGTGCTCGCTGCAGGCGGCGGGAGCCTCCCGCGCCGCCAATGAGTGCGATATAGCAATTCCCTCTTCTACCCCATGTTGTGCTCATGTGTCAAAAAAGAACAGGAATACCTATGTCCTATGTTTATTCATTGATGTTCCAGCGTGGCATTTCATTGATGTTCCTTCGGTCACTTATGCCCACGCGTTCTCTCCAGGACACATATGTTGTGTACGGTGTAAGATTTCTAGTTTCAAGTAAACTCGATCAACCTTGACCTTGTGAAAGAACATTTATTTTCCATCTGTGTTTTGTGTGTTAGAAAACAACACTAGTGATATTTTTAATATGATGCTAAGTGGTGCAGCTTTTAAATGTGTTCGTAAAATGTGCATCACACCAAAAAGGAGTTTGAGAAATATGCGAAAAAGGTGAATGCGTGAGGTTCTGGCAGGCCAGCCTCCAGTGCACTGCCAGGCCGGCCTATGCCGGGCTCGAGGCTAGCCACCTCAGGCACCCTGCCAGCCTCCTTCAGCAAGTCCAGGCCGGCCCAGGCTGGGCTCGAGGCTGGCCGCCTCAGGCACCAGACTAGCCTCCAGGCCGGCCAGGCTAGGCCCCAGCCTGGGCTCGAGGCTGGCCGCCTCAGGCACCAGACCAGCCTCCAGGCCGGCCAGGCTGGGCTCGAGGATGGCCGCTCTGCTCACTCGACTGGATGTCAAAGTTTCTAGGCCAGCCTCTAGGCCGGCCAGGCTAGGCCCCAGGCCGGCGTCGCGCAGGAAAATATCCCCTCCCCAACAGCCATATTTTGGGAGGGGGTATAAATACCTCTCCACCTACCTCCAGCCTCCCCAAGCTTCAGATTCTCTCTCCTCCATTAAAAGCAAAGCTTCAAGCTCATAGATCTCCCAATCCCTCCGACCAAACTTGCTCATACTTGGAGGATTGAAGGAGAAGGCCCCAATCTACATCGTCACCAAAGCGTTCTTCATTTCCCCCTCATTCACTTGAGAGATTCGAGGCTAGGGTTTCCACTAGGAAAACCTAGGCATCTTGTTGTGCTTACTTGCTTGTTACTTTTGTGTAGCAGGTGTTGTGGTGCTTGGGAGCCCCCAATCCTTTTGTGGGTTGAGCCTAAAGTTTGTTGTAAGGGCTCCGGATTCTGCCTTAAAGGATTCCGATAGTGGAAGGTGAACCGAGCTTTCGGTCAAGGTTTATCGGAGAATAGGGTGAGGCCATTTGTGGCGTTTGAGTTTGAAACTCACACCCCTCCAACGAGACGTACTCCCCTAAAAAGGAGGAACTTGGGAATACATCCTTGTCTCCGCGTGCTTCCCATTCGGTTATTCCTTACTGATGCATGTAAAATGCATACATGAACTTTGCACTTTAATTGCTTATATTCCAATCATATTTGCATCATATAAGGGTTATATCAATGTTTTATCATGATTTTGGGAAAATACTTCATAGTTTTCCAATTTATTTGGAATTAATCCTGCACAGGCAGAAAACCCTAGTTTTGTATTTTAATGTTTCAGGGACCCAAACGTCAACGAAATCACCTCGAAATTTACGGGCGTCAATATTTGGAAGGAAGAAGGACTACGGAAAAAGGAAGCAAGCAAACGGAGGCCCGAGGGCCAAACGGAGGTGGCCCACGCGGCCACAGTACCAGGCCACGTGGGACCCACCCGTTCGGGCCTCGTGGCTCTGTTGCCGTCGATCTTCGCTCCACCGCCTTCGTCTTGACCTAAAAACGCCTATAAAAAAGGTCCCCCGACGTTCTCTGGAAGGAGCGCCGCACAAACACAGAAACACCGAAATGGAGATCAGGAGCTGCAGATTGGAGGGGGAAAACTCCAGCGGGGCGCTGCCGGCTTGGTCTCCATCTTCTCCATCGACTTCTCCACCGTCTCCATGATGAAGAGGGAGTAGTCCACCTCTGGACTATGGGTTTGTGGAAGTAACTTATGTATCTCTCCTCTCTTGAGCTTCACTAATTAGCTTCGTATGAGCTGATGAACATGATTACGGTCATATTTGTAATACCTTTGTGGTGGATCTTTATGAGTTAATATATGTTTGAGATTGCAATGTTTGTTTCAGTTATGAGTATAGATGCATATTATGTACCCCGTTCTTGTTTACTTGTTTTGATCAAGCATGTTTATGAGAGCGTGTGTGGGGGGACGTGTGCATTAGTTGGAGTAACGGGGGGTGGCTAGTGCAGTGAACGTGAGAGAAAGTTATGCGATCCACTTTGGTATCTTTACCTTACTTTGTTGCCTCACTAGGGATAAACTAAAATACCATGCTACCGGGGATGTGGGCGTGACCATTGCCACTACTCCATGACTAGATCTAGCATGTTCTTATTTTCACTTCATGTCATGATACTTAATGCTATACTCTGAGTTATCTTAATTATTGAGGTGTTATGATTTAGTTCGCATCTTAGTGGAGTATAAGAGAGGTTAATAACCAAAAGATCTCTATGTTAGGACGTGATGCCCATATATCTAAGTAACTTGTTATCAAACGCTGTGTTGCAATCTCATATGTTAACTGTGTGTGTTCCATTGTCTACCACTTTATAAAGAGAGAGTGCATTTGTGAAACCATGAACCCCAGTCCATTTTTAATCATAAGAAACACCTTTCCAACACCATATACCACTTTTCTATTTTCAGCCATCATTAAATCCGAAAATACAAAAATACTTTTCATCTTGCATACATCATTCAAAAACCCAAAAATATCATTTATCATTGCATCCACCATCATTGCATATTTATTTCTTGTTTGCATTGCATAACTATCCTGATATCATTCTTACACCTTGTGCTTGACAACCACAGGTGAGGTTGAGGACCAAAACATCTAACCTTGTTTTGTAGGTAACCAAAAGAAGGATAAGAAGATAAATCTACCACTGCAGATTCCCCGAGAGTTCGATATTAAACCCTCGAGTCACCCCTCGTGGGGAAAACTGTCTTCCACTATACTATACACTCTGCACTTGGAGTCTCAACCTAAATCCCGTTATTTGTGCAAGCATCAAGACTTGCTCATCGGGTATCAAGACGTTTTCTGGCGCCGTTGCCGGGGAATCGTAGCTGAGAGATTTATCCAAGGGTGTGCATCATCGCATTCATCTCACAACAAAGTCAACGTCACCAACTTGTGCTAACACCTAAGCTTGGGGAGGTTGCACCTACGTGAGTACCATCTTATCCATCTTTACTTACAAAGCAATTTATTTGTTTTGTTAGTGTCATTGCATATCATATCATATTTATTTCAATTTTGCATAAAAAAATAAAAATACCAAAAAAACTTGCTAAAATGGGAGAAAGAACTAAGCTGTGTGACTACACAAACACTCCTAATGATCAATTTATCACGAGAGCTATTCCCACACCTAAGATAAATGCTGAGAGTTATGAAGTAAGTCCTAGTTTGTTGAACTTGATAACTAGGGAACAATTTGGTGGTAGTGCTATGGAGGATGCCTCTATGCATCTTCATGATTTTGTTGAAATATGTGACATGCAAAAGTTTAAAAATGTGGAAAGTGATATCCTAAAACTGAAGTTATTTCCTTTTTCACTTAGAGGAAAAGCTAAAGAGTGGTTGCATTCCTTGCCATCTAGTAGTATTAATTCTTGGGATGATCTAAAAGAAGCTTTCATTAAGAAATATTATCCCCCTGTTAAAATTTTGCAAAATAGAAACAACATCCTTTCTTTTAGGCAAAATGAAAATGAACATGTTGCTATGGCTTGGGATAGGATAAAACTTATGCTTAGAACTTGTCCCTCACATGGAGTTAATGAATGGACCATATTACACTCTTTCTACAATGGTTTAAACTACATGTCTAGAAACATACTTGATTCTGCTGCTGGAGGTGCTTTTATGAGTAAGACTATAGTAGAAGCTAAAAATATATTGGAAAGCATTTTACAAAAATATAGCCAATGGCATACTGATAGAGCACCTAATCCTTCTAAGAAAGTGAACTCTATTGAAGAAACTAATGATTTGTCATCTAAAATGGATACTATTCTTGCTTTGCTTAATAAACCTAGTGTTGAAAATGTTCCTTTGCAAGAACTAGTTGGTAACAATTCTGAAAATATTGATGTCAACTTCATTAGGAACTATGGTAATAATGGGTATGGTAACAACAATTATAACTCTTATAATAAACCCCCATATGTTCCCAACAATCGTCCTTTTGTTCCATATCCTAATGTTAATGATAATAATTGGAAGCTTATGTTATCACGCAATGATAATTCTGAGGCTAACAAAATTCTCATGGAACAAGTTGCTAGTCATAATACTATGATACAAGAGTTGAGTAAGTCTGTTTCTTCTATTAGTTCTGATATTAAAGGCTTACAACTCCAAGCTGCAGGACTAGACAAAGCTTTGTCTAAACTAGCTGATAATCAAGCCACTTTATTGAGTATGTCTGCAGGGAAACCACAAGCATCACCTGTGGTTGGAATGAATTCTGTTAACATTGCTGAAAATGTTGCTCTCACTTTGGAGGAAACTCTTGATGAATTATTGAACTACCCTGAATATTTGTTGCCACTCATGTCTCAACTTGGTAGTTTAAGAAGAAGCTAAAGAAACTGAACATGATGAATCTCTTATGCTGATTGAAAAGAAAAAGATAATTGAGGAAGTTAAAATGCTTAATGAAGTCAAGGATCTTTTGCTTGACTTAGAAAATTGTAGCTTGCATGAATTAATATCTATCTTACAAAAATTTGCAAGTGATCCTTCCATCAACACTAACCAAGTAGGTTTTGGTTCTTATATTGCTAATCATGTCTTGAAAGAAAAGATTGCTAGGTACAACCAAGAGGCTATGATATGTAACACCCCAGCCACCCCCGGGCCGGGCCTGTCACCCCTGGCAGCTCTCTAGGATCTCTAGACTGGCCCCACAGATCAACACTAGTCTTTTCTGCGCACTTTGTCCTCACTCGTGCGCACCCGGGAACCAGTTCCCGGTCGGTCACCCATCCTTGGAGTGCTCCGGGCCAAGCACGCTTAGCCTCGGAGTTCCTTCCAGATGAGCTTCCGGAAAAGAAGTTGCAACTTGTTGATATGAGTATTCTATCAATCCTGTTAAGCCCTGAGCCAGGATCTCACATCCTTCCCCCCTTAGAAGACCGACGCCCTCGTCGGTCGACCTCCAGTCCAGGAACTTCCCTCCTTGGCACCCGTCTGTGCGCCCAGTGCCGGCACATGCTCCAACATGTCCGCCCACTGACCCGCACACGCCCGAGTTACCGCGAGGGTCGGCTCTGATACCAAATTGTAACACCCCGGCCACCCCCGGGCCGGGCCTGTCACCCCTAGCAGCTCTCTAGGATCTCTAGACTGGCCCCACAGATCAACACTAGTCTTTTCTGCGCACTTTGTCCTCACTCGTGCGCACCCGGGAACCATTTCCCGGCCGGTCACCCATCCTTGGAGTGCTCCAGGCCAAGCACGCTTAACCTCAGAGTTCCTTCCAGATGAGCTTCCAGAAAAGAAGTTGCAACTTGTTGATATGAGTATTCTATCAATCCTGTTAAGCCCTGAGCCAGGATCTCACATGATACCACCTAAGCTTGGGGATATGTGGATACCTAAGGTACTAGTAACTATTGGAAAAGAGACACACCATGCCATACTTGATCTAGGATCTAGTGTCTCTGTTTTATCTAAAGAACTATATGAAGTGCTTGAATTGAAAAATCTTGAAAAATGCTCTATTGAACTAGCACTTGCTGATGACTCTATTAAACATGCTTTGGGAAAAGTAAGTGATGTTATGGTAGAGTTACATATGACTTTTGTGCCTGTGGATTTTCTAATCATGGATATGGGGAATAAAACCTCTAGTCCTATTATTCTTGGAAGACCTTTTCTTCGTACCACAGGTGCTATCATTGATTCAAAGGAAGGGAATGTAAAGTTTCAGTTTCCACACAAGAAGTGCATGGAACACTTTCCAAGGAAGAGGGAACCACCAAAGTTCAAGCTCCCTCATGAGCTTCGTCCACAATAAAACAACAAGTAAGAAGCCTAGCTATATGGCTATAAAGAAAGCGCTTTGCGGGAGGCAACCCGGTTATTTTGTGTGTGATTTTTCTTTGTGTCCTCTTGCTGTAACAAGAGATTTTGTGTCTAGTTAGGTTCTGGAGTTTTTAATAAAGTGCCAAGTTTTACCCTTTTTGGTTTGAAAAAGTTGCTTATAGCGTTCGGAGATTTTATTCCTGCACGAGTCAGTGCACGGTATGATTTTTAATTCTTATTCTGTAACTCCGAATGAGCTCATATTTGAACTGTAGTTGCAACTTTTCATCCTCTGTATGCATGAATTTTTTCGGAATTTTTCGAGAAAGTTTGGTAGGGTAGAAAAATACGTTTTGCTGCTGCTGTTTTTCTGGACAGATTCTGTCCCATTTTGTTTGATGCATGCTTTGAGCTTTTAAGTTGAATCTTTTTGATCCAATTGAGTTTATGAGTAGGCATACAACATTATATACTTTCTGGACATTCATATGAATTTTTGTTCAAGGATTATATGCAGCAAGGAACCTATTTGTTTATCACTATTAATGCACCCCACAGAAAAGAGATGGGAGAAACGGTGTTTTGAAGTTTTTTCACAGGGATTGGAGGAGATGCACCAAGAGCTATCCAAGGATGGTGAAGACCATAAGCTTGGGGATGTGAAGACAACCCCGCTGGACCTACACACTCTCGGTTTGCACACGTCCAACTTCTGTTTTTCGATCGAAACACTTTATCGCATAAACTTGGAGCGTCGTTTTTGTTTTTGTTTGAGTCTTGAGAGACCACCACACTATCAATTATATATGAGAGAGCTACTGGAAATATGGGTTGAAATATGTTGGATGCTTTTATAAGATTGGGAAAAGGGATGTTTGACTTGATTTTTAATGATACATATAGTTGCATGATTCATGAGCTTGTTTATGAGTAATAGTTTGCAAATTCTTTTTGTAGAGCTATCACTTATTCATGTTTTGGTGCTGATTGTTATTTCACTTGGTTTAACATGGATTAGTTAGTTCTATGGACACTCATGCATGCATCTAGATGGTCAACTTTCTCCCTTTTGCTAGCCCAAAAACTCCAACAAGCAAAAACTTGTTTCCAACACCTTCAACCAAAGTTATTCCAGTGAGTCCACCATATCTACCTATTGGCTTTATGCTATTCCGAGTATGTTTAACATGTTGTTTGTGTTATCTTACCTCTGAATGAAAATGTTTATGTTATTGATTGCAATGGAAAAAATTGGTTATATAGCTCTCACGAACTTGATGCACAATGTTCTTTTATTTGCAAATAAAACATGACCCATTGTGATTAAGATTATGATGCTAGTGGCTTGATAAATGTTCGAGGTTGGAGTTAGCCCATATGTGCTGTCACATGCAAGCTTTCAACATGCTCCTTCATCTCATTTAGTTGATATCATGTACTTTTGTTATGGATGCTATCATGGTGAAATGAGTGGAAATGAAGAAGTTTAAATGAGTTTGTATAAATGGTTAGAGAGACGCCTGGGCCGCTAATCTAAGCCATGCATCATTCATGGTGGAAATTTACTTACATACTATGGTGAATTCTATGACACCTTGCAATAAAAACTATTCCAAATGGTAAATAAAAAGGGTGTTGAGTTTTTCATTTGTTTGTTTGTCTTGTCATTTTGATATGGGCTTGTTCCATATCTGGGACAAGAGGTACCCCAGTTGACGCTCTTGATGATACTATTATTACTTACAATGATATATAACTTGAACTTGCTTTGTTTCCTAAGTTGAGTAATCATGGTGTAGGTACTTGTATTCAAGGGGCATGAGACATCAACCTTTACTTTATCAAGCACACTACTCATATTTGCTTTCACTTTAACCTTAATCATTCAAGATGCTATGATAGGGGCAATGAGAGCTTGACACCAATGAATACCTTATTGCAATCATTAACTTAAGTAGAAGAGTTTGGAAGTTGGATGAAACTTATGCATGCTTTACCTCTACTCACATATACATCTTTCCAAAGTGTACACCTATCATATTCAGATTTTCATCTACACTCTATGACCATTGTAGGATGTTCTACTTATCATTATGCATACATGTGTTCCATATTACTTGCTACTATGTTACACTTTGTGAACTATCAATGAACATCCTTGTCTTGAATACTTGATATCACTTCATAAACTATTTGCATATTGCTACTCCTTTGAAGAATGAATCATTTGACTATATGTAGCAATAGTAATCATCTTTGATATCCATTGTTAAGTATTAAATTGCAAAGTCCATGTTAGTTTTATCATCTTCATACTCGAGGACGAGCATGGATTAAGCTTGGGGATGTTGATGCATGTAAAATGCATACATGAACTTTGCACTTTAATTGCTTATATTCCAATCATATTTGCATCATATAAGGGTTATATCAATGTTTTATCATGATTTTGGGAATACTTCATATTTTCCCATTTATTTGGAATTAACCCTGCACAGGCAGAAAACCCTAGTTTTGTATTTTAATGTTTCAGGGACCCAAACGTCAACGAAATCACCTGGAAATTTACGGGCGTCAATATTTGGAAGGAAGAAGGACTACGGAAAAAGGAAGCAAGCAAACGGAGGCCCGAGGGCCAAACGGGTGGCCCACGCGGCCACAGTACCAGGCCGCGTGGGACCCACCCGTTGGGCCTCGTGGCTCCGTTGCCGTCGATCTTCGCTCCACCGCCTTCGTCTTGACCTAAAAACGCCTATAAAAAAGGTCCCCCGACGTTCTCTGGAAGGAGCGCCGCACAAACACAGAAACACCGAAACGGAGATCAGGAGCTGCAGATTGGAGGGGGAAAACTCCGGCGGGGCGCTGCCGGCGTGGTCTCCATCTTCTCCATCGACTTCTCCACCGTCTCCATGATGAAGAGGGAGTAGTCCACCTCTGGACTATGGGTTTGTGGAAGTAACTTATGTATCTCTCCTCTCTTGAGCTTCACTAATTAGCACCGTATGAGCTGCTGAACATGATTACGGTCACCGTTGTAATACCTTTGTGGTGGATCTTTATGAGTTAATATATGTTTGAGATTGCAATGTTTGTTTCAGTTATGAGTATAGATGCATATTATGTACCCCGTTCTTGTCTACTTGTTTTGATCAAGCATGTTTATGAGAGCGTGTGTGGGGGAACGTGTGCATTAGTTGGAGTAACGGGGGTGGCTAGTGCAGTGAACGTGAGAGAAAGTTCTGCGATCCACTTTGGTATCTTTACCTTACTTTGTTACCTCACTAGGGATAAACTAAAATACCATGCTACCGGGGATGTGGGCGTGACCATTGCCACTACTCCATGACTAGATCTAGCATGTTCTTATTTTCACTTCATGTCATGATACTTAATGCTATACTCTGAGTTATCTTAATTACTGAGGTGTTATGATTTAGTTCGCATCTTGGTGGAGTATAAGAGAGGTTAATAACCAAAAGATCTCTATGTTAGGACGTGATGCCCATATATCTAAGTAACTTGTTATCAAACCCTGTGTTGCAATCTCATATGTTAACTGTGTGTGTTCCATTGTCTACCACTTTATAAAGAGAGAGTGCATTTGTGAAACCATGAACCCCAGTCCATTTTTAATCATAAGAAACACCTTTCCAACACCATATACCACTTTTCTATTTTCAGCCATCATTAAATCCGAAAATACAAAAATACTTTTCATCTTGCATACATCATTCAAAAACCCAAAAATATCATTTATCATTGCATCCACCATCATTGCATATTTATTTCTTGTTTGCATTGCATAACTATCCTGATATCATTCTTACACCTTGTGCTTGACAACCACAGGTGAGGTTGAGGACCAAAACATCTAACCTTGTTTTGTAGGTAACCAAAAGAAGGATAAGAAGATAAATCTACCACTGCTCGATTTACTTAGACATACAATAAAGGTTTCAATAATAATTTTCACTACTCGATTTAATTTAACAATCATCTTGCATGATTTCAAATTTAATTTCTTCTCATATTGACATATCAATATTTTTTCAATCATCATGTCTCGTTTAGACATAATGTATGCAAATACACAAGATCAAAATATCCAAAATATTTGCAACACTAATATGATTAAAATTCGGTAGTGTATTTAATTATTGACCTAGGATATTTATTTAATACACGAATAACTTGTTTATAATCGAAATGTGACCATAAGAAACTTTATTCATAATAAAACAACTTGCTTGTTCCCTTACAAATATGAATAACTTGTCTCACCGAATGCAAGACACACTTATTACAATCACTCTCAAAATCGATTACAAAAACTCTTATTCAAAAACTACTAATCAAAAACTGATAACTATGGGCGTGAAACTCCTCGGCCATCAACCCTTTTGCTTGCCATCATTCCGCAACATCATGTCGTACTCTACAGCTATCCTGTTATATTCTGGTGCTGTTTCAATAAACAGAACATAAGTATCAAATACTTTAATATTAACAAGTGTAAGAAATAACAATTATAACTTGTATATCAAATATACCTTGCGTGTCATCAATTTCTCCTTCAATGGGTTCCACCTTCACATCTTTGATTTCAACCAGGAAATCATTGAAGAGGAGTGATTCACTCTTAATCACATATTCATCGACAAGCTCCTTATAGCTAGGAGGTAGAGAACGCAACACTGCCTGTATCGCAAAAGTATCTATCATCCAGTAGTCGCACATATTTGTGATATTATCGTGAATGTCAAACATCCTACACAAATGTGTTTCCAAGCAAGTATGTTCTTCCATCTTGAGTGAAAGAAAATTATCCAGCTACTTGAACTGCTCAAGTTTCACTCGGTCTACAAACCAAGTTTTAAGAGCATTTATCATCACAAAAGGCTCCATGTGGCGAAACTCAATTTTCAAGTCATGATCCATGCAGCCAAACTTCGTGTATTGAACACTCATGAAAATGTCAAGACGTTGACGAAAGCTTCTTTCGCCTCTGCACTTGCGGAGTTTCCTGGTTTATCTCCTAAGAATTTTTCTATCATATAGGAAATGTCATTTTGGTAGAGGACGCCTTTCAGGTTTCTGTACCACGTCATGAAGTTGGATCCATTGTTTCGAAGATTCCCTTTTCTAATAAAATGATTGAACTCAAGACTTTCTTCCTTAGGGTAAGGCATGATCAACAGAGAAAATTTGTAAAGAACCAATAAGGCTAAGTTTACAATAATATGAGTTTATTTTATAATCACATTATCAAACACACTCCACTAAGAGAATCATTCCTAAAAAATCTTAGTGATTACACGATCCTAATCCACTACACTGCCCCCCATCAACAAGGCCGACAGCATAATTTCGAAGGTAGGCAACGAAGTACCAATCGCAACAATCATGCGACTCATGCTCGATCTTTCGATCTCCCGTGTTCCGAGGCTATGTCTGTACATACTAGGCTCGCCAATCTGACCTTAGTGTATTTGCGTATGCAACGTGGCTTACACCCACTATATGCGAACGAAGAGACGAGTGTAACCGCAATGCGGCGTACCCCGTAACGAACTTTCTTGGCGGTGCACACTAAGGGAGAACACAATTTTGGTATTTAATTAGGGATCATCCTATTATTGCTACCGTTGTATATCTTAATATAAGCAATCAAATAGGATGCACACACAACAAACAATATCAAAATAATGTAATGAAGTGCAATATGACATGGCCTCGCGCCTTGGTCTCCATGGCGCGCCCTCGGCGGTGCTCCGAGTCTACGGCGACACCTTTTGCCTCCGATAACATAAAACTTACCGTAACCATATCATATTAAAATGCCCCACTGCAAAACAAAGTTAGACGCTCTCTACTTTAACTTTTGCATATTTTACGTGGCTGCTAGGGATTTCGTGAAATAACCGTTTCTTACCTACGAACATACAACCACAACAGCGATTAAATAATTTTCTCTATTACACCCTTTTCAGGGCCCTCCATTGAAAATGCTAAGCCATCTAAAGAGAGAGAAACAGACACCCGCTAGCCGCATATATGGTACAAGCCATATGTCAGTTGTGGAACCAATCTCGCGTAAGCGTACGCGTAAGGTCAGTCCGGGCCGCTTCATCAACTTGATGCTGATAACATTAGCAAGTGCACGCGAGAGGGTAACAATTATAGAATCGATGCCCACATTCAACATGTGTTCTAACCGTACCAGTAATACTACGCATAGATCGGCTCTGATACCACTGATGGGGTTTGTCGTGGGTTTGTCACGTCAGATGTCATGGATGACTTCGTTGGTGTGGGATTGCGCGCGTCAATCGTCTCCGAGGTTGGGATCGCAGGAACAAAGATCAACACAGATTTACCCAGGTTCAGCCCCTCAATGTGAGGTAAAGACCTACTTCCTGCCTACCCTAGATTGGTATTGATATGATATATGTGGTGTTTACAATGGAGGCGATCTGATCTCGGTACTCGCCATATGAACTAGGGTTTGAGGGCTTGACCCCTTCTAAGTCCTGCGAGTCCTCTTTATATACCTAGAGGCTCGTCAGGTTACAAGAGTTCTACATGAAGCCGATTGTCTTCTTGTCTTTCAAGGCAAGTTAATGCCGACCTTCTGGAGTCTTCCTTTGATAGGCATCGATCCTGGGTCAGCCCATCTTTACGTGGCCAAATAATAGCGTGATCATGAGGATGAAGTCGCTGTTTTGGTTTTGAATAAGTCGCGGGTTAATTATCCCCCGACATTAGCCCCCAAGTGTAACCTGAACTTCATGGGATATCTTGATATGTTTTCTTGATCTTGAAGGGTTCCTTGAACGTTTAGGCTGCACTTTTCTCTTCCTGGCTTGCACTTCCTTGCTTTGCGACTCATGATCACGTTGGATTGGCTTTTACTCGCACTTTTGAGGCAACATGGAAGATGCATCTGACTTCGTGAGCTTCTTACTTTGTCAAAGTGGCTTGATAGCTTCAGCACTTGATGATGATCAATCTTCAAATTTTTGATGATAATATGTTGTAGCCCCCAAGGATTGAGCTGATGTGACTTGATAATCATCTCAATTCTTCTCAGAAGGTTTTGAAGATCATCACATGTAACTTGATATCATAGATAAAACAATTGTTCAGATATAAGCAATTGCAATTGGTGTTGCCAGTACATTGGTTGACCTCTAGTTAGGTCTGTCTGAATCCTTTAAGTGGGCACTTGTGCGACTCAGTATTTCCTAGGAACATGTGTGTTCAGGGTCGAGAGCGGCCATGATAGGCAATCAAGCTCGATTGACGCCACACCCCAGTACTTTGGCCACATAATGCAAGTTGCAATCCAACTTAAGGTAAATTTGATAATTGCCAGTAAGTTGGCTGTTTCAGGGTAACAAAGCCCCCAAGAAACAATAATGATATATAGCTATAATCAGCTTTGATTATGATGACACATAAGGTCGCGCCTCGATGGCGACCAAGTGTTATACATAGGGTTGGATCGCGCCTAGGTGGCGATCCCTTTTTGAGACATACGGCCGCGCCTAGGTGGCGGCCAATTTTTGATACATAAGGTACGGTCGCGCCTAGGTGGTGGCCGATTTCTGATACAGGTGTTTCAGGTCGCGCCTTAGTGGCGACCAATTTTTAAGCTGGAGCCCTTAGTGGCTGTGATGATACTCAGCTATATGCAGCTGGAAAAGATGATGCTTAGCTCTGATTAGCTTTGTTCTTATGTGTAGCACGGTCGCAGTTGCGTGACGTTCCAAGGGCGAGGCGCCTCTAGACGATCCTCAAAATCATGGCGATCGCTGCTTTCTTCCCTCACATCCAGCAGATAGTATGATCCATTGTTTAGGTTCTTGCTGATGATATAGGGTCCTTCCCATGGAGAGGATAGCTTATGCATTCCCTTGTGGCCTTGCTTGAGTCGCAGCACTAGGTCTCCTTCTTGAAAGGTGCGGGTTTTGATGCGTCTGGCATGATAGCGTCGCAAGTCTTGCCGATATACCACTGAACTTGATGCTGCCAAGTCTCTGGCCTCTTCTAGTGTGTCCACTGAATCTTGCCGAGCCACTTCATTATCTGCTTCGACATAGGCCACAACTCTTGGTGAATCATGTATGATATCGCTGGGCATAACTGCTTCTGCCCCGTAGACCATGAAATATGGTGTAAATCCTGTGGATCTGTTAGGGGTTGTTTTTAAGCTCCATAGAACGGCTGGCAATTCCTCCACCCAACATCCTGGAGATGCTTCAACCTTTTCAATAAGGCGTGGCTTAATTTCATGGAGGATTTCCTGGTTAGCTCGCTCAGCTTGTCCATTGCTCTGTGGATGTGACACTGACATGAGATCCAGCCTTATCCCATTGTTTGCACAAAATATTTGTGTAGCTCCTTCATAGGTGTTGCTCTCATTATCTGTGATGATGCTATGGGGATACCCGAAGCGGAATATGACCTTCTTCAAGAACTTGACTGCTGTTTCAGCTTCGCAATTTTCCACGGGTTTTGCTTCCATCCACTTTGTGAATTTGTCCACCACGACCAGGAGGTGAGTTTTTCCCGTTGGGGACTGTCTGAAGGGCCCTACCATGTCAAAACCCCATACGGCAAAAGGCCATGTGATGGGTATTGTACGAAGTGCTGGAGCTGGCATATGATCTTCCCTGGCATATCTTTGGCATCCATCGCACACTCTGACAATATGCTCGGCGTCTGCTAGCGTTGTTAACCAGAAGAAACCATGTCTGAACGCCTTTGCCACCAAAGATCTTGACGAAGCATGATGGCCACAATCGCCTGCATGAATTTCGTGCAAGATTTTTCGTCCTTCTTCTGGTGATACACATCTTTGGAATGTCCCTGAAACGCTGCGTTTGTATAGCTCATTGTTGATTATTGTGTAGGTCTTGGATCACCGTGTTATTTTGCGCGCCTCTACCTCATCTTCTGGTAGCACTCCGTGACTTAAATATGCCATATATGGCTCTGTCCATCCTGGCTGTTCATGCAGAGCTGCGACTAAAGTTGAGTCATCTTCTAGCTCTGCGATGTCAATCTCTGCTGGAGGTTTGACTGATGGGTTGTGCAACTCATCCAAGAAAACATTGGGTGGGACTGACTTTCTATTGGATCCGAGCCGAGACAAGGCATCTGCCGCTTCATTTTGTCTACGATCAATATGCTCGACTTAGTATCTAGTGAAGTGCCCAGCAATTCTGTCCACCTCTCTTCTGTATGCAGCCATATTTGCGTCCTTACTGTCCCACATTCCAGAGACCTGTTGAGCTAGCAAATCTGAGTCTCCAAAACAGCGTATGTGACTAACGCTCATCTCCTTTGCTATACGAAGTCCATGAAGCAATGCCTCATATTCCGCCACATTGTTTGTGCAGTTGAAGTGTATTTGAAGCACGTATCTTAGCTTGTCTCCCTTGGGGGATGTTAGTACAACTCCAGCCCCCGAGCCTTGTAGCTGCATTGACCCATCGAAGTGCATGGTCCAGTATTTTGTTTCCACCATGCTAGGAGCGACCTGGATTTCTGTCCAATCGTTGATGAAATCTGCAAGGGCTTGCGACTTAATTGATGTGCGCGGCTCATAACTTATATGATGTGGTCCCAACTCAATTGCCCACTTGGCTACTCTCCCTGTGGCCTCTCGATTGCGGATGATGTCTGCCAGCGGTGCTGAGCTGACCACAGTTATTGGGTGTTCCTGGAAGTAGTGCTTCAGCTTGCGACTCGCCATGAACACACCAAACACTAGCTTCTGCCACTGAGGGTAACGCTGCTTTGAGGCCGTGAGTACTTTACTTACGTAATACACTGGCCTTTGGACTAGGTACTCCTTTCCTGGCTCTTGTCTTTCTACGACCATCACGACGCTTACAGCACAAGAGTTTGCAGCTATATACAACAACATGGGCTCTTTATCCTTTGGAGCCGCCAGAACTGGAGCATTTGTCAACTGACTTTTCAAGGCTTGTCGTGGTGGGATCACGGCAGATGCCCTAGGTATGGCTAAGATGGGGCCAAATGGTCGTTGGGGGAATCCGGGGAGGGTTTATGCACTCAAGAAGTGCACAAGCAAGAACACGCAAGAAACCGCAAGAACATAGACAAGAAACCAAGAACACAAAGCACACCGCGATGTACCCTGCTTCGGGGCCCTCTTGTGGAGGTAACACCCCTACTGCAGCACTATCCTACTTGGTGTATATCTCTCGGTGACACGTACAAGCTACTCCTCGAGCTGTGTGATGATACAATGGTGAGAACTTGAGGTAGAAGATGAAGCTATAAGGGAGGAAAAAGGAACTCCGAGCTTGATCCGAGGTGTCTCCAGGGATTCCGAGGTTCCTTTCTCTCTTGATTCCTTGATCTGTCTCTCTCTTCGTCCGTCCCCCACGCAGGAGGGGTTGAGGCCCATTATATAGGCCAGCCAAGTTACCGTTGTGCCCCTTGCTGAACACTGTTGCCATGCCTCTGCTTTGGTCATCATCGTACTCCTGTCAGGGACAAGACATGGCATGCCCATCTCCTGCTGCATAACGGCAGAGCTAGCATGTCTCCTCTGACAGAGACAGGACGTGGCCTGGCTGAGCTACCTCGTAGCCTTTCCCCAGATCTCGCGTGGTCAGCGGTCAGAGACATGCAGCCCCGCAGAACCCGGGGCACGCCTCTGCCAGGCTCCTTGACAGACGCTCCCGTGTCAGGCGAGAAGTGACAGGAGCATTGACTCCCGCCCGACCTACGGCTTCTTGCCTTGGTTAGCCCGGCACGGATGTGCCGGGCTCCTTACCTCGGGTCTTGCACTTAAGATCTGACCAGGTCGGACCTTACTTCCTTCAAATAGCTTCTCCTGCACTCACTATACAAATCATAGCACCGAGGTAGTTAGGTCGGCTGATCATAGCTCGGATTATGAACCTCGGCCCATGCCAACGGGATACCTCGGACCCCTCTGGGCCAAGACAGGTCGGCCTTTGTATTCTCCAGGTCAAGATGAAGCTCGGACACTCCCAGGCCTAAACAGGTCGGCCCTTTCCGTACCTCGGCACCTCTTTAAACTCAACTCATGCCAAGCCTTGACCCTACCCGGGGGTGGCCCCCCGACAAGGCTGTTAAAGCTTCATCGGCTTCTGCATCCCAAACGAAGGTATCTGACTTTTTCAGCAATCTGTACAAAGGCAATGCTTTTTCTCCTAGCCTTGATATAAAGTGACTCAATGCCGCGACGCAACCGGTAAGTCGCTGTACATCCATGATCTTTTCTGGTTTTTGGAGGTCCATTACAGCCTTTATCTTGTCTGGGTTGTCCACGATGCCTCTTTCTGACACTATAAACCCCAATAGCTTCCCGCTGGTACTCCAAAGATGCACTTTGTCGGGTTGAGCTTCATGTTGTATCTTCTGAGATTTGTGAATGTCTCTTCCAGGTCGCTGATAAGATCCAGGCACACTTGCAATTTAATCACAATGTCGTCCACGTAGGCGTGAACGTTGCGACCTATCTGCTCATGCAAGCAATTTTGAATGCACCTTTGGTAAGTCGCGCCTGCGTTCTTCAATCCAAAGGGCATGCTGACGTAGCAAAAGGCCCCAAAGGGTGTAATGAAGGATGTCTTCTCCTGATCTTCCTTCTTCATCTTGATTTGATGGTAGCCTGAATAGGCATCTAGAAAGCATAACAACTCGCATCCGGCCGTTGAGTCAATCACTTGGTCAATCCGTGGCAAGGCAAATGGATCCTTCGGGCAGGCTTTGTTGAGACTGGTGTAATCAATGCACATTCTCGATGTGCCATTCTTTTTCATAACCAGGACTAGGTTTGCCACCCACTCCGGGTGATACACTTTTGTGATGAATCCTGCGGCCAACATGCGAGCTATTTCTTCCCCTATCGCCTTTCTCCTGTCGTCGTGGAAATGCCGCAATGGCTGCTTCACTGGCTTGGCTACGAGGTTCACTTTGAGGCTATGCTCTGCCAATTCTCTTGGTACCCCTGGAATATCTGATGGTTTCCATGCGAAGATGTCCTTATTTTCCTGAAGGAAAGCGATGAGGGCCCGTTCCTGTTCTTTTTCGATGTGTGCTCCGATGCTTGCCTGCTTAGATGAGTCGCCAGGAACAAGATCTATCTGCTTGGTGTCTTGGGCCGCTTTGAATTTCATTGGAGGTTCGGTGGATGGCGTGGTGACTACGCTCATGTCGTTAGGGTCCACCTGTGACTTATAGCTCTTTAGCTCTTCAGCGGCACAAGCTGATTCTGCGAAGGCTGCATCTCCTTCCTCGCACTCTATTGCTTTTTCTCTATCGCCGTGCACCGTGATGACCCCTCTTGGTCCTGGTATCTTCAACTGTAGGTACATGTAGCAGGGCCTGACCATAAACTTGGCGAAGGCTGTTCGTCCGAACAGAGCGTGATACGGGCTTTGAAATTTCACCACTTTGAAGCATATGAACTCGCTTCTGAAGTTTTCTTCTGTCCCGAAGGTTACTCCCAGGGTTATCTTTCCCACTGGCTATGCAGATTTCCCTGGGGACGATGTCGTGAAACACGGTCGTCGTGTGTTGCAGGCTGGAATTCGTGAGCCCCAAGCGCTTGAACATGTCGTAGTACATGATGTTTATGTTGCTTCCTCCGTCCATAAGCACTTTGGTTAGCTTGTATCCTGCTACATAGGGTGCCACAACTAGCACCTGCTTTCCTGGTTATCGCACTTGCGGCGGGTGATCGTCGCGGCTCCAGGTTACTGCATGCTCTGACCACTTTAGCCAATTGGGGGTTGCTGTTATTACAGCGTTCACTTGCTGGCTTCTGCGGCTTAATTTCTCCTCCCTCTTGGAGGTGTTGATAACTATTGTGTGGTACTGCCCCACTTGCTTGGGATTACTCGCATTGTGCTGCCCGGTGCCTGAACCATGAGCCACACCAGGGTTTCCTTCATGGTGGTTTCCCCTGTTGTGTTGGCTTTCCTCTTTCCACTTCTTATAATAGTTGCATTGCGCCTTGGTATGGTCCGATGGCCGCCCATCACCTCCTGTGTGAAGATCGCACGGCCGACTGAAAACTTCTTCCATATTAATTGGACGAGAGCCGCTTCCTCGTCCCCTTCCTCGTTGGCCCCTGAATCCTCCACGTGTGTTGGCGACGAGCCAGAGTTTCCTTCTTCACTCTTGCGTTTGTTTTGACTCGCGTTGTTGTGGCTGGTTTGTTGCTGTTGAGGCTTGCTGATATTTTTCTTTCCCTTGACAGCAACTTCCTCCTCTTCTCCATCTGATGCATCTCTGGTTTTGTCCGAGCCGGCGTATTTGTTAGCTGCAGCCATTACCTCGCTGAGGCTCTTGACTTTATCCTTCATGCGGCCCAGTTTATGGATCAACGGCTCGAACTTGCAGTTTTTCTCCATGACCAGGACGACTAAGCTTGGGGGTATATTATCTGAGGAGTGTATTATTTCCGCCACCCTTCTCATCCAGTGGCGGCTTGACTCGCCTTCCCTCTGAACGCAACGCTCGAGATCTTCTATATTGCAGAGTCGCTTGCAGGTTCCTTAGAAGTTCTTGACGAAAACATCTTTCAGTTCTTCCCAAGTATTTATAGAATTGGGGGGTAGATTTTGTAGCCATATGTGAGCCGCGCCCTCTAACATCATGTTGAGGTACCTTGCACATATTTCTTCTGAGGCATTTAAAATACTCATCCCCATCTCGTAATTGTTTAGCCAGGTGGTAGGATCTATGCTGGCGTTGTAGTTTGCCACCTTGCGTGGACCTTTGAAATCTCCAGGAAAGGTTCCGATTTGATCTTTTTAGTGAAACACGCGCGGGCCCTTGAGTCGCGAGGATAAAGTTGTGGATGTGCCCATGGGGTTGTTAACTTCCAGGGGCCGCGTCTGCATCGTTGGCATGATAGCCTCTGCTTTTGCGGCTTGTTCCTGCTGCCTTTGTGCGACTCTTGATATATTCTCTGGTGGCCTACTTTGGACGCTTCTTTCTGCTGCAATCCTGTGGTTGGCCGGTACAATGGGTAGCTGCCCTTCGACCTCTGTTCTGTTGGCCTGTTGTAAGACAGCAGTGCTCAACATCTGTATCGCACGCCGTGCCTCGGCGTTGATCGGGTCATTGCCCGTTGGTACCATCTGTGTCAAGATATTAGCCGCAGCATACATATTATCGACGGGGCTTTGGTAGTGGCCTTGTGGAGTATGAAACCTCCTCGGTTGTTGCGATGGCAGTTGCTGGGCTTCTTGGTCAGTTGTTGGTTCCAAACTTCTTGCCACTGGTTGGACTCCCGCTCCAGTAGCTGGAGTGGGTGGGAATTCTACTGTTGGTTGAGTCGCCCGCGCCTGTGCCTGCGAGTCAACTTGTCTTTGAGTCGCGGCAAGCGCAGCTACCCTTTGTCGTTCTATTGGATTCCTTGGTTCACCTGATCGAGTCTGTAGCGCTCTTCTTCCATCCTCCGAACCTCGTACAGGAGCTCGGCCCTGGCGGACTCAATTTCTGTTGCACGGACGGCGGCGTTTGCGGCTGACACCGGGATAAGCAGCGGGTTGCCGGGGGTGCCGACCTTTCGGCTTTTCCTGCGGTTTGATACGTCTCAAACGTATCTATAATTTTTGATGTTCCATGCTGTTATTATATCAATTGCTACATGTTTTGTTTACACTTCATAGCATTTTTATGCATTTTCTGGGACTAACCTATTAACAAGATGCCGAAGTGCCAGTTCCTGTTTTCTGCTATTTTTCTCTTTCAGAAAAGCTAGTCGCAAAATATTCTCGGAATTGGACGAAACAAAAAGGGACGCTAATATTTTCACCGACACGATCACGAAGTCCAAAGGGGAGATGGAGACGAGCCACGAGGCCGCCTCGCCACCCTAGGGCGTGGCCAAGGGTGGGCCAGCGCCGGGCCCTGGCGAGGCCGCCTCGCGAAGCTTCCGATGCCGCCCTTTCGCCTATATATTCCTGATGTTCCGCGTACCCTAAAAACACTGATCGTATTCCACGAAAAGTTCCGCTGCCGCCGTCGTCGCCAACCCTAGATCGGGAGGGTTCTAAAGCTCTTCCCGGCACCCTGCCGGAGGGGAGATCATCACCAGAGGGCTCTACATCGCCATGCCTGCCTCCGGAGTGATGCGTGAGTAGTTCATCCTTGGACTACGGGTCCATAGCAGTACCTAGATGGTTGTCCCTCCACCTTGTACCTCCATGTTTAGATCTTGTGAGCTGTCTAACATTTTCAAGATTATCTTATTTTAATGCTACATGTTGTGTTTGCTGGGATCCGATGAATATTGATACTATGAGCAAGTTGTTTACCAATCTATATGTTTATGTTGTTTATGATCTTGCATGCTCTCCGTTGCTAGTAGATGCTTTGGCCAAGTAGATGCTTGTAACTCCAAGATGGAGTATTTATACTAGATAGTGGGTTCATGCCTCCAGAAATCTGGGCTCGAGTTGACAGAAATGACTAAGGTTGTGGATGTGCTGTTGCCACTAGGGATAAAACAATGATGCATTGTCTACGTGTTATTTGCATTGTTTACATTACACACTTTACTTCATGCAATAATCTGTTGTTTGCAACTTAATACTGGAAGTGATGCGGATGCTGACCTGAAGGTGGATTATTTAGGCATAGACGAGTTGGATAGCAAGTCTATGTACTTTGTCGTAATACCTAATTAAATCTCATAATGAACATCTTGTCATATATTGCATTGTCATGCACTCTCTATTTGTCAATTGCCCAGCTGTAATTTGTTCACCCAGCATGTTAGTTATCTTTTATGGAGAGACACCACTAGTAAACTATGGACCCTGGTCCATTTTCCCTCATACTGATAAAACCACCTACTGCAATCATCTGTTCCTTGTTACTTTCTACAATCACTACTGTTTTCCACACTGTGCATTTAATCCTTTGTTTTCAGCAAGCCAGAGAGATTGACAACCTCTCTGTTTCGTTGGGGCAAATTAGCTTGGTTGTGTTGTGTGCAGGTTCCACGTTGGTGATCAAGTAACGGCGCCCATCAACAACCTTCTGAAGAACCTCCGTGTCCTCCTGGTTCGATAAACCTTGGTCATATTACAAGGGAAAACTGCTGCTGCACTACATCATACCTTCCTCTTGGGGTCTCCCAACGAACGTGTGAACTACACGCCATCAAGCACTTTTCTGGCGCCGTTGCCGGGGATACTGGAATCTCCAGATAGGGGAGTCTCACACTTCCAACCTCTTTACTTTGTTTTTGTCTTGCTTGTTTTATTTTATTTTATCTTGTTTGCTGTTAAAAATCAAAAACACAAAAAAAAAAAATTCATGCATCTAGTTATTTTTGAGTTGTTATCTTTTTGCCTAACCATCATGTCTGGTTCTGCTTATTATGTTTCATCTCCTGAGGTTGAGGTTCGTACTTTTAAGCAACAAGGGGGAGAAAGTTTGAAAGATGCTTGGTATAGAATTAGTAATGATCATCATAGGTGTGCTAAGAAACATTCCACTACAATCCTTCTTAGGAATTTTTATGTTGGCATCACCAATTGGTATAGATACATTTTGGACACTTTAACAGGGGGAAATTTCCTAGGTACACCTGTTTAAAAGCTAGTTACATCATTGAGAGTCTAGTTGGAATACCACCTGTTAATGAAATTAAAATTGAAATTTCTCTTTAGGATGTCATGAAAAAGCTAGAGTCCATAGAGGAGAATCTTCCAGGTGTTGAGGTTAAATTGGAAAAGCTACTTGATAATACTGATAAACTTGATAAATCTCTGGGAGAAATTAAAAAAAAATTGCTGTTTTAGAAACTGGTGCTATCCATGATGATCAAAACTCTAGGATTGAAAAACTAGAGGAGGTTATTGATACCTTAAGTACTGCTTTTTCCTCACTTAAAACTAAAAAGCAAGAGTACTTCTTAGACAAAGGAAAGAAATTCATGTATGTGTCCAAAGTGTCTAAACCAAAACCAACATCTCCTGATTTGCTAGAAACTGAGAATGAATTTCATAAATTTGCCAACAAAGCATGCAATGGATTGCTTAAGTTTTCTTCTCAAGAATTGCCTAAAATTAAGAGTCCTCTAGGATGAGTTATGTTTTTGATGAAGCTTTTGATGATGTTGATGTTTCTGGTCTTGACAATACTTGATGCATATTTCATGCCTAGCTAGAAGGCATTAAAGAGAAGCGCTTATGGGAGGCAACCCATTGTTTTTACTTTCTGTTATTTTTGTTTTTTGAGTCAAGGAGCTTGTTTATTTCTGTAGCAACTCCTTTGTATCTTTTATTTGCTTTTTGTTGTGCCAAGAAAAGTCTCTTATGACAAGATGGTACTTATTTTTGGATTACTGCACAGGAACATATTTCTGGACGTCACCGTTTAATTCGGTAGAAAATTAGAAAAATTGTATTGATCTGAAATTTTTTGTGCGTGTTCCTGAGTTGTGTACGCAACTTTCGTACGACTAGAGTTTTTCGATTTACACGACGTAAGTGTCCCGAAAAATATCATCTTTATGGACTGTTCTGGTTTTAACAGTTTATGTCTTTGTTTTGCATTCTCTCTTTTACAAGTGTTGAGTGCGTTTTTTTTATGATGGAATAGCTTCACTTAAGCCTAGTATCAGTAGCTAATGTTTGAAAATATTTTCTTATGAATTGTGTCCCTACAGAACTATGTGAGATTATTTGTTTTCATGCATTAACCTGCTAATGAGAACAATGTTGAGTTTTGATGTGAAGGAAGTTTTCAAGTGTTAAGAGAGGAGGATGATATTACAACATCAAGAAGACTGAAGAGCTTAAGCTTGGGGAGGCTCCCATGGATCTCCCAGCATATTTCAAGAAGACTCAAGCATCTAAGCTTGGGGATGCCTTGGGCATCCCCTTCTTCATCAACAAACTATCAGGTCATCTCTAGTGAGACTATATTTTTATTCCTTTACATTATATGTACTTTTCTTGAAGCGTCAGTGTGCTTTTGTTTTCAGTTTGTTGCTCTATACTTGCTGGATCCTAGCACTCTTGTTGGGAGAGAGAGACACACTCCGTTTTTTATTAGAATACTCTTGTGCTTCACTTATACTTGTTGAGTATTCTTGTCTAGCTACTGCTAAAGCTTCTAGCTCTCAGTTTTCATGTATCTCTTGTTAGAGCTATTAGTTTCTTTTGAAGAAAGTACTCCCTTGTTTCACTTATATTTGTTTGGAGAGTTGTTTAAATAATTTGATTGGTGTTTGGTTGGAACAGAAAATGCTATGCATGTGGTAGTGGTATAAAATGCTTACATAAGTCTTGTAGATCACTGTCTTGAGTAATTTGATACTTGTCAATTGTTTTGAGTTACCAAGTAAGTAAATTTTTAAACTTGTGCATCGTGTAAGTAATGGCTATTAGTGAAGAACTACTGTAAAGCTTGTTGATATTTGATCTTTGTATCATTGGTAGTTCTAAAAGTCTAGATATTTTCTAGTGAAAGGTTTTGGTTAACAAGGAAGACAATGTGGAGTCTTACAATTTTTCAGCCATGTTTTTATATAAGTTCTTGCTGTACCGGTTGACAGTTTGCGTTTGCTTAAATAACCTTGCTAGCCTAAACTCTGTACTAAGCGGGAATGCTGCTTGTGCATCCAAAACCCTTGAGCAAAAATCCATGCCATCTGTGTCCACCATAACTACCGATTATGTGGTATTTTCCTGCCACTCCAAGTAAATTTTTCATGTGCTACCTTTAAACTATTCAAAACTGTACAACTCCTTTTTGTATCACTGTTTACTAGCTCATGAGGAGGTGTAGTTTTACTTTATTTCACTTGTTGATCAGACTTTACACACCTGGACTAGTGGCATATACATCCGCTTATCCAATAATTTTGCAAAAAGAGCTGGCAACGGGGTGCCCAGTCCCAATTAGTTACAACTTTAACCAATAATTCTCTTCACATCTTTTTGCCCCTGAGAAATCAGTCAAGCAATGTTCATAAGTGTGTAAACAAAAGAGAACGAGGGATGATCTACCCGCTGGTAGAAATAACGTCCTTCATGGGAGCCGCTCTTGTAAAGTCTGATTAACTTGGGTTGTACTGTATTGTCTATTACTGATTCGTTGACAATTAGCATACACCTCTCAAAATATATTTTTATACTCTCTATATGTTTTCAAAAACTTAAAAAGCTCCAGCACATGATTTAATCCCTGCTTCCCTCTGCGAAGGGCCTTTCTTTTACTTTATTGTTGAGTCAGTTTTTCTATTTATTTCTGTCTCCACAAGCAAACACTAGTGTCAACTTTGGTACAATAGTTTTTATATGAATTATGTGTTTGACTTATTATATTCTTTGCCTTGACAATATACATGAGATAAATATGTTGAAGTTGAAGCCAGTGCTGAAACTAAATCTTCATTTGTGTTAAGTCAAACACTTTCATTTAGAATTTATTGCTTTGTGAGCTAACTCTTATACAAACTCTTATAGCTCCATTGTCTCCAAGGTATTATTCATGAAAGTTTGCACTTGTATGATTCATTTTGTTTACTCTTTGTTTACTTGTTAGCAAACTATAGACCATTGACTTGGATCACTTCATTCAGTTCATGTGCATTACATTACTATTTGATCAAGATTATGTTGGTAGCATGTCACTTCAAAAATTATGTTGTTTTATCGTTTACCTACTCGAGGACGAGCAAGAACTAAGCTTGGGGATGCTTGATACATCTCAAACGTATCTATAATTTTTGATGTTCCATGCTGTTATTATATAAATTGCTACATGTTTTGTTTACACTTCATAGCATTTTTATGCATTTTCTGGGACTAACCTATTAACAAGATGCCGAAGTGCCAGTTCTTGTTTTCTGCTGTTTTTCTCTTTCAGAAAAGCTAGTCGCAAAATATTCTCGGAATTGGACGAAATAAAAAGGGACGCTCATATTTTCACCGACACGATCACGAAGTCCAAAGGGGAGATGGAGACGAGCCACGAGGCCGCCTCGCCACCCTAGGGCGCGGCCAAGGGTAGGCCCGCGCCGGGCCCTGGCGAGGCCGCCTCGCGAAGATTCCGACGCCGCCCTTTCGCCTATATATTCCCGATGTTCCGCATACCCTAAAAACACCGATCATATTCCACGAAAAGTTCCGCTGCCGCCGTCGTCGCCAACCCTAAATCGGGAGGGTTTTGAAGCTCTTCCAGCACCTTGCCGGAGGGAAGATCATCACCAGAGGGCTCTACATCCCCATGCCTGCCTCCGGAGTGATGCGTGAGTAGTTCATCCTTGGACTACGGGTCCATGGCAGTAGCTAGATGGTTGTCCCTCCACCTTGTACCTCCATGTTTAGATCTTGTGAGCTGCCTAACATGATCAAGATCATCTTATTGTAATGCTACATGGTGTGTTTGCTGGGATCCGATGAATATTGATACTATGAGCAAGTTGTTTATCAATCTATATGTTTATGTTGTTTATGATCTTGCATGCTCTCCGTTGCTAGTAGATGCTTTGGCCAAGTAGATTCTTGTAACTCCAAGAGGTAGTATTTATGTTAGATAGTGGGTTCATGCCTCCAGAAATCTGGGCTCGAGTTGACATAAACGACTAAGGTTGTGGATGTGCTGTTGCCACTAGGGATAAAACAATGATGCATTGTCTACGTGTCATTTGCATTGTTTACATTACACACTTTACTTCATGCAATAATCTGTTGTTTGCAACTGAATACTGGAAGTGATGCAGATGCTGACCTGAAGGTGGATTATTTAGTCATAGATGAGTTGGATAGAAAGTCTATGTACTTTGTTGTAATGCCCAATTAAATCTCATAATGAACATCTTGTCGTATATTGCATTGTCATGCACTCTCTATTTGTCAATTGCCCAGCTGTAATTTGTTCACCTAGCATGTTAGTTATCTTTTATGGAGAGACACCATTAGTGAACTGTGGACCCCGGTCCATTTTCCCTCATACTGATAAAACCACCTACTGCAATCATCTGTTCCTTGTTACTTTTTGCAATGACTACTGTTTTCCATACTGTGCATTTAATCCTTTGTTTTCAGCAAGCCAGAGAGATTGACAACCTCACTGTTTCATTAGGGCAAAGTAGCTTGGTTGTGTTGTGTGCAGGTTCCACATCGGTGATCGAGTAACGGCGCCCATCAACAACCTTCTGAAGAACCCCGTGTCCTCCTGGTTCGATAAACCTTGGTCATATTTCAAGGGAAAACTGCTGCTGCACTTCATCATACCTTCCTCTTGGGGTTTCCCAACGAACGTGTGAACTACACGCCATCACGGTTCCTGACGTACTTGCCTCTCCGGCCATGTAAACTCCAACTTGTGCCGCCTCTTGATCTGGCACTAAGGTGATTCCTGGTGCGTAGTCCCAGTAGCTTTCTTCAAGGGCGGGTATAATGGACCCAAATTCTTGCGAGTCCATGCTCTCCACGGACTCTTCTTCGTCATCGGCGACCTCTTCTGCTGAGTCGCCTTCTTGGACTGAGCTTACTGATCTGCCACTAATGAAACCGACGAAGACGTTGATAGATCCAAACAGGATGACGTGGCCGGTCTCCAGGTAATCAACTTCCGGCCCCCGGCTTGAATCGTCAATGAGAGGTGTGCCGTCGACCGTGAAGACGCGGCCGATGGCGAGATCCTCAGCTCCTTTCATCGATCCTACGCGAAACGTGACACTCTTGATCGCAGGCCCCACGGTGGGCGCCAACTGTCATGGGTTTGTCACGTCAAATGTCATGGATGACTTCGTAGGTGTGGGATTGCGCGAGTCAATCGTCTCCGAGCTTAGGATCGCAGGAACAAAGATCAACACAGATTTACCCAGGTTCGGCCCCTCAATGTGAGGTAAAGACCTACTTCCTGCCTGCCCTAGATTGGTATTGATATGATATATGTGGAGTTTACAACGGAGGCAATCCGATCTCGGTACTCGCCATATGTGTCGTGGGTTTGTCACGTCAGGTGTCATAGATGACTTCGTAGGTGTGGGATTACGCGAGTCAAGCATCTCCGAGCTTGGGATCGCAGGAACAAAGATCAACACAGATTTACCCAGGTTCGGCCCCCTCAATGTGAGGTAAAAGACCTACTTCCTGCCTACCCTAGATTGGTATTGATATGATAATCGAGGTGTTACAATGGAGGCGATCCGATCTGGTACTCGCCGTATGAGCTAGGGTTTGGGGCTTGATAGCTTAACCCGCTCTAAGTCCTGAGTCCTCTTTATATACACAGAGGCTCGCTAGGTTACAAAAGGAAACTTCCCCATAAGGAATACATCCACAGAGGCCTACTCGGAGACTACTTGGTCTTCACGTCCTCCGGGATTTGTCTTCTAGATCTTTCTCCTTATGGCGGTTCAATATTGGGCTTGTTCCCAAGTGGGCCTTCATCCGTGCGAGTAAGTTAAGTCGCACTGGGCCGCGGGTTAATCCAGAAAGTATTCCCCCGACATTAGCCCCCAAGCATGGCCTGAACTTCATAGTACTTCTTGATCTTGAATGCTTAGGCCGTGCTTTTCCTTGCTTCCAATCTGCGGCTTATAACTTTTCTTGGCGGCTCAAGAACGCGACTTATCCTGTCTTGACGGTTGATTTTCAGATCTAAACGTCTTCTGCGTCTGGGTTATTTATCTTGACTCATCGTTTTCCCCAGCGTCTCTGCATCAAGTCCTGCATCCGCTAATCCTTTCCGCCGCCTCCAATCTCGCTTCCCGTACTCACAATCCTTCGGTGGATATCTCCATCGATCTGAGAAAAATGTCTCGCCGCAAATGCAACTGGGAAGGCTCGTGGGTCGACGAAGATTTCCTGGAATCCCTATCTGCACGGGGCCTTCTTCCGCCAAAAGATCAATGCGAATGGCGAGCGGCCGGTGAGGAGGTAATCCCCAATCCTCAACCAGGAGAGATAGTGATTTTTGCGGAGCATGTTGAGCGCGGGTTCAAGCCCCCGGGCTCTCTCTTCTTCCGTTCCTTGATGCAGCAGTTAGGTCTTCGCTTCCATGATATCGGCCCTAATTCAATGTTGCAAGTTAGCAACTTCCACGTCCTCTGCGAAGATTATCTGGGCGTCCCGCCTTCAATAGATTTCTGGCTTGCTCTTTTCAATTGCAATAGTCAAAGGGAAACCACAGATGGTCCTTTTCTCCAATGCGGCGCCATTTCCTTCCAACGCCGTAGGGGTAGTATCTTCCCAAAACTAACTCTCGCCAAGAAAATCAAGGAGTGGCAAAGGACATTCTTCTATTGTAAAAACACTTCTCCTGAGGGTGAAATTCCTTTTCCTCTTTGGTCTCCTCTTCCCTTCAAGGCTACCGATGCTCTGTCTTCTAAACCTGATCCTTCTTCGTTGCCCTTTATCGAATCCCTCTTGGATAAGGTGAGGGCACTGACACTCCATGGTCTCACCGGATTGGACCTTATATCTTGTTGGACTAAGTGGCGGATTCAACCTGTGAGTCGCCGCTTGCGACTTATGATGGATTTCACCTGTCATGCAAATGACGTTGATCGTACTTGCCCTGAAGATTGGGACAAAGGGGAGTGGATAAATTTCATTCGCCGAGTGACGGACGAGGATATTGACTCGTATGACAACGTCGGACTTGCTCCCTTCTGGGCTGAGCACAAGCCTTTTGTGGTAATGTTTACTTGTCACTTGTTTCCTCGAAAATTCCTTTCCCAAAAATTGATTATTTCTGACCTGAGCTCCTTTTCAGATCGATCCCTATTTCTGGGTTCTTCCTTCAGAGGACGTCGACTTGAACCAAGGAACCGTGGCTGAGTCGTCAAGGCAAGCCGCAGCCTTTGACGAAGATACAGCTATGCACGAGGGTAGTGCTTCTGAAGAGGAACAACAAATGGCCGACGCTCTTTTGTCTTCGACTCCAAATACTCCTTTCCTGGAACTTCCTGAGGTGCCTCGCAGGTCCTCGAAACGTATTTTATGCCAGAGCTCAGAAGATCCCACGCAGCCCGAAAAACGCCGCAAAGCCTTGGCGCTACTGGTAGAAACAAAAGCTGCCAAATCTTTAAAACTTACTGATCCCAACAAAGCTGCTTTCACTTCCGAAGCTGTAGCAAAGGACTGCTTTTCAATAAGCTCGGGTAATTATTTGCGACTCTCTCCTTTTCCTTTCGTGATTGCATATTTGCTGACAACCACTTCTTTTCATATTCTGCAGGTTCAGATTTGCAAGGTTTATCTTCTCCTTCCTCTGGTTGCCTGATGAAAAGTATCCGTGCCGCCTCTGGGTATGGTTCACCTTCCTTTCAATGTTGCGACTCTGCTAGGTCAGCTTATTAACCCATTAATGTTTTGCAGAGCCATGTCTGAGGAGGGTACCAGGTCTAATTCTCACCCCGCTTCTTCTCAGCAAGCTATGAGCGAGGATGATGCTGTTGATGAGAACGTGGGAAACAGTAATGTTGCGACTCATCCAAGGCCTTCCCTGGAGGAAGGTATTGCAGATGCGGCTCCTGCTGCGACTCCAGTCGCGGCTCCATCCACAACTCCCGCTGCTGGTAGGATATTTACTGAAAATAGAATTCCAGCTCCAGGAAGTAGTTCTAAGTCAATCGCAGATGCCATAATTTCTGCTGGAGACAAGCATGCTGCTCTGCTGCGCGGCTTAGTTGAGCAATTTTCTTCAAGTCGCCAGGTACATATACCGTAGCCCCCAAGGATCAAAACCTTGTGTCATCGCACGGGGTGTTGATTCTTTTCCTTGCTTCAAATCTCGAGCCCCCAAATTCCTGGATAATTTACCTATTCATTTTGCTCTGTTTGTTTTCAGCGTGAACTATCCTTGCTTGATGCTTCTGGCTCAATAAAGGGTAAAGGCATTTCCATAGACCATCCTGAAATGATGCAGTCTCGCCTGGAGCAGCATAACGAGGTCATTAGGGACCAAGATCAGGAAATAAAATCTCTCAAAGGTCAACTCGACTCCTGCGAAGAGCAATTTAAAGAACTTGAAGCTGATATGCAGCAGCGACTCATGGAGAAAGACGAGGTCATTAGATCTTTGCGAGAAGGGCTGGCTCTTAAATCTGAATTGATTGATCGCCTGAAGGGAGACCACGCCAAGGAACTCGCCACGCGAGATGAGAAATATAACTCGCTGCTCAAAGCCTTTGAGGGTTTTGGCTCCATGGTCAAATCAGCCGTCCTGCAGCTTGCTGGTTGGTCTTGTATTCCTTTAATCATACATATTTTGGGTAACCACTCGTTAGTCTCTGACTTGTTTCTTGCCTTTTCTTTCTTTGATATAGGATCTGAGGCCCCAGTGTCCCGCTCCAATTTGAAGGATCAACTGGTATATCTGTCTGACCTCAGCCAGCGCTTCTTAAAGGTTACCAAGGAAGTTATGACGGTAATCACTCCTGCGACTGATGGCCCAACATCTTGCGAGTATTGGATTAATAAACTGCTCAAGGCTCCACATTATGTCTCTGATTGGAAACGATCCTCTTCTCGCGCCGGAGCCGCGCATGTCTTGACATTGCTTCGAGCATATTATCCAGAGATAGATGTTGGCAAGGTTGCTCGCCACGGCCTGGCGATGAGCGCAGATGATACTGAATTGCCAATAAGCGAGTACTTCGATATCTGGAAAGGGATGCGCGGGTATGCCACAAAATTTGTTGATAACTTAGACTTGGGCACTTATCTTGATAAATTCAATCTTGATGGGAGCAAGGTGTCAAGGAAAAGTCCTCAGGAGCTGAGTCATCTCGGGCTGCCACTCCAGCAATAGTATCTGGTGGCCCTTCTGCTTCGTCGGCGGCGCCCTGTTATTAGGACACCTGCGGCTGCGACTGCGAGACAAGCCGCGCCAATTCCCACTCCTGTTGCTCGGAAGAGGAAAAATAAATAATGTGGGACATGCCCGTTAGTCTGTAGGATATTCATGTATCATAAACTGTATTTTTGTGACCTATAAGCAGGTTCTTTTCTTGATAATTCCATTAAGTAGACGCTCGCGCGGCTCAGTATTTCCTAGGAACATGTGTGTTCAGGGTCGAGAGCGGCCATGATAGGCAATCAAGCTCGATTGACGCCACACCCCAGTACTTTGGCCGCATAATGCAAGACGCTTCTAGCTTAAGGATTGCCACTAGTTTGGCAAAATTTGAGGTGCGATTGGTACTCGCGATGCTCGTAAGGAGCCCTCAAGGGTCAGTGATATATGAAATTCAAAAGACTCAGCGACTCAATGATAGTTGAGGCGAAACGACAAACCCTTGAATGTCAAGGGTGCCGGCTTTATTTCATAATCACTCGATGTTTTACAGGGTGTTACATGATGATGCAGGCCCTTTAATGCGGGTTTTCTATTCCCCGCAGGCCATGCATACTTGATACTCATCGCACTTAGTTGCGAATTAATACTCCTGACGGAGTGGGTTGAACACCTGATTGGTTCAATTTTGAGTCGCTGAAAGCGACTCGGGTCGAGCATGATAGCTCCGATGTATGTCTCATGTTGAAGTAGAAAGTCATTGTGTTGGGCGATCAGCCGCACTGAGCTGCGACTTATGTTGAATTGAGTTTGCTTTGTAAGATCTCACGATAACTGAGCCCCTTTGGCTGGAGTTGTTGATCGAGGCTGGGTCGATGCACATGCGCCATCTCTTGTCTTCTTTTTGTATCAAGGCGACTTCTGGGGCATTATTTTGCTGATGCGCGACTTCTCGGTGGGCATTTACCATCCGGTGGCTGCATCCTGTTGGCCGCTTCCGCGGTACCTCCAACGCGACTCGTTTTGAGCTGCGATCACCGATCTGCGACTGATACCCATGTGAAGAGTTGGCGATACAAGCTTCTTCTGCGAGTACTGAGCCTGCGTTCTCGCATTCTAATGCTCTCTGTCTGTCTCCATATATTGTAATAACACCGTTTGGTCCTGGTATCTTTAACTGTAGGTAGACGTAGCAGGGGCGAGCGGTAAATTTGACATAGGCTTCTCTTCCAAAGATTGCATGATATGAGCTTTTGACTGCTACAACCTCAAAGTCTAGGAGCTCTGAGCGGAAGTTCCGCTCTGTTCCAAAGCTAACTTCAAGTGTTATCTTTCCGATTGGTCGCGTAACAGCTCCTGGGATTATTCCTTGAATTTCTTTCCTGGATGGTCGCAGCCTTGTCTCGGGTATATTCATTCTTCGAAGCGTGTCTTGATATAGGATGTTTACTCTTCCTCCTCCGTCCATTAGGACCTTACTCAACTTGTATCCCGCGACTTCTGGCGTGACCACCAGAGCTGGCTGTCCTGGATCTCTTACTTCTGGGGGGTGATCGCCGCGACTCCAAATAACCGATTGCTCTGTCCAGCGACGATACCTTTCTGGCGTTGAAATCTGACTGTTCTTCCTGGTCCCATCCGTCGTTTGTACCTCCACTGTATGAAACTGTCCTATGTTTCTTCTAGGTAAAACGTCAGGCTCTTGATGAGAGCTAGATTTATTCTTGTGTGCATCGATCTGCTGCGAGCTGTATCTGGCGTGTCGCTTTCTTTCCACCTCCGGTAATAATGACATTGCGCCTTTGTGTGACCCGCTGGCCTGCCATCTCTCCTGCGATGTAAGTCGCAAGGCACATCGAAGATCCCCTTGCAGTTATTAGGGGGTAAGGCCTCATCACTCCCTTGCTCTTGCATCTGATGTGCGCGACGTTCTGTCTTCGCGACTGGCAGTTTCCCCGTTGGGTTCTGTGATAAGCCGCCTGTCCTCTATCTGTCTTTGCATACTTGTCAGCCGTTGCCAAAAGCTGGTCGAAACTATCAATCTTGTGCTCAGCGCGACTTAATTTGTGCACCAGCGGCTCGAATCTACAGTTCTTCCTCATAGCTTGTATTACAGCTTGTACTGTTAAGTTTTTGGCGGAGCCAAGGATCTCCGCGACTCTCTTGATCCAGTCGCCGCTTGATTCGTCCTTTTTTGAATGCATTGTCTAAGATTTTTCATATCTTCTGTTTGGAATCTGCGAATGAACTTGTCCTTCAAGTCTTCCCATGTGTTTATTGATTTTGATGGCAGCCTTAATAGCCAATCCCTAGCTTCTCCCTGTATCACCAAGTGGAAGTATTTTGCACGTATTTCTTGAGTCACATCAGCTCCTGTCATGCTTGCCTCATAGTCTTCTATCCATAAGACAGGGTCCTGGTCGCCGCGATAGGTGGTGACTCGCTGCGACTCACCGAAGTTCAGGGGGAAGCGAGTGAGCCGTATTTCCTCTCCAAAACATGCTGGTCCTTTCAATAATGAATAGGAGCTCACTGGCGCTGAATCTTCATCTGAATCAGCTTCAATCTGGGATGGCTGAGTCGCTCCGGTCATCCGCGACTCGCCTTCTATCTTCTTTTCTTTTTCCAATGATACCTGCAAACCTGCTAACTGGTTGACCACTTCTTCGACGCTGTACTTTTCTCCTCCCCATGACACCTCGTTTTGCGGCTCATTGGGCGTGACTCCATACATATTTGCTTGTTGTAAAGCAGCAGTTTGTAGTAGGTCGATCGCATGGCGAGCTTCCTTATCAGCTCGCGTGTCTCCAACCGGTGCTATCTTTGATAATATCCCTATTGCGGCGTGCACGTTGCTCTCTGGGTCGCCGCGGAGCTGTGATTTCCTCTCTTCTCTGCCTATCTTGATCTGATGTTTTTGCTGCCAACGACGGAGTCGCCGCTCTTCTTCTTGGAGTTTCTTGCGCACAGACGTCATCTTGGTTCGCACCGCCTGGTGCTTTGGCTGGCAGTGGCGGAGTCGTCGGCCTTCTTCTTGGAGTTTCTCGCGCTCAGCCGCGAGTCTTTGTGCCTCTTCACAGAGTTCCGTCCTAATAGCTTCAATCTCTTCAATCTTGAGATCTCCTTCCTGATTTGGTAGGGATCCCCAAACAGGTCTTGATGGGAGGGGATGGGCAATCTCGCCGTAACTTGTTGTAGCTCCTCCAACACGCGGACCCTAACCGGCCGCAGCTCCTGCACCGATTCGCTTCCTTGAGTCGCGTCCATAGATCTGCGACTGACGGATCCGACGAAAACTTTTACTGATCCGATGGGAACGATGTATCCGAACTCGATGCGATCTGCCTCGGGTCCCCACTCTGAGTCGTCGATGAAGGGGACCCCATTGATGTCTTCAACTTGGCCAATGGCGATGTCCTTGAAGCCTGATTTCGATCCTGCGCGGAACGTGACGCTTTTGACCGCAGGCCCCACGGTGGGCGCCAACTGTCGTGGGTTTGTCACGTCAGGTGTCATAGATGACTTCGTAGGTGTGGGATTACGCGAGTCAAGCATCTCCGAGCTTGGGATCGCAGGAACAAAGATCAACACAGATTTACCCAGGTTCGGCCCCCTCAATGTGAGGTAAAAGACCTACTTCCTGCCTACCCTAGATTGGTATTGATATGATAATCGAGGTGTTACAATGGAGGCGATCCGATCTGGTACTCGCCGTATGAGCTAGGGTTTGGGGCTTGATAGCTTAACCCGCTCTAAGTCCTGCGAGTCCTCTTTATATACACAGAGGCTCGCTAGGTTACAAAAAGGAAACTTCCCCATAAGGAATACATCCACAGAGGCCTACTCGGAGACTACTTGGTCTTCACGTCCTCCGGGATTTGTCTTCTAGATCTTTCTCCTTATGGCGGTTCAATATTGGGCTTGTTCCCAAGTGGGCCTTCATCCGTGCGAGTAAGTTAAGTCGCACTGGGCCGCGGTTAATCCAGAAAGTATTCCCCCGACAGTATGAACTAGGGTTTGAGGGCCTGACCCCTTCTAAGTCCTGCGAGTCCTCTTTATATACCTAGAGGCTCGTCAGGTTACAAGAGTTCTACATGAAGCCGAATGTCTTCTTGTCTTCCAAGGCAAGTTAATGCCGACCTTCTGGAGTCTTCCTTTGATAGGCCGCGATCCTGGGTCAGCCCATCTTTACGTGGCCCAATAATCACGTGATCATGAGGATGAAGTCGCTGTTTTGGTTTTAAATAAGTCGCGGGTTAATTATCCCCCCGACAGGGTTCGTAGCAGAAAACAATAATTTTTCTAACTATCGCAACACCGAAAACTAGCCAGATCTAGCTATCTAGAAATGTTGTAACGGAGAAGTTATCGACACGTACCCTCGTAGACTGATAAGCGGGAAATACGCTCCCGCACAAGCGTTGCCGATGAAGACGTACGTAGCCGACCTCAAAGTCGCAGAGAACTTGGCGCGACGAAGAAGGAGGCGCGCGACGACGATGCTCCGGTGCCGAGCCTGAGTGTACGGCACCTCCGAGTACTCGCACTCGTACGACCTTGACGATGACCTCCGGCTCCCCGATCCAGCCGAGATAGCGGAAGCGAGAACTTTGGTTGGAATCCCGCAGCACAACGTGTACTGCGGTATATAGGTCTCACGTATACGCAGTCCAAACGTGGGACTGCATACGCCGAGAGACGGAGAGGGTGGAAGTGGACAAAGGGAGAAGCCTAGGCCAACCGGAATTAGTTCCTGATTATTGTGTATTTTCTTAATTAATCCGGCCTCCTATTTATTAGAGGAGAGGGGTTGCACCTCTTCTCAAGTTGTCCATGTGGGACTAAACAAAAGGGAGAGGAAGGGGGTGGTGCGCCGGCCATGGAGGGCCTGGCCGCACCCCATGGTGGCCGGGTGGGCCCCATGGCCCAGCCGCACCACCTCCTCAAGGAGGTTGGCCCCCTCCTGGGCCTTTCCCTCCGGGGTTTGGCCCATTTAGGTGGGCTGCCCCTTTTCTCCTTTTTATTAAATATTAAATTAATATAAATATATATAATTCCATAATTAATTTATTTACATACTATTTAATCTCCCCGTGACTCCGAAACAATTTCCGGACCACTCCGAACTTACTTCGGTCTTCCCCGGAACTCTTCCGTTCTTGCCGGAACCTTTCCAGAACCTCTTTTCTCTATACCTAAATAATTCCGATGTTTCCAAAACGTTCTCCAAGCGTCATCAAGACCTTAAGTGTGTTACCCTACGGTTCGAGAATACTTCAGACATGGTCGAGACCCTTCGCTCGCCAATGACCATCAGGGAGCCCTGGATGACTGTGACGGCCCCTGTGCATTCTAGAATAAATCGTCGTTGAACCGTTAACATGATATGTTCATTCCCTTTATTCCATCGATACTACCTTTGTCCGAGATATGATCGTCAACATCCTATGTTGTGTTTTATCTCGTTACCGACAAGGGTTACTTAATTCATTCCGTGGTATTATATCTCAAATGACCTAGTCATACGTTGCGTAGCTTTACAGATATAATCTCACCGAGTGGGCCCAGAGTATCTTTCCATCACACGGATGAACAAATCCCGCTCTTGATCACTCGCCCCGACTACTTCCTTCCAATACCTGAAAGTGTCACCTTTATTGTCACAGTATATAAACATGACGTTTGATGCGATCAAAGTATCTTCCAGAAGCAGCGACTTGATATAATCTCACGGTCTAAGGAATAAGCTACCACGTACTCTCCTATTGCAGTGTTGAACTTAGTGATACGATCCTATTGCAATACTTTGGTGGGTAATGTCCATCAAATTATTCTACTAATAAAATGACTCCATCATCAACTGTTATGAATCAATATGACCGGGAAATCACGATCATCCATTGACTGATGGACTAGTTTATAAGAGGCTTAACCAGGACTCTGGTTTGTTTATATACCACACGTGTATTAACAATTCCGATTAATACAGTTATATCATGGTATAAAACTAATTATAAACTTAATGAGATAATGCGATAAATACTTATTGTTTATTTGCCTCTATGGCATATCTCCAACAATATGGTGTCGTTCCTTTTCCATACTCTCCCGACCTACCTATCCCTCATCCTCCTATACACCTAAGAGGAAACCCACCTAAGCTAAATGCATCTTTGTTTACTAAATGGCAATCTTCTATGAGATCTTATATGAACAGTGCATCTAT
Organism: Poa pratensis; assembly: GCA_947311845.1. Classification (NCBI taxonomy): domain Eukaryota; kingdom Viridiplantae; phylum Streptophyta; class Magnoliopsida; order Poales; family Poaceae; genus Poa; species Poa pratensis. The sequence goes on along the minus strand of CAMZMU010000055.1, from coordinate 41,627,530 downwards.
CGAGCTTTGGAGGATCATTGAGCAAGGATATCAAGCCGTGGATGAATCCAACAAGACAAGAAGAGAAATAGTTGATTGTCAACTAAATGCCACCACTCTTGACTTGATCCGAGATGCCGTGAGAGAGGATGATATGTCTCACATCGAGCATTGCACCACCGCCAAAGAAGCATGGCTTGTCTTGTTGAGGTGTTCGTTGGAAATGAAAGCATGAAGAGAAACCAGTTTGAGGAAATGAGCAACAAGGCCGAAGGTTCTTCATGGAAGATGGAGAAGACCATGAGCAAATGTATCGAAGACTCAAGTCCCTTGCCAATGCCTATAAAGCTCTTGGTGGTACCCATATGAATGATGATTGGATCAAGAGGAAGTATGTGAATGCTCTCTTGCCCTTTGAACCGGCCGACTTGAAGAGTCTCCAAGGAGGCATGATGGCGTGAATCACACGCTCGTTGGGAGACCCCAAGAGGAAGGTATGATGCAGTTCAGCAGCAAGTTTTCCCTCAGAAAGAAACCAAGGTTATCGAACCAGTAGGAGCAGCAACTCTTCAGAAGGTTGTTGGTGGCTCGCACGGCGCAATACGATCACCAACGTGGAATCTGCACACAACACAATCAAACTACTTTGCCCCAACGAAACAGTGAGGTTGTCAATCTCACCGGCTTGCTGAAAACAAAGGATTAAACGTATGGTGTGGAAAATGAGTATTAAATTGCAGAGAATGAAAAAGGAACAGTTTGCAGTTTGTGGTTGTTTAATCAGTGTAAAAGAATGGACCGGGGTCCACAGTTCACTAGTGGTGTCTCTCCATAAAAGATAACTAACATGTTGGGTGAACAAATTACAGCTGGGCAATTGACAATAGTGAGCGCATGACAATGCATATACATGACATGTGACTACTATGATATTTAATTGGGCATTACGACATAATACATAGACCGTTATCCAACAGCATCTATGACTAATAATCCACCGCCGGGTTGTCATCCGAGTCCCCCGTTGGTATTAAGTTGCAAGCAACGGATAATTGCATTAAGTAAAGTGCGTAATGTAAACAAACACATATGCCGTGGACATAGCATCGTTAGGTTATCCCTAGTGGCAACAGCACATCCACAACCTTAGAACTTTCTGTCACTGTCCCAGATTAAACGGAGGCATGAACCCACTATCTAGCATAAATACTCTCTCTTGGAGTTACAAGCATCTACTTGGCCAAAGCATCTACGAGTAACGGAAAGCATGCAAGATCTTAAATAACATAGATAGATTGATAATCAACTTGACATATATTCAATATTCATCGGATCCCAGCAAACACAACATGTAGCATTACAATAATATGATCTTGATCATGTAGGGCAGCTCACAAGATCTAAACATGATGGCACAAAGTGGAGAGACAACCATCTAGCTACTGCTATGGACCCGTAGTCCAAGGATGAACTACTCACGCATCACTCCGGAGGCAGGCATGGCGATGTAGAAGCCTCCGGTGACGATTCCCCTCTCCGGCAGGGTGCCGGGAAGAGGTTCTGAACCCTCCCGAGCTAGGGTTGACGGCGGCGGCGTCTCTGGAACTTTTCGTGGATATTTGCTCAGGTACTTAGGGTTTTCGCGTCGGGGGGAATAAGTAGGCGAAAGGGCGGCGGCTGCGACCCCCGAGGGGCCCACACCACCCTAGGGCGCGAGAGGGGGCCCGCGCCCTAGTGCGTGTGGGGCCCTGGTGGCCCTCCTCTGCTCTTTGCTCCGTCAGGTGGTTCTGGAAAAATAGGGACCCCGTGTAGTTTCGTCCAATTCCGAGAATATTTCCAGACTAGCTTTTCTGGAATACAAAAACAGCAGAAAACAGGAACTGGCACTTCGGCATCTTGTTAATAGGTTAGTCCCAAAAAATGTATAAAAGTGATATAAAGTAGATGCAAAACATGTAGCAATTGGTATAAAACAAGCATGGAACATCAAAAATTATAGATACGTTTGAGACGTATCAGCATCCCCAAGCTTAGTTCCTACTCGTCCTCGAGTAGGTAAACGATAAAAACAAAATAATTTTTGAGGTGACATGCTACCATCATAATCTTGATCATATAATATTGCAAGGCACATGTAAATGAATGAAGTGATCCAAGTCAATGGTCTATAATTTGCTACCAAATAGATAATGAGTAAACAATGAATCACACAAGCTAAACGTTTTCATGAATAGTACTTTCGAGACAAGCATCAAACAGTTTTGCATAAGTGTTAACTCATAAAGCAATAGTTTCTAATAAAAGGTATTTAATCAACACAAAGGAAGAATTAGTTTCAGCATTTGCTTCAACTTTCAACATATTTATCTCATGGATATTGTCAACACAAAGTAGTATAACAAGTCCAATACATTGCATATAACGCATGTTGTAACAAAGTTGACACTAGTGTTTGCTTGTGGAAGACAGAAAGAATAGGAAAACTGACTCAACATAAAAGTAAAAGAAAGGCCCTTCGCAGAGGGAAGCAGGGATTAAATCATGTGCTAGAGCTTTTAGGTTTTTGAAAGCATATAGAGATTGCATAAAATATTTGATACTCCTCCCAACCTTGCTAACACAAGCCATGGCTAACCGAATCCTCGGGTGCCTTCCATCAATCACATACCATGGAGGAGTATCTATTTTTGAGAGGTGTTTGTTAATTGTCAACGAATGGTAGCGGGTGAGAACAGTATTCTACCTGTCAACGGACTTTTAAGAGCGGCTCCCATGAAGGACGTTATTTCTACCAGCAAGGCAGATCATCCCTCTTTCTCTTTGGTTTACACACATTCAGGTATTTCACTGTTTGTCATTGCTTACTGATGAATCAGGGCAAAAGTGTGAAGAGAATTAATTGGTTAAAGTTGTAATTAATTGGGACTGGGCACCCCGTTGCCAGCTCTTTTTGCAAGTTATTGGATAAGCGGATGTATATGCCACTAGTCCAGGTGTAAAAGTCCATTCACAAATAGAATAAAGAATAACCACACTAATTCCTCATGAGCTAGTAAACATTGACACAAAAAGGGAATAATAACATTTTGAATAATTTAAAGGTAGCACATGAAAAATTTACTTGGAGTGGCAAGGAAATACCACATATAGGTAGTTATGGTGGACACAAATGGCATGGATTTTGGCTCAAGGATTTGGATGCACGAGAAGCATTCCCTCTCAGTACAGAGTTTAGGCTAGCAAGGTTATGTAAGCAAACAAGAATATCAACCCGTACACCAAGTTTTATATGACAAACATATTGCAAACGTTATAAGACTTCATACCGTCTTCCTTGTTAACCAAACCCTGTTATTAGAAAATATCTAGACCTTAGAGATACCACCGATGCAAACCAAATTTTCAACAAGCTTTACGGTAGTTCTTCACTAATAGGCTTAACTCATGTGATGCACAATTTAATCATGATCTACTTGTTAACTCAAAACAATTGACAAGCATCAAGTTATCCATTAGTGATCTACAAGATTAAGCAAGTTTTTCCTTATACCAATTACCACATGCAACATTTTCTGAACCAACCAAACACCAATCAATTTATTTATCAACTCTCCAAACAAATATAAGTGAAGCAAGAGAGTACTTTCTACAAAAGAAAGCTAATAGCTCTGACAAGAGATACATGAAAACAAGAGCTAAAAGCTGAACAGCGCTAGATATGAATACTCAACAAATATAAGTGAAGAATAGGAGTATTCTCATGAAAAAGCGGAGCGTGTCTCTCTCCCAATCAAGAATGCTAGGGTCCAGTCAAGCTTTATTGAAAATAAAAGTGCAATACTGAAAATAAAAGCACACAGACGCTCCAAGAAAAGCACATATGATGTGAAAGAATTAAAATATAGTTTCACTAGAGATGACCTGATAATTTTGACGATGAAGAAGGGGATGCCTTGGGCATCCCCAAGCTTAGACGCTTGAGTCTTCTTGAAATATGCTGGGGAGATCCATGGGAGCCTCCCCAAGCTTAAGCTCTTCACTCTTCTTGATCCTATTATATCATCCTTCTCTCTTGACCCTTGAAAACTTCCGTCACACCAAACTCAAAGTAGATCTCATTAGAGGGTTAGTGCATAATCAAAAATTCACATGTTCTATAGACGCAATATGATTTGTTACTTTAAACATTAGCTACAGCCACTGATGTTATGTGAAGCTCTTCCACCCAAAAAAGAATTTCACTCAACACTAGTAAAAGAGAGAATGCAAAATAAAAAGGCATAATCTGTCTAAAACAGAACAGTCCGCAAAGACGAATTTTTTCGAGGCACTTACGACGCTCAGATCGAAAACTCTGAACTAATGAAAGTTCAGACATTCATAAAGATTACGCACAAAAATTTCAGATTTAATTAACAATCTGGTGATTTTAGGAATTTCGTACAGTGAACAGCAAAAATCTGTTTCTGCGCAGCAATCAAAATTAAGCATCATCTTAACATTAGAGGCTACTCTTGGCACAACAATGCGAGAAAATAAAGATACAAAGGAGTTGCTACAGAAGTAAACACTCCTTGACTCAATAAAAGAAAAATTGCAGAAAAAAAAATGGGTTGCCTCCCATAAGCGCTTTTCTTTAACGCCTTTTAGCTAGGCACAAAGCATGCATCAAGTATTACCAAGTGAAGAAGCATCAACATTGTAATTTGTTCGAACAATAGAATCATAAGGTGGCTTAATCTTCTTCCTAGGAAAGTGTTCCATACCTTTCTTGAGAGGAAATTGATATTTTATATTCCCTTCTTTCATATCAATAATAGCACCTACAGTCTAAGAAAAGGTCTTCCCAGCACAATAGGGCATGATGGATTGCATTCAATATCCAAGACAATAAAATCAACGGGGACATAATTGTTGTTAACCATGATAAGAACATCATCAATTCTTCCCAAAGGTTTTTTAATAGTAGAATCAACAAGGTGAACATCCAAGTAACAATTTTCCAAAGGTGCTAAATCAAGCATATCATAAATCTTTTAGGCATAACAGAAATACTAGCACCAAGGTCACACAAAGCATTGCAATCAAAGTCATTCAATTTCATTTAATGATGGGCTCCCAACCATCTTCTAACTTCCTAGGGATAGAAGCTTCATGTTTTAATTTCTCTTCCCTAACTTGTATGAGAGCATTAGTAATATGTTTAGTAAAAGCCATGTTTATAGCACTAGCATTAGGACTTCTAGCTAGCTTTTGCAAGAACTTAATTACTTCAGAAATATTGCAACCATCAAAATCAAAGTCATTATCATCAAAAGTAATGGAGTTATTATCTTCCTTATTGCTAGAAATTTCAGCATCTTTATCAAGGACAGTTTCAGAGTTATCAGGCAATTTAGGACATTTTGCAATAGAAGTGGAAACATTACCAACACCAATTATCTTGCCATTAATGGTAGGAGGTTTGTTAACACTTGAGTTTGAAGCATTTTCAGAAGTAGTAATAGTATAAACTCTAGCAATATTATTCTTTCTAGCAATTTCATCCTCTCTTTCCCATCTAGCATGCAATTCAGCTAACATCCTCACATTGTTATCAATTTTAACTTGTATAGCATTGAGAGTTTTGCTCTCTTTAACATCATGAGGCATGTTCTTTAGTTTCAACAAGTCAACATCAAGAGCAAGACTATCAACTTTAGAGGAAAGCACATCAATTTTCCCAAATTTCTCCTCAACAGTTTTATTGAAAGCAGTTTGTGTACTAATAAAATCCTTAAGCATAACTTCAAGATCGAGGGTACACTCTTATTATTGTTGTAGGAGTTACTATAGGAATTTCCATAACCATTGCCACTATTAGAAGGATAGGGCCTATAATTGCTATTACCAAAATTATTCCTATAAGCATTGTTGTTGAAGTTATTATTTTTAATGAAGTTCACATCAACATGCTCTTCTTGAGCAACCAAAGAAGCTAAAGGAACATTATTTGGATCAACATGTGTTTGACCATTTGCAAGCATAGACATAATAGTATCAATTTTGGCACTCAAGGAGAGGTTTCCTCAACAGAATTTACCTTCTTACCTGTTGGAGCTCTCTCGGTGTGCCACTCAGAATAATTAATCATCATATCATCAAGAAGCTTTGTTGCAGCACCCAAAGTGATGGACATAAAGGTACCTCCAGCGGCCGAATCCAATAAATTCCTTGAAGAAAAATTTAATCCTGCATAGAAGGTTTGGATGATCATCCAAGTAGTCAGTCCATGAGTGGGACAATTTTTAACCAATGATTTCATTCTCTCCCATGCTTGAGCAACATGTTCATTATCAAATTGCTTAAAATTCATTATGCTACTTCTCAAAGAAATAATCTTAGCAGGAGGATAATATTTTCCAATAAAAGCATCTTTGCATTTAGTCCATGAATCAATACTATTTCTAGGCAAAGATAGCAACCATTCTTTAGCACGTCCTCTCAAGGAGAAAGGAAAAAGTTTCAGTTTAATAATATCACCATCTACTTCCTTGAGCTTTTGCATTTCACAAAGTTCAACAAAGTTATTAAGGTGAACAGCAGCATCATCAGTACTAACACCAGAAAATTGCTCTTTCATAACAAGATTTAAAAGTGCAGGTTTAATTTCATAAAATTCTGCTGAAGCAGCAGGTGGAGCAATAGGTGTGCATATGAAATCATTGTTGTTCGTGCTAGTGAAATCACACAACTTAGTGTTCTCAGGAGTACTCATTTTAGCAGAATAAAAACAGTACAGAAAATAACTTGAAAGTAAACTAGATGCAAGTAACTAATTTTTTTGTGTTTTTGATAATTGAAAGCAAACAAGATAAAATAAAATAAACTAAGCAAGACAAAAACAAAGTAAAGAGATTGGAAGCGTGAAACTCCCCTTGCAGAAGACTGCTGTCTCCCCGGCAACGGCGCCAGAAAAAGAGCTTGATGACGTGAATCACACGTCGTTGGGAGACCCCAAGAGGAAGGTATGATGTAGTCAGCAGCAAGTTTTCCCTCAGAAAGAAACCAAGGTTATCGAACCAGTAGGAGCAGCAACTCTTCAGAAGGTTGTTGGTGCCGCACGCGCAATACGATCACCAACGTGGAATCTGCACACAACACAATCAAACTACTTTGCCCCAACGAAACAGTGAGGTTGTCAATCTCACGGCTTGCTGAAAACAAAGGATTAAACGTATGGTGTGGAAAATGAGTATTAAATTGCAGAGAATGAAAAAGGAACAGTTTGCAGTTTGTGGTTGTTTAATCAGTGTAAAAGAATGGACCGGGGTCCACAGTTCACTAGTGGTGTCTCTCCATAAAAGATAACTAACATGTTGGGTGAACAAATTACAGCTGGGCAATTGACAAATAGTGAGCGCATGACAATGCATATACATGACATGTTGACTACTATGATATTTAATTGGGCATTACGACATAATACATAGACCGTTATCCAACAGCTCTATGACTAATAATCCACCGCCGGGTTGTCATCCGAGTCCCCCGTTGGTATTAAGTTGCAAGCAACGGATAATTGCATTAAGTAAAGTGCGTAATGTAAACAAACACATATGCCGTGGACATAGCATCGTTAGGTTATCCCTAGTGGCAACAGCACATCCACAACCTTAGAACTTTCTGTCACTGTCCCAGGTTAAACGAGGCATGAACCCACTATCTAGCATAAATACTCTCTCTTGGAGTTACAAGCATCTACTTGGCCAAAGCATCTACGAGTAACGGAAAGCATGCAAGATCTTAAATAACATAGATAGATTGATAATCAACTTGACATAATATTCAATATTCATCGGATCCCAGCAAACACAACATGTAGCATTACAATAATATGATCTTGATCATGTAGGGCAGCTCACAAGATCTAAACATGATGGCACAAAGTGGAGAGACAACCATCTAGCTACTGCTATGGACCCGTAGTCCAAGGATGAACTACTCACGCATCACTCCGGAGGCAGGCATGGCGATGTAGAAGCCTCCGGTGACGATTCCCCTCTCCGGCAGGGTGCCGGGAAGAGGTTCTGAACCCTCCCGAGCTAGGGTTGACGGCGGCGTCTCTGGAACTTTTCGTGGATATTTGCTCAGGCACTTAGGGTTTTCGCGTCGGGGGGAATAAGTAGGCGAAAGGGCGGCGGCTGACGACCCCCGAGGGGCCCACACCACCCTAGGGCGCAGAGGGGGGCCCCGCCCTAGTGCGTGTGGGGCCCTGGTGGCCCTCCTCTGCTGCTCCTTTGGTCCGTCAGGTGGTTCTGGTAAAATAGGACCCCGTGAAGTTTCGTCCAATTCCGAGAATATTTCCAGACTAGCTTTTCTGGAATACAAAAACAGCAGAAAACAGGAACTGGCACTTCGGCATCTTGTTAATAGGTTAGTCCCAAAAAATGTATAAAAGTGATATAAAGTAGATGCAAAACATGTAGCAATTGGTATAAAACAAGCATGGAACATCAAAAATTATAGATACGTTTGAGACGTATCAGGGCACAACTATTCACAATTGACCTCCAATGAAGTCATGCAAGAGATGCAATCTTTCAAAGTCCAAACCAAAATTGCACAAGACTCTCATGCCCGAGCTATTGGAATGAAACAAGGAGCTTCACTTGCTTTGAAGGCCAAGGTGGTTGAACACAATGAAGATCAAGATTGTGAAGATGTGTCCTCCATGGACCCCGAAGAACTCAAGATTGCTCATAGGGACTATGTGGCTCTTGCGGCAAGGACCTTTTGGAAGAACCCATCCAAAGCTAAAGCTCAAGTGGAGCAAAAGTTCAAATCTAGTGGTTACAAGGAGGGCAACCCAAAAATGAAGACTTGCTTCAATTGCCAAGATAGAATTCACTATGTTGCCGAGTGTCCCTATGAGAACCGTGAAGAACATGGAGGAAGGCTTGTTTCAAGAATGCCTCAAAGTCCCCTAGCAAGAAACCTTTCTTCAAGAAGAACCTTCCCAACAAGAAGCCTCCTTCAAGAATGGTATTGGTGACAAGAGAGGAGTACATGTCCGGGGGTGAGAGCGATGAAGAAGAAACCACAAGTGAAGTGGCCGCTATTGCCATTGCTTCATCAACATCATCATCTCTCTTCGAATCCCCCAATGAGAACGTCCCCATCCAATCCGCCAAGTGTTTCATGGCCAAGCACACCGAGGTATCATCTCCTTCCTCCTCCAAGACTATAAATGAAATGGATGATCTTATGAGTCTTAGATTAAAGGAAAAAAATGTTGCTTTGGATCGTTTCATGACTAACTTGCAAGGTGAAGCCAAGAAATGCTTTGAAGCTCTTATGAGCTATTATGGGCGGATTCAAGAGGAGCTTGATGAGAAGGAGACTTGAAAGAGAGTATGCTAATGATATTGCCGCTCTCACCGTGGCTCTTGAGGAAGAGCATGAACTTCGTGTTTCTCTTGAAGAGAAACTTGAAAATCTTGATGAGTCACAAAATTTGATCTTTTCTCAAATCATTAAAGAACGTGACCATGCAATTGCAAAATATAAGCTTTACAAGAAAGAAAAGGTTGATTTTGGTGTTGGTCATGATAGACTAACCGAGGAGCTAGAGAATGTCACCAAGGCTCACAAGGCCTTGGAGAGTGAACACTGTATTCTCACCAAGTCTTTTGAACAACTTCAAATAGAATCATCTAAAACTAATATTCCTAGTTCCTCTACTACTTCTTGTGATCATGCAAATGTCATTGAGGAAAATGCTACGTTGAAGGTCGAACTTGCCAAGGCCTCTAATTCCCAAAGCAAGTCTCTTGATGATCTTTTGTAAATGCAAAAGCCACACACTGGGAAAGAGGGTCTTGGTTATGTTGCCAAGAAGAAGAAGAACAAGAAGAAGGCCAAGCCCGCACAAGGAAAGAAGACTACCATTGCGAGTGGTGATGCCACAAGGGGCAACACTCCTCGTAGTGACTTTGCGGGACATACTAACCCCAACTGTATTCTTTATGTTGATTATTATGGGGATGTTTATGCTAAATATGTTGGTCCTTATGATGGTTCATTGCTTACTCTATTTGGGTTCCTAAGACCCTTGTTGCTAACAAAAGAGGACCCATTACGAGATGGTACCTAAAACCAAGCAATGATTTCTTGTAGGACTTTGCTTCCGGTGGGTCGAAATGGGTGATTGATAGTGGTTGCACAAGTCATATGACCGGAAGCAAGAAATCATGGAGGAGTTGAGACCAAATTCAAATCAATCAACCGTCACTTATGGAGATAATTCTAAAGCCAAGGTATCGGGTCTCGGCAAGGTGGTAGTTGCAAGGGATATCACCCTTGTGAATGTCATGCTTGTTGAGTCCCTCGGTTACAATTTACTTTCCGTTCGTACCGTTAATAAGATAGGTTTTGCCATTCACTTTGATATTGATATTGTGTTACTCATGTGGAGCAAGACTCTAAAGGTCGCTTACGTTGGGTATGTCGAAAATGAGTTGTTTGTGTAGACTTTTCGGAGTCAACCAACTCTGAAGCGATGTGCTTATTCGGAAAGGCCGGCGTGGGGTGGTTGTGGCATCGCCGCTTGTCCCATGTCAATATGAGAACTTTGCAAAGTCTTCACAAGGGTGGCCACGTTCTTGGACTAAAAGAGAATGTTTCTTTTTCTAGAGATCGTCTTTGTAGGGCTTGTGTTGAAGGAAAGATGCATGATTCTCCCACCCTAGCAAGACCATCAATTCATCAACAAGGATATTGGAAATTCTTCATGTTGATCTTTTGGTGCCGTGCCTCAACCTATTCTTGGTGGGAAGAAGTATTGTTTGGTGATTGTTGATGACTATTCAAGATTCACATGGTTTTATTTCTTCAAGTCGAAGAGTGAGACCCAACAAGCCATCATCGACTTCTCCAATGAAGTTCAACGTCAACACAATGTCCCTACATTGGCCATTAGAAGTAACAATGGCTCCGAGTTCAAGAACTACACCCTAAATGAGTTTCTTAGTGAAGAGTGAATTCGTCATCAATATTTCGCTGCGTATATCCCTCAACAAAATGGTGTAGCCGAGAGGAAGAACCGGACCCTTATGGATATGGCAAGGTCTATGTTGACGGAGTTCAAGACCCCACATATCATGTGGGCCGAGGCCATCTCCACGGCATGTCACTCATCTAACCGGCTCTACTTCCGCACGGAAAGTTCACTCCATATGAAATGCTTACCGGTAATAAGCCCAATATTTCCTACTACCGGGTGTTCGGTTTTAAGTGTTTCTATAATATCAAAGGTTATCGTTTATCTAAATTTGAGTCTAAGGCTTTAGAGGGTACTTTTGTTGGTTACGGTGCCGAATCCCACACTTATAGAATCTACGACAAGTCCTTCGGGATCGTTGTAGAATCTTGTAGTGTGGAGTTTGATGAGAATGACGGCTCCGAAGTGGCGCAATTTCATGTTCATGATGTAGATGATGAGGAACCTCAAGATGCAATAAGGCGAATGGGCATGGATTCTTTCGCCCAATCGAGATCCACCATGAGGCACCTCAAGAAGGACCTAGCTCCACTCATGTGGAAACTTCATCATCATCACAAGTTGAATCGGCACCCACTATGGAAGCAAATGATGCACCTACCCAAGAATAAGTCCAAGACCCTCCTAATGTTGACCAAGTTGCTATGCAAGAACCAAATTCTCCATTTGTTGATGCTAGCCAAGGTCAAGACCAAGATCAACCTTCTCCGTCTATTGTTGAAGATGTGCATATTGATGATCAAGGTCAATATTCCGGTCAAGACGGGGACACAAATGATCAAGATGATCAAGAGATTCCTCCAAGCTCTCGTGAGGAGATCGACACCCGTCGTCATGCAAGAAATGTCAAGACCATGGAAAGAAGACAACACTTGTTGGAAAATATTATTGGTGACTTGAAGAGCAAGGTTATGACTAGAAGACAATGTGCAAACTTTAGTGAACATCAAGCACACATATCCATGGTGGAACCAAAGAAAGTCTTTGAAGCTATTGAATATCCAATTGGTTGAATGCAATGCATGAAGAGCTCAACAACTTCAAGCGCAACAATGTATGGAAGCTAGTTCAGAAGCCAAAGGAGTGCCGCAATGTTATAGGCACTAAGTGGATATTCAAGAACAAGCAAGATGAACATGGCATGGTGGTGAGGAACAAGGCAAGATTGGTGGCTCAAGGTACTCTCAAGTTGAAGGCATTGATTTTGGAGAGACCTATGCTCCCGTGGCTCGCCTTGAGTCCATCCGTATCCTCCTTGCATATGCATCTCATCATAATTTTATCTTGCAACAAATGGATGTGAAAAGTGCTTTTCTAAATGGTCCACTTAAAGAATTAGTATATGTTAAGCAATCACCGGGTTTTGAGGATCCCAAACTCCCTAACCATGTCTACAAGCTCGATAAGGCGCTCTTTTCACCCTTTTTTGGAAAACTGTTTACACCATCTTGAGAAACACTATCAATGTCAAGTTTGGGGAAAAGGTTTGGTCCGCAAGTGGTTGGTTATTGTTCAAGCAAGGAATGGGGACAAGAAATTGGATGTGTTGGATTACATGTGGCATGAGATGCGCTCCGTGGTTCTCAAGACCAAGGTTCCCATCTATGGTCCATACCTTCAGAAGCTTTTCATCATCAAGCTTGACACGGCCCTTCTCAACAACTACGAAACGGTTTCGCCTACTCTCCTCTCTATTCCCGCTTCTAGGGATAATTCTTCGGATGAGGATGCTCCTGCCGCTTCTCCTTGCAAGCGTGCTCGCACCACTGAGAGTGGCCCTAGCTCTTCTCAAGGAGCTTCTAAGAAGTACAATTTGAGAAAGATGTTTCAAAGGAGGAATTGCTTCTTTGTTGATTACCAGGACAAGGGATTCAAGGCCTATCAAAAGCAAAAGGCATACAACCGCAACCAACGAGCCATAATGACAAAGCTTGAACTTCCATATCCCGACAGCTCCGCGGAAGTTTCTGAAAAAACATGAAGTCCAACAACACTTATTGGTTTGGCGATGATGCTTCCTCCCTTGGTGAGTTTTGGCCCGGGAACTTGGCTGTTCTAGCTCCGGTCCGTCTGCTGCTGCTCCTGCTGGTGAATATGTTGACGAGGAGAATGACGACGACGTCTTTGACGAGTGATCTCTTGGGCACCTCTCTTCACTTCCTTCCTTTTTGGTGTCTTGATGCCAAAGGGGGAGAAAGTTCTCCGGGATTTGCATTTATGCATGGCATGTGTTTTCTCGTTGCATTTCGTTTAGTTGAACTCTATTTGGTCTTGTTCGTGAACTTATTTATCTATCCTTATTGTATCGTGGGACTATGTGATGTGTTGGTTAAATTATTGTATGAGGATGAGACTATGGATTTCGGTATTCGGGTTTATCTATGGTTGAAATCTTATGATATTGTGCATTGACATTGTTTATACACCATTTGGCACAAGGTATGGTCTTCATCTCAAAATCTCAACCAATTTGGTTATGTCTCATCTTGTGCAATTGTTATTGGTATATCATGTTGTTTATATCTTGTTGGGAATGTTTCCCTCCTTATGTGTGTATTTACATTCCAAGGCAAACAAATTATATGCACACATTTAGGGGGAGCCATTTCCATTTTGTTAAGAAACATGATCTAGTGTGGATTTTTATTGCAAATCCTAGTGTTGTCATCTAACACCAAAAGGAGGAGATTGAAAGAACATTTATTTTCCCTCTGTGTTTTGTGTGTTAGAAAACAACACTAGTGATATTTTTAATATGATGCTAAGTGGTGCAGGTTTTAAATGTGTTCGTCAAATGTGCATCACACCAAAAAGGAGTTTGAGAAATATGCGAAAAAGGTGAATGCGTGAGGTTATGGCAGGCCAGCCTCTAGTGCACTGCCAGGCCAACCTAGGCTGGGCTCGAGGCTGGCCGCCTCAGGCACCCTGCCAGCCTCCTTCAGCAAGTCCAGGCCGGCCCAGGCTGGGCTCGAGGCTGGCCGCCTCAGGCACCAGACTAGCCTCCAGGCCGGCCAGGCTAGGCCCCAGCCTGGGCTCGAGGCTGGCCGCCTCAGGCACCAGACCAGCCTCCAGGCCGGCCAGGCTGGGCTCGAGGATGGCCGCTCTGCTCACTCGACTGGAAGTCAAAGTTTCCATGCCAGCCTCCAGGCCGGCCAGGCTGGGCCCCAGGCCGGCGTCGCGCAGGAAAATATCCCCTCCCCAACAGCCATATTTCGGGAGGGGGTATAAATACCCCTCCACCTACCTCCAGCCTCCCCAAGCTTCAGATTCTCTCTTCTCCATTAAAAGCAAAGCTTCAAGCTCATAGATCTCCCAATTCCTCCTACCAAACTTGCTCATACTTGAAGGATTGAAGGAGAAGGCCCCGATCTACATCATCACCAAAGCGTTCTTCATTTCCCCCTAATTCACTTGAGCGATTCGAGCCTAGTGTTTCCACTAGGAAAATCTAGTCATCTTGTTGTACTTGCTTGTTACTTTTGTGTAGCAGGTGTTGTGGTGCTTGGGAGCCCTAATCCTTTTGTGGGCTGAGCCTCAAGTTTGTTGTAAGGCCTCCGAATTCCGCCTTGAAGGATTCCGATAGTGCAAGGTGAACCGAACTTTTGGGCAAGATTTATCGAGAGTTATCATTAAATTTATGGTGAGACATATTGTGCTAAGAGATCTAAGATAAGACAACCTTTTTTTCGTTTCTCTCTCCTCCACCTCAGCAATCGTCCTACATAGCAACGCTAAGATATAACCATTGTACATGCCCTAATGTTAGACAATTAGCTTATTAAAATAGTAGTAATATATATGACATCAAATTGGTATATTACGATAGTACATTTCAAAACGGATCTAGAGATGCTAATTTAGTGTAATGAATGCAACTACATTTCTGTGTAAAGTTGATCAAAATATTAAAATGATGACTTAGGATAAAATCTAGATGTACACTTATTCGCACACGGAGAGAGTATACTACAGCTACGTGCACATGCGTCCCTGTCCCGTTCCAACCGTGTGGCTCATTCGTGAGGGTCGCATCTGCAATCAGCACGTCTTGCTCGTGCCGGTTGAATGACCCGGAAGAAAGATTAGGACGAGCTTGTGGACCCCATCCCCACACCACCCTTCGACTCAAAACACGATAGCTGACCCAACCAACTGCGTTAAGTTTGAGTTGACGCATCACGCATGTGCATCCTAAAAGGTCTGATCCTAGATAGAAACAAGGAGATAAGGCATATTGCTCTAATAGAAATCCAAAAAACAAAAAAATTGAAATATGCCTTGACGTGGATCCTATCCCTGAGGTCTGAGCAAAACTATCTGCGGTGCAATATCCCAGTATGAATACCCAGGCCCGTCGATGAGGGTGAGCGACATGAGCGATCGATCAGGGCCCCCGAAAAATTAGGGCCCCCAAATAACGGTTTATTACTAGGCTTGAGCGTGATTAGTTAGAAGCACGTCACGTACATCTTAATAAGCGGAGAAAAACAAAGAAATAACACATCGGCTGTGTGCATCTTGGTTATGCAGAGGCTGAATGTAATACTTAAACCTTTTAAGTAATAAAACTTCCTTTATCTAAAAAAACGTATGGTTGTACCGTATTTTTAGGGATCACACAACAGCAACACAGCTGCGCCAGGCGCAAGTTAGGTAACACGGCTTGGTCTTCTACTACGTGCGATGACCTGATCTGATTGTGCGACGACCGGCGGGCCTGTTCACCTGCGTGGCTTCGTTCGGCCTCAGGCCTCAACGATACGAGCCTTCTCACCAGCGATGTGGCGATCGACTTCATACTCTCGTGGCGTCTGATTTCACCTCATGCGAATGCGGCAACGCCCCCGACGACCGATGTCTGCCCTGAACCTGCCGGCGCCCGGTGATTCATTGAATCAAATCTGCAATTAGGTCAATACCTTCTCCATGTCTCCATAGATTAGTAAATCTAGTCAATCACTTAAAATTTCCAAGCCTGATCAATTTGTCTTTTCCATTCAAGCGATTGATTCGTTCATGAAGATATAGCAGAATAAAATATCGTACTCTTCTATTTTTCTTTAGGAATATAAGGAACCATGCCTCACGCTCTTCAGCACCATCAATAAATTGCTCTAATAATTTATGGTTTTGCTAATTCTTAGTCGACTGAGATTTAAGCAAATTCTCTTATTTCTCAGTCGACTTTCTATCCGTTAGATCTTACGTGGAGATTCGCGTTGATAAACACAAGGATCGGGTAAAAGAAATTCCGCCGCGTCAGCTAGAGCATTCGAACACCCGACCTACGGATGCCACGGATGGTCCTAACCAGCACAGCAGATGAGCCCTCATGTCTAGCTTTTGTCGCTACTTTGTATAGTACAGTACGTCCTAAAGCCTAGTTCTTTTGTTTATTCTTTTCTTTGTGGTGCGTAACCAGCTATATAAATTGTATTAAATTTAATAGGACAAAGATGAAGTTTTATCCTTGTATTGTTGATTTTTTTCTCTATTTGGAAGTCGGGTTGTAACTAGATTTTTTTTTATCCGATTACAAATCGAGTTGCAATTGAATATTTCTCTAGTTGCAAGTCGGGTTGTAACTGAATTTTTTTTTGTCCAATTACAAGTCGAGATGTAACTGAGTTTTCCTCTAGTCACAAGTCGGCTTGTAACTGAAATTTTTTTATCCAATTGCAAGTCGAGTTGCAACTGAGTTTTTTGTTAGTTGCAAGTCTCAGTTGCAACCACACCCGCAACTAAAAAAAATCTCAGTTGCAACCGCACTCGCAACTGGATAAAAAAAAACTCAATTGCAACCACACCCGCAACTGGAAAAAAAATCTCAGTCGCAACTGGATAAAAAAAACTCAGTTGCAACCACACCCGCAACTGGGAAAAAAATCTCAGTTGCAACCACACTCGCAACTAGATGCAACTGGAAAAAAAAATCGATTTGCAACCTCACCCACACTAGAAAATATCATTTCCCTATTTTCTCACTAACTATTTATAAATTTTTCTCTCATTTCACTGATACCATTCGTTTGGCTTGTCTTAAGAAAAGAACAGAAGAAAACTCACGGAACCCATACAACGTATATGCAAGTACCAAGCAAGCCAAAAAAAAGGAAAATGGTTTCAGCCCGGCCCAACACATGCTTTGCAGCGTATAAAGCCCATAGTGCTTTCGTTAACCAGGAGGAAATAGTAATGGATCGGGAGATTAACTTAAGATCGCTGCACAACGTTAGTGACATCATTCGACTGAGAATTATGTTAGTTCTCAGTCGATTGAGCCTTAGTCACACCCAATAATTTATGTTGGTCACGGTATTATTCTGTTTTCTTGATTAACTTATTAACTGGTCTCATAATTCAATTCAAATTATTTAGTTTGTTTATAAAGTAGGAAGAATCATAAACTTTAGTGCTACATTTATACTATCTTAATATCAATATTTGGTCTATTCGTGCTAAAATTATATGATTAAGTGGATATATTAGTGAGATACAATTTTTATAAAAGATAGGGCCTCATTTGACAATTGGCACCGGGACCCCCGATTTCTAGAGACGGTCCTGTGAATACCCGTACCAGTACGTGTGAGTGCTACGCGTAGCTCGAGTCACCGCAAAGCCTCGCATAGTCTGGTCGGAAATAAGTAAAGGTCCAAATGAAGATTCGGTAGGAGGCAAACCTGGCCCGGAAGAGCAGCGAAGTCTGCAACCTCCACAGGACCACAGAAAGAATGGAGTGGAGATTTCTGGCTCCGGGCACGGTGTTCCCTCTGTTTAAAAAAAAGATCAAAAAACATATTTCTAATTTTGAATTTTTTTGAGAGAATTCTGCATGTTATTAATTATGTATCTCGCAAACGTGCAAAATCTCGATTCGAAATAATTTATATTCTAAACTACACAAAATGACAAAATCTTATATATTTTGGAGATTTGAAGAAGTTTAATTTTCATCCTAAAACTTTAGTTTGGTTCAAAACAAACCTCGAACTCTTGAAAAAGTTCACGCCTTTCAAAGTGAAGGAAAGAGCATGGTGGCATGAATCTACCACAAGATTTCTCAACATACTGATGATGAAAAATACCGCCAACAAGCATAATGGCATCACAGGAAGATACGAACGAGGTGGTGGTGCAGGCAACCAGGGTTCCAAACGGGTCAAACGAGGTCTAGCGGCGATGAGGAATCACGCGACACATACTATCTAGACTAGACGATGACAAAGTGGTGATGGGATGTATGAGATTTAGCGTCCGTGTGAGGATTTTGACTGAGTGTAGCGGACAAATGTAGATTATGTTCCCATTCGTTCAAGCGTACCTTTTTTCGCGTGTCGCATGTTGTCCACGTAAGCTTTTTCTCGAGTTAGATTGGTTATGTACTCTTCCAAAGTTTAGGATTCATTTTAGACTAAATGGAGTTTTAGGACCAATAATAACTTTCTTGAGAGTTTAAGAATGAAAAATTAGACTTTCTTCTGCTAGAAATATTTTTACACTTTGTAATGTGTTCGGGAGCTCATCGCTAACTATTGTACGGATTATTAGTTAACCAATAAAGCTTCTTCTCACTGTAGAAAAATATTCTTGCGCAACATGGTCGATTGTCTCTCCCTACGATTTGAGCGAAGATCCGCCACTGACCGTGATGATTTCATAAGTGTGTATAATACGGAAAAAAATGAAGAGATTTAAGAAAGGCCACGCAGCCCAGTGGTCATGACAGCACCTGTCCGCTAGATCCACTTTTTTGCAGACAAGTAGTACTCCATCTTTCTCTCCATCGGCAAACGCGGTTTTGATCACAGTTGGAACAAAGAAAAGGGAAGAAACCAAACCCGAGGAAAGAGCCCCGCGACCTAGTGGGCAGGCAGTAGTACAGTGGTGGGCGGTCGCGAGGAAGATATGCCTCGGGAGAAGCCCCCGGCGGAGGTCCCGGAGGTGGTGGAGATGGGGGAGGCGGAGGAGCCGCAGGAGGAGCGGTGGGCGCGGCTGCTGCCGGAGCTCCTCCAGGAGGTGGTGCGGCGCGTCGAGGCGTCCGGCGGCGAGCGCTGGCCGGCTCGCAAGGACGTCGTCTCCTGCGCCTGCGTCTGCCGCCGCTGGCGGGACGCCGCCGTCGCCGTCGTGCGCCCGCCTGCCTTGTCCGGCAAGATCACCTTCCCGTCCTCGCTCAAGCAGGTGAGAACGGGAGCTGCGCCTGCCCATGTGCTTTCATACATACCCGTCGATTGGTTAGGGGTCGCTGCTTCCGTTCGGTGCGTGTGGTGCTGTACGGCCGTGGAAATCCCCATTCCAAAGTCGGGATTTTTAGGATGACTCGTGATGCGATTTCCCCCTTTTCGATCCGTAACATTCCCCAACATGGTTCCTCAGTTCCTCTCTTGGATGAGTCTTGAGCCATCAGATTAAGGCACTTTATTTGATAAGCCTGAGCTGACAAATTTCACACTTGCATATTAGTTTCCATAGATTCTGAGATTGCTTACTCGTACAATTTTGACTTGTAGATATAACTGCGATAGTTTTTGTAGTTCCTTCACATGAGACTAGCCATAGTGGGAGTATAACATAGCTAGTAACTTCAAAACTTCAATGCCACGTAGGCAAAAAAGGTGATGTGGCAAGTAATTAGTTAGGAGAGAGGAGGTTGGAGTAACATAGCTAATTAATGTGAGTCTATAACCTAATTAATGAAGACTTGCATACATCACATATCCCAATCTATAACCTAATTAATGAAGTAATGAAGACTTGCATGACACCACACTTATGTTACTACCCACTATAGAGGAACATGTGCATGTTACTACTTTTGTTACTCCCCACTATGAGTAGTCTGAATCTCACAGGGAACGGTTCGATCCCCACAGGAAACTGGACAGGTTCGTGCCAATCAAAGAGGTCTTTAATGGGTTCTTATACTAGTTTAGGTAAAAGGTGTGCGGGTCTAATAAAGTACAGTCTTCTCCTCGTTCGTGGTTTAGGGGAGACTAATTAGGGCGGTTTCAATGAAGCTTGGCCTGTTGGCAGGTTTTGCATATCTTTGGTAATCAGATAGGCTTGCATATTTTGTGTGCCCGATGACAGAAATGGGATTAGTCGGGCTTTGCATGGCAAATCTTCCACAATAAGAAATTCTTCCTTGTGTATGGTGATTAACACGGTTTACTAATGTGTGCGTGAAGCTATTTTCTCATATGTTCGAGGGAGTGATTTTTAGTTACTTAGGACTGAGTGTAGAAGTTTCTTACACCATGTTATCAAACAGCCAGGGCCAAGGGAGTTCCCAATGCAGTGTTTTATCAAACGGAATAAGAAGAACTCTACGTTCTACCTCTATCTCGGCTTGACAACTGGTAAGTCTATCTGATGCATGTACTGCCTTGATTTTCGCACATTTATTTTGTGTTGCATATCCATACGTATAGATATCCAATCGGTTTTTGTTCCATCTAAAAAATAAGGCACATGACTTTCTTTTCCTTTGATTGCCAAGCTGCCTCCTTTTTCGTGGATTCTATTATTTCTGTGTAGGACACTTGATAGTCAGCAGTATTCTTTCTGCATAAATTGCTTTTATATCTCACTCTGTAAGTCTTTAAACCTTTACTTGGAATTTTATCATTAGTTTCTCCTAGTCGATCCACCTGTTCATGTATTGTGAGCAGCAATTTTCTCAACCAAATCCTGTGTGCACAAGGATAAAGTGTGCTCTGTTGCTATATTATATTACCAGTTACCACATGATGCCCCATATAATTTACTATACCATCATAAAGTCATTTGACCATTCTTACTATCAAATACGTGTGATAATTAGTAGTTTAAGACATATTGTTTGTGTCTGACAGCTACTGTAGATAAAGGGAAGTTTCTTATGGCCGCGAGAAGGTTTAGACGTGGCCCCCATACTGAGTACATTATATCCCTTGACGCCGACGACCTGTCACAAGGGAGCAATGCATATTTGGGGAAATTGAGGTGAGGTTCTATACGGTTGTAGAGTTCGCTTTAACTTTCCATGTTAACTTTTAGTCTTTTATTTTGATTCTGCTAAGTGCTCAAATTTCGTGGAGTCATATATTGGTGCCTATAGCGGACACAAAAAGGGTTATGATTTATGATGCACGCCTAGGTCCATATGAGAAAACAACCATTGGACAGTATAGGACATTCGAGTTTCAAACTTCCTGTTAGTACCATTTCTTCACTTTGTGCTACTAATATGATTTAATGGTCAAAGAATGTAGCATACAATATTGTAAAGCAAACCCTTTGACCTGCTGAAGTATCTCCATTATGTCTCATGACTCTAAACTCTTAAGTTTTAGTATTTGCTCTTTTGGTAATGTGCAAGCTATTCTCCTTTTTGTATTTGCTTCACGTTTGCTGGGTTTTGCCTCTGCTTTTTTGTTTCGGGATGGATCTCTGTTTTAATTCCAACTCCTTACGGTAACATTATGGACAAAGTCCGTTTTACTCTTAAGTATAGCATTTGTCCATAACCCTGTGAAGTTTTTTGGCCAACGTCGAATACTGAAGCACTTAACTCCCGAAGGCAGTTTTGAATGCGGTAGTCTATATGCGGTGAAGATGTCATCGTTTCTTAGGGTATATTT
Source organism: Poa pratensis (assembly GCA_947311845.1). NCBI lineage: Eukaryota > Viridiplantae > Streptophyta > Magnoliopsida > Poales > Poaceae > Poa > Poa pratensis. The sequence continues at coordinate 41,605,888 of CAMZMU010000055.1, read as the reverse complement.
GGGTTGTTTCCATAACCTACCCTTCTGTTTTTTAATCATATGACCAACATTTTGGTCCTTGTTTGGATGGTTGCCATTATTTGCATTCCCATGCCCCTTTGCCCACTCCACTCAGTTCATCCGTCTTGACAACATTGGCCAAATCATGGGCAAGCAAAACCCTAGCTAGTGAAATTTTTGGTGGGATGGGCTTGGGCATAAACCAAACACAACCTGAAGGCAGTTTGTCCTACGTGACAGCTATCTCTTCTCTCGCCTGCCACCTCCATGTGACAACGAAATTCAGTCACTCCTTTGTTCACTTCCTGGCGTCGTCGATGCGGAGGAAGAGGGCTTTCCCAAAATTTATTTCGCTGTTGCCCCTTTCCGCGTGCCACCGCCTTCTGTCTCGTACCCTGGCCCCATGTGTGTCTACTTCCTCTTGTTACCAGTACAATAAGGAACGTGTCTTCCAGCTTGTGCGTCATGCATCTATAATTAGTAATCAGATGCACGCAGAAGAGTTACCCTTCTGATCAGATCGGCTATCTTGACATACATTTGGTTTCTGACTTTTTAGGCTTTGGCCAAACACTAGTGATCATTAATTATTGCTCCGGTCAAGACGAACTCTGTCCAGAAAGTGAAGCGGAAAAATGTAGTACTAATAAAAGTGTATCCAGACAGATGTGATACTTTGAAGAAGTATGCATCTTCAGTATGGTCCTCCCCTGTTGGTATTTATTTTCAAAAATAATCCTTCATATTCTTCTAATTGATTGCTGAACTTTAGAGGCGATTAATTTACCAAACTCTTGGAATTTGAATTCCCCATTTTATGCCACTTCCCTAGGTTATGCAGATAATTTCGATTGCTAGTTATATGTATGTGCTTATTTGGTGTTTTGCCCAGTGATATGACTGCTTCTTCTGTACCCTATTTAGATCTGATTTTTGGGGAACAAACTTCAAAGTGTATGATAGCAAGCCACCATATGATGGCGCTAAAGCATCAAGTAGTCGATCTAGTCGGCGTTTTGGAAGCAGAAGAATAAGTCCCCAAGTATCGTCGGGGAACTATGAGGTTGGACAGCTTTCGTACAAATACAACCTGCTCAAATCCAGAGGCCCCAGGAGAATGTACTGTGCACTGGAGTGCGCTTCAACTCAAGAGACCTGGGGAAACTCCCTCAAGACAAAGCCCCGAAAGCCCATGGGGACCACGGTTTTAAGAAACAAAGCTCCCCGCTGGCATGAGCACTTGCAGTGCTGGTGCTTGAACTTCCATGGGCGGGTAACAGTTGCATCGGTCAAGAATTTCCAGCTGGCTGCCGCTGCTGACCCCAACAACCCTACTAGCTCCAAGGATGAGGAGACGGTTCTTCTGCAATTCGGTAAGGTCGATGATGATATCTTCACAATGGATTATCGGCAGCCACTCTCAGCATTCAAGCATTCGCCATCAGCCTCAGCAGCTTTGGCACCAAGCTAGCTTGTGAATAGCAATGTGGTGATGCTCGATATGTTGCCATGTGGTTGTGGCAGTGGATGCATCCGCGAGTGTTGTTGTGTCTCAGTAATGTTCTTTTTATGTTTCTTTTTCTTTTTAGTTTGTATGTGAAGATACTCTGTATCATGCCTTGTATGAGAAATGTACGGTTCGTTGAATGAATTTCGTTCCAAGATGGGAATTACTCAAGATCTTGCTGTCTTGGTGAAGTCTTTTAAGCCTTTATGTCGCTGGATTTCAATCAGAACAAACTTGGTAATGGAAATGGGGAGTTTTGGCCCGTCTCCATCAGTACAAACTTGGTAATGGAAGATTCCAGAACAAGGCAGCCATGTACGGTGATCATTTCAGTGAGCTCCGTTGTACAAGTCAAAGGTCCAGCATGCACGTTTGAGACGGCAGCCATTTTCCACGGGAAATGAAAGCGACAAGATGAACCCATCGCTACTACCAAGCATTTTCCATCGCTACTACGCATATACTTTTCCAAACGTGCAATGTTTTTAGAAAACGGAACTTCTCCAAACGAGGGAGCCTGAGGTCACCAGGCAATCAAAGATCACCGTACACAGCCGAACTATGGCAGTAAAAAAAACACCGAGTCATGCATCAGCTAGAACCCGAAGACGTACGTCCCTAAGCTAATACTGGTAGTTGTCTGCGGTGCTGGCTCTTCCGACCTCCGCCTCCAGCGTCTCCATCTGCTGCTCCAGCAGCCTCAGCCTCCGGTTCATGCGGTCCAGCCTCTCCCGAGCCGCCTCGTCGAACGGCGACACGGTGGTGGCCTCCTGCCCGGCGCCGTGGGTGACGGCCGCGGTGTTGGCGCCGGCGAGGCCCGCGTCCCCCGCCTGGAGCCTAGACGTCTTCGATGAGCCTCCTCTCTGCTTCCTCCCGAGCATGACTGACAGGCTGAGCACTGGCGGGTTGGGATAGAGTGGCTGGAGGAGACGTGCTGGACTGCCCGGCTAGTGGAGGCCGGCTGGCTTTTATGCAGGAGCGCGGCACGGGAGACTTGGAGGAGGGGCTGGACGTGCTGCCGGAGTGCCTTGGCGTGGAGGTCACCGCGCGTAACATATCATCGAGCTGGGTTCCTGCCTTCCTGGTCAACATAACTGTGCTGGGTCAAGAGTCGTCTCACCCGGCGACTTGGACGGTCCCGACCCGTAGCTGACGGGCCGGAAAGATCAAAGATTCCCGGCGCCGGCGGGTACACCGGGGAAGGAAATTAAAGGCCAAGTCGCCGGACGTTCCGTGAATAATCGTGCATGCACGGTCGTCCATGGATGTGTAACTGCTGCATATTTGCGTCACTCAAACAGATGGATCGGCTGTGTAGCTGCATATTAGCCGATTTTTTTTGTTGTTGCATATTAGCCGAATCGCCGGCCGACGGGCGTTATTTGGGGAACTGGGATGGCGATGTGAGTTGCCAGGTGGAAGTGCATGCAAGAGGTGCCTGTTGCGTCACTGCATGCGCATATGGGGCATGGACATTGCTTGGTCGGTCGCGCGCGTTGACCGGTCGACCAAGTAGTTCACGCAGGAGCGCATCATACACGTACCTAGCACTCCTAGCACAAACCTCAAAACACCTTGCGATCAGAGAGTGGACTAATGACTCCCGAGCTACATGGATCTCGTTTCTAAAAAAGTTGGGTCACTTTTGAGTTTCTAAAAATCGTGAAAAAAATCTCAGATGTAAATAATATCAAGATCTACAAGTGTGCAAAATTTTAAATTGAAATACGTTCTATTGTGGGCTGAGCAAAAAATGATAAATTGGTGGTGAATAGTACACAGTTTCAAAAACCTCCCACCAAACCCTCCCCACCCCTTCCAGATCTCTTTTGCTAGAAGCTTCTTCACCGACGAGCAGGTAAGAAGCACCATTGTCGGTACACGAGATCCGAGTTAGACGATCGTAAATTATGACCAATCATACGCTAAAAGTTCTGCCGCAACACATCAACGACAAACCGCACTGTCAGTCACTAATCATAACCTGAGTACCTAGTTTCCAATGGCCTCCTCTCGTGCACTTTATAAACATATGCGCATCATGCACGAGGGGGGTTGGAACAACATGAAACACAATAGTGCCTCGACGAATGGAAGCAATAGTAATGCAAACTCTTCCAAAGTGAAGATATCATTTATTACGGGGAGGGGTTACGTGATCACTCATCATGCATTACAAGCCAGCATAAAGTGAATTATGTCTATTTTACATAGAAAGTTTAACAAAAGGCCTAAGACGTCAGAAGTAACCGCGACGTCCCATTCCACAACCCCAAGCTGCTGACTGGGAGCCCCATGCTACTCGTCTATGTTGATGTCGGTGTAGAAACCACCCTTCGTGGGGGGCAACCTCCTCTGCAATACATACATCAACGAAACAAGGTTGGGTAAACAAGTAACTACATGTCGAGGTTGAAGTAATGCGGCGCATGAGCTCGTGGAACCATGGAGAGGGAGGAAGCTCATGCAGAAAATTTGGTTGCCTCCCGCTGAAACCCTCTCCACCCCTCCCCATCGAGATCACTTTCTTCCAGTAAAATAATGTTCGTTCATTAATACAATTTCGATGACTTTTACACAAAATGAAAAACAAGATAAAAAAGACATAAAATAGGAGAAGATAATTCAGATAGGAGCACCCTACCGTGACCTAACCTCCTCCCCCCGTGACCTAACCTCCTCCCCCGTGCGGCGGCGCCGCGCCGCACCGGGGAGTCTCCCGTCGCTGCCTTCCGTCCCCCCTTCTCGAACCTCTCCTTCCGCCGCCGTCGCCCGAGGCTTCGCAGGGCTTCGTCCCTGTGGTGTGGCGGCGGCGGCGGCGCTTCCTCGGCCGAATCGCGCCGAAGGGGAGCGCCCCTTTCTCGGCCGATCCACGGCAGCGGCGCAGGACGACGGCGGCCAAGGGGTTGCGCGAGGACGGCGGCATCAGGCGGAGCGTGCCTGATCTACCCATTGGGCAGACGGGCTGTTTCGACCGGCTGCCTCCGATCCGTCGACCACGCAGCCTCTAGGCTCGGCCAACGCCGGCATGAGGATATGGTTGTTGGCGGCGGCCTTCTTCTTCGCCGAAGACGGACTGCTAGGGCTGGATGTGGTTGATTCCCCATCTAACCCCGGGATGGTCGATTGCGTGGGGGTTCGGCCTGAATAAAGGCGGTGGTCCTAGGGTTCCAAATCGTGAGAAGACGAAGATCTGCTTGACGCCGGTACCTTGATCTGGCAAGAGTGTCGAGTTTCGGAATGCTCCGCCGGTGATCTTTCATGGGCTAATGCCTAGAGATTGCTGGATCAGAGGGATTCGGTCGCGCCGGAGGAGCGGCGTGAAGCTCTACTTCTGTGCCATCATGGGCAAATCCATGGTGTAGTCAGAGGCGGGGAATGTCATGAAAGCTGAGATTAAAGGACTAGCAAATGGTGATTCGAGACTTTGCGTCGATGAGGAACTTGCTTGGAGTTGCAGGAGGCGGATCAGCGGTATGTTAGTGGAGGCAACATCACAGGTGAAGTTCAACGTTCTACCTTTCAGGGTGAAAATCCAAGACCTGACCTTAATTGGTTGTGCCTGTCAATGCTCTTGCTGAAGACATTGTTTTGAGAGCGGGGACTATTATCTTCAGGGTGAAAACCTAAGGTCTGGCCTTAATTGGTTGTGCCTGGCACTGTTCTTCTTGAAGACGTTGCTTTTGAAGATTTGGACATCAGGTGGTGTCTTGGTGGTGGTTGTGCGGCTGCTGCAATGACTGTAACTCTGTAGCGGGACTTTTCTTTTTATTTCTTCTTCTTATTGTCTTTCGGCTATGTGCATCCGTAACAACTCTGATTGTTGCGTTGTTCCAGAGGCTGGGTGTAATTTATATCTTCGCGATATTAATATACATTCTTTATCTAAAAAAAAAAGAGCACCCTACAGAGGTGAGGGCCTGTCACCAATGTTTATAAAATAAAAAAAATGTCACTCACACACACATGGGCGTTTTGGGCCTTACATCACTTTTTTAAGCCCAGTAAACATGTTGTATTCTTTTGCATTGTCCACACTTTTTGCAACTCTCAACTCTAAACAACAGTCAAGCTGATTCCGTGATTCGTCATGAGGACACCCTCGTGGGCCTTGCCTCTGGTTTATCTGTTCTTCAACCTCCGTCCCTCCGAGCTAGCCGGCGGCCGGACCCTAGCGCCTGCATTGCGAGGCAACAAGGAGAAGAGGAGGCATGTGTGGTTGATGCCAGCTACTACGCGGGAGGTCCCGACTGGATGGTTCCCGTTCTGGTGCCAGCAGCAACTGCCTGACCGTGTGTCACATTTAATCGGTGCCACTGCAAAATGCCTTGCTGTGGCATACGTACTGCATCGTTTCCGTATTTATTGGTTAGTATGCATGTTCAAATGCGTGGCGTGGTGCTTTCCGCGTGATCTCTCTATCAACGTCAGACAAGCAAGCCAGTTGGCAGTTCCCGATCCATATATACGTACGAATTGAATAGTAAGTACGATATTTTCCAAATCCGTGAAAAGAAGGGAGCATGTGCAACTTGGGGGGTCGTGGTGGCTCCGCCGCCGTTCAGCTCGCTCGTTCGTTCGTTTTGAGGCATAAACTGAAACAGAAATGCAGGTACCAATTTGTTGTAACATAAGGATGACTCCAACGGGGCGACGCAAACGGACGCGTTTGGTCCGCGTTTGATCCGTTTGCGTCGCCAAAAGGACCCATGTTCGACCCACGTCCGTCCCTTTCCGGCCACTGCCCCTAACGGGCCGACGCATTGAGTCCGCCGGCCAGGGTTTTTGATCATTTTGATCATTTTCGGGCATGATCGTTTCCACGCCCCCAAAACATTACAAGTTGCGGCAATCGGCCATGTCCCCAGGTGTGCCCAAAACATTACAAGTTGCGGCCATCGGCCATGTCCCCAGGTGTGCCCAAAATATTACAAATTTCGGCCACCGGCCATGTTTTTCCGGCCATGTTGGCCATAGTTCAACACAAATATGTAGAAGAGACCGAGAATAGATCAAACCTGATCCATGTACTGCCTTTGCTTCTTCTCGTAGTAGGCCTTCTTCCTAGGGGTGAAGGTGGAGATGTCCATGTCCATGATCCTGGCCTCCTCGGCGCGTAGGGCGAGTTCAAGGTCTTTGGCCTTGAGCTCCACCTCCCTGGCCTTCACGTCGGACTCCTTGGTCCTTGCCTCGGCCTCCTTGCCCCTGATCTCGACCTCCGCCGCCCGGGTCCGAGCGTTTCTCCTCCTCTATGTCAAGCCTCTTCTTTTGCAATTCGAAGTAGAGCTTCGAAGCCGCCTCTCTCTCGAGGCGTTCCTTTTCTCTCCTCTCTTTCCTCTTGTCACAGGTCTTATCCTTTTGGGATAGGAACCCGCTCAAAGTCTCTTTCAACGCAAGGGTCGTTGCATCGCGCTTCTGCTCGGCCTTGGAGTTGTTCTTCCCCCTTGGCCTCCCGTCCTTCTCCTTCTCCGTTGTGCCATCTCCTTGTAAACACCAAGATGTCCCGCTTGTCCCGCCTTCTTGAGGGAGGCGTACAGCTCCTTCCACTTCTCCTGGTCCTTGAGCTCCCGGTAGCAATGGGTCAAGGTGAAGACCTTGCCATATTGAGCCTTGAAGAGATCCAAAGCTTGCAACATTTGCTCCTTGATTCCATAGCCACTTTGCGGCGGCCGCTTTCGATGTGCTCAACGACGCCGCAAAACTTGCTCATTTGCTCTTGAATGTGGTTCCACCTCTTAGAGATTGAACACTCGGCCCGGTGCGTCAGAATGTTCCGGGGCGGAAGGATTCGGCCCTCGTTGTAGCGCTAGGTGAACCGGCCCCAAAATGCCGACCCTTTTTGCTCGGCCCCGATGATTTGGTTGGTTCCAACCTCGATCACGACTCGCAAATGAGAATGTCTTCAGCGGTGGTGAACGAGGCGCCTCTTTGGCTGACCTTCTTCCTCATGGCCGCGGCGGCGGCATCGAGCTCGTTGAAGACCGGCTCATTATCGATGTTGATCACATCGGGGCCGGTCGGTAGAGTCTCATCATCCCCGGCATTGTAGTCGTCGCCGTCGTACTGGGTGTTGTCGCAGACCATGTCCTGGAGGACGTCCTCCCCGTAGTAGGGGTCATCGTCCTCCTCGTAGTACCTGGGGTCACCCGGCGATGGCGTGGGCACAGTGCCGAACAGGTTACGCGCGGGGGCGACCACTGGCGGGGCAGCTGCACGCGCCTCCGCAGTCTGCGGCGCGGGCGACTGTGCGACCAACGGTGTCGCAGGCGGGTTGAGAACGAGGGCAGGTACCTCGACCGACTCGTCGGAGGTAGGAGAAACCCGCGGCGGCATGGTTCCAGGGACGAACCCGTGCGCAGGAGATGGCGCGGTCGCGAGCGGTTTCGACCTTGGAGGTCGGGCCGTGGAAGCGTTGGAGCTGGCCGCGATAGAGGAAACCCTGACCGCCGCCGGAGTCGCTACCCCCAACCGCCGCCGCGGACGGGGTAAGTCCAATGAGGAGGAGGGCAGCTGTCGCGGTCTTGGTCACGAGGTCGGCGTTGTCGTCGTCGCCCTTTTCCTCGGCGGCGGCCCTGGCGGCGGCGTCGAGCATGTCCTGCTTCAGCCTCCTCCTCCGTTGGCCCCGCTTGGCCGTCTCCTTGGCCCTCTGCTCCTCCGTGAGCTCCTTCACTTTCTTCAGCCGGGGAGCAAGCCCGGCGGAGTCGTCGGCCAGCTCTAGGCTCTCGGCGGCGGCGGCGGCGGCGGTCTTGGCGGCGGCCTTGGCGATCCTGGAGGCGGCGGCGGCCATGGGGTAGGTCTGGACTGTGGATTTTGCCTCCAAAAGCGGACCAGGGGAGGACACAAAAGAGCTCCGTTTCTCGTCCGGGGTCGACGCATCGGTGGCCCAAATTTGGGCCAGGGATGCGTCGCGGCGGACCAAAAAACACGAACGATGCGCACGAACTCGATGCGTCGCCTCGTTAGAGTCATCCTAACAGAACGTTCCGAATTTTTCCAGGTAGCTTCGCGAATCAGAAGAGCACAGTCCGCTGCAGCGTGGGCCACGTTCGTTCCCCTCGCCGGAAAGGAAGGTGGTTGCACAAGCGACCGTGTCCCCTTTACACCTCACGGCGATCACACCGACAGTTTCCACCCGCCCGCCCTGGGATCGCCTCGCCGTCCACGTCCACACGTGAGGAGCAAAAGGGTCCGAGCGAGAGTGGCAATCAGCCATGATGCAAAGCTCGCTCGGCCTCACGATCGGAAAAGCGCGACGCGGACCCGTGTGCTCTGGTTTCTGTCTGTTCAATCCATCCGCGCGTGTGCATGCAAAGTTGACAACTACGCCGCTGGCCGCGCACGTCCTACGAGCGACGCGGACCCATGTAATCACGGGTTTGACGCCGGCCGTGAATGGCGGGGTCGGATGCCCTCTGTCCAGAATTAGATACCCGTGATTCCGTCAAGTTACAGTAGGGCGTGCTTTCGTTTTGCTCTCCATGTGAGGTATGGCCCGTTGGTTTTTTGTGGGTTGGCTCGCGTTTTTTCTGCACAACGTGAATATTAAAAACATATTTGGGCCTGGCCCGGAAGAATTAGCCGATTTGACCATTTTCGTGGAGTCAACCTCTGGGAAGGGCGGGAGACGCCTTGCCCTTTCGAGAAAACGCTTCGTAAATCCCCTCATCACTCGCTCTCCTCTCTCCTATCTGCTCGACCTAGCCCCCGACACGTCAAGAGCTCTGCGGCAAGCATCTTCCATGGGAGACGAAGGCCGTCTCTCGCCTCTTCCTCTTCGACATCCAAGGCCTTTATCCGCAGCAAAGACCGCGCTGCGTCCCGTCCTCCTCGACGGCTTCATTCATGGCGCTAAGATGGTCTATGACTGTTATATGCGTCGTATGTATCTTAAATCTGTATATCGAACTCGATTTATCGATGTAGCATGACATGTACGATAGATCTGCCATGTTTTCAGGGTTCGATCTACGTTTAGGGTCCGATCCTTCGGTCATATTCGTCAATCTGGTGCAGAGCTTAAAGTTGGGGTATTTGGTAGATTACATCACGTATGTGAACAATGTTTTTCCTTCGGTTACTGTTTAATAGCCTAGAGACTCTGATTTTGCTGTGAGATTGGGGCTTGGATTTGGAAAAAAAATTGGGTTTCAGTGAGATTGGGCTTAGATTAGGGATGTTGCTGTATTTTTTGGTACAAGGCCAATGATGAACACCTTGGCACCTATGTTTAGGGCTTATGTGCATTGTACTGAAGTTGTAGGTAAAATCTATATGTGCGTTGTCTTTGGTACGGTACTCTTAGATCTACGAACTTGTTGTGCTTAGGGTAACTAAGGCCGACAATTAAACCCGTGCTTTTGTTCTTTGTTATAGCCACATGATTTAACTTGGCAACGATCAATGCAAGGGGATTATCTACAGAAACGGGTAGTTTATACAAGGATAATGCTTGTATTACTACTTGGTTTCTGTGGAGAATCCCTTCGCCCAGTGTTGGCTGTGATGTATGGGGGTTGGATTGCACTTGTTTGCATTCAAGGGGTGTCCTTTAGTACTCCCTCCGATTCATATTAGTGGGCATAGCTTTGTCTAAATTCATATGTATCTAGTTAAGTATTTAGACTAGATACATGTGTATCTAGACAAACTTGTGCCCACTAATATGGATCGGAGGGAGCACATGTTGTGCACACATGGAGGAGTTTGTGTATGATACCCGATACTAAGGGGTCATCTTGTGAGTGTTGCATTACATGCCAATGATGACGTGCTTGACACCTCTGTCAGGCAAACGAACCACTGTCTTCAGCATACGGCCAACCAAATTAAGAACTAGGAACAACTACATAGATGTGTCTTCTATTTGATTTTGTTGGCTTGTCTGGTGTTGCAAAGTTGTCTCTGTCTTGTATTGTGTCGATGTTAACTGCGGCCAATAATTTGTAATGTTCCATCTTTATTTTCTGTGTTCCTATGGCGATGATGAAATTGTGGCACAAAATAGTTGAAGGGGTGATCCTGTAGAACCAGGTAGTGTATGCCAAGACATTGCGTGTATCAGTACCTGGTTCGGTAGTGTTATCTCTTCATATAAGTGTGTGCTTGTGATATATGCAGGAGGCCCTAGTTTCATGTTTTCTGTGTTTTTTTGCCAATGATTAATATGTGGCACATTTTAAGTGCTATATGAGAGCTTTTATTGTACATGGTGCGTTGTAAAAACACATTGCTGGTGCCATGTTTTTGATACTGTGGAGACATTTCATAGTGAACGTGCGTGTGCCCTCATGTGTGGTTTTGGTAATTAATGACAATCTCTATGGACTAATGTTTGCATTGAGATATCTTTATAGATCTTGTCCATGGGAAAAGATTGAAGTTCATGTGTTGGACTCTAGAAGATTATATGATGACCAAGGTTCTATCTAAGGGTTTATATGAAGAATGGTCATATAGAGTTGACCTTATTACAAGCATGACTTGAAAAGAAGATTGAGTGAACATTCATGTTTATTTCCAAACCATCATCTATATCAAGAGAAGAAGATAAAGTGCAAGTGGATACATGAAGACGGAGCTAAGCAAGGCTCTCCCATAACGGAGTATGGGGGAGTATTTGAAAAAGTCTTCATCAAGCATGTGCTAGCAAGCACAATCAAGAAAGGAGTTCCAACTTGAGGGAGTCAAGATCGTCTTCATCTAGCTCAAGTGGAATACGCAAGGCAAAGGTATGATCTTGATAGGTTTTCTATTTTACTGGTATCATGGTGTTAGTGGGAGACCGGGTTATAGGATAGACGGCGTACTATCAAGAGGGGCTCTCAAGTGAATAACTTGATCGCATCTTTGTGAAGAGCTCAAACCTTTGCATACTTGGTATTTCATCTTTCTTGGTTGTTATTTGGCTTTTATCCATGTGAGAATTTAGATCTTGTGTTCATCTCCATACCAAGTTCTAGTTCATCAAAAACGGATTTCATATGCATATCTTGTTGCGTTTTTTATGTTGGAGGTTTTGCTGGCTTATCTCTTCTAGAGAGGTCAAACTCTCTTCTTGTGGTTTCCTCCTCACATGATGGACTATGATGTGTATATGCATGATCTTGTTGGGCTTGTGATTATCTTCGAAACAAGCCTAAGATCATAGAAAACGGAGTCTTGATGAAAACTTGTTGGTTTCTTGGTGGTGGAGGATTTACCGGTTGTTCTTTAATAGAAATGGTTTACCTTTCTACATTTAGTTTTATCCTCCCTTGTTGAACAATGATGTTTCTCTGCATGATCTTGTAAAGCTCGTTGTTGTGATTCCAACGAGCCCAAGAACATCGAAAACGGAGTTCGTGTGCTCAAGATATCTTCGTTTCCATGTTTGGTGTTGCTGTAGTTTTTTCCAGGCCGGAGTCTCCGGTCTCCGGTTTGCGCGCTTGTTTTTTCATCCCAATCGACGGCAGCTACTGGTACCTCGTCCGGAACTTGCCCGGAATGTCCCCGGAGTCTCCGGGTAGGCCGGAGTCTCCGGTCTAAGCAAACCGGAGTCTCCGGTGTAAGTTTTCTGCAATGGCTCTTTTTCTGGGGACCTATAAAAAGGCCCCCTTCTTCCCAAAGCAACTAGCTCCTCCAAGCACGAAAATTCCCCCTCTCTCACGTCCATTGTTGACCTTGGAAAGCTTGCCCCTCTCCCAATTCCTCCCATGATTCTTGGATATCTTTGAGAGATTTGAGAGAGGAGAACTAGATCTACATTTCCACCAATCCATTCCTCCTCTAAGTGAGGGGAACCTAGTAGATCTTGATCTTGGAGTTCTATTTGTTGAGTTCTTCTTTGTTCTTCTCTCTTCTCTCCCCGCATTAGTTGCTTTTGGTGGTATTTGAGAGTGAAGGATTTGAGCACTTCTTGTGTTCTTGCCATTACTTTTGTGCATCGGGTTGTGCTCTCCACGAGGATTCGTGGAAGTGAAAGTTTGTGAGCTTGTTACTCTTGGGTCTTTGGACCCTAGACGCCTTTTGTCGGGGATGTAACCCCGGGTATCCCATAGACGATGGTCTGGTCGGGTCACTAAAAGAGAGATACAGGAAATAAATGAATAGAGGATAAAGAAAAAGGCCAAAAAGGCAGCACGGGCCGATTTGGTGCTGCCCAGGCCGCCAGCCTCGGCTGGGCCGAGTCAAGGCCACAGCCTCGGAGCAGGCCGAGATGCGCCCTTCAGCCTCGGATCGGGCCGGCGTGTGCTCCCCAATCTCGGCTGGGCCGAGATGCGCCCTCCAGCCCTGGCTGGGCCAGGTTGCCCGCCAGCCTCGGCTGGCCCGAGATCTCCAGCGCCGACTCCCAGCTTCGGCTGGGCCGAGGCCGCCAGCCTCGGTTGGGCCTCACGTCACCGCCAGCCTCGGTTGGGCCTCGCCTCGCCTCCCGCCTCGGTGGGCCGAGTTCGCCGCGCCTCGGTCGGGCCGGCATATCCTCAGCCCCGGAGTGGGCCGACATCTGCTCAGTCTCGGACGGACCGAGACGGCTCATCTCGGCTGGGCCGCGATGGCCACTCCCCGGATGGACCGGCATCTCCTAGTATCGGTGGGCCGAGGCCTTCTTACCTCGGTCGGGTCGGCTGCTCCAGCCTCGGGCGGGCCAAGTTCTGCGCCTCGGAGCAGGCCGCCGCCTCCCTGCTGGGCTGGGCCGCATCGACCGGGTGCCAGACCGGTTCACTGCCCCAGCCGAGTCACCCCCTGCTGCCCCTCCGATCACTCCTCTACCTCGACCGCTGTTGGGGATATACCTACTAGGGGTATCACCAGCATGGATCAATCCGGCTAGTCCAGGGTGGCCCGCAGTGGTGGTGAAGGCTTTGCCTACCGGGCGGCCCAGATAGCTGACGACCAAGGAAGGCGGATGCCGGCAAGGAGGAGGCCCAAGACTGAAGCCCATGAAGCCACCAAGACCAAGACGGAAGGCGGCATACTTGCCGGCTAGGTTTAGGACTCCGTATACTTGCTGGATACGTAATCACCTTGTAACCCTAGGTCCAGCCGCCTATATAAGCTGGACCTCGGGACGCCTTTAGGGCACATCGAATCAATCCAACTCATTGTAACCTGTTCACGGCGATATTGCCTTATAGTGAGTTATAGCAGCACGTAGGGCACCGCCACCGCCGTGGTGCCTGAAGCTGGGTAAACCGCCGTGTACAATCCCGACCTTGACGACGTCCACCTTCTTGCCCTACGTTCACCCTCGGCTAGCAGGACCCCGTCTCCTATCCAAGATGCCGATACGACGACAGTTGGCGCCCACCGTGGGGCCTAAGGCGTCAGGCGTCACGTTCCAGGCGGGAACCTTGGCGGCATCGGCGAAACAATCGCCGTCGGCCGCGCTGTTCGCTACGGCGACAACCACTACATCAGCTGCGACGAGTCCTACATCCCCGCAGACGACTACATTGTCGGATGCGGAGTTGTGCCGTTTGGCGGCGTCGATGTGTTCATCGGCTACACTTCTGAGGCGTATGGGTTGCCGCGAATTTATTCGCCATCCCACCCGCCCTACAATCAAGACGGATCTGAGTTTGCCTCCCTGAGGAGTCCGCAGATTCAGATCTACACTTTGTCGGCATGACGGGACTGGGATCAGACTCCCAGCCCAACAGTCAAGATCCCGAATCTATTCTTCCTGCACTCCAGGATGATGTGATGTCGGATGCCGGATCCAGATCTACCGTTCACGTCAACGTAGATTCTGATTCCGAAGAAGATTCTGCCAGCATGTTCGAGCAACGGGTCAAGCAGTGTTTTGTTACACCTGATCCTCCGCCATCTGAGGCGGCTACGGGCTCTCCGTCAACATGCAGCAGGTTTTTGTGGCGGATGTCACCGGTGCAGCCTCAGAGAAGGCGGCAACTGACGCCGCCAACCTGGGGACCCCGGCAACCGATCCACAGTTTCCAGAGCCTCCTGGGGCTCCAAAGAAGAAAATTCTGGAGAAGGGCGAGCCCAGCAAGATAGGAACATGGCGGCTCTGGCGGAAGTTCTTCACACACCGGTAAACGACAAAACCAATCCGGCTGATTTGGAGAAACTTCGGAACACCTTGGTGGAGCAAACTGAGTACCTCAAAAGCAAGCAAGCAGAGGTCCAGAGCCTCCTCGACGAAGCCAAGGAGGAAAACGCCAAGATAACGCCAAGTGCGACCCCAAGCGCAATCTTTTCACCACCACCCATTGCCCAAGCCGGCAGGACTGGGGAGAGAGAAAGAAGAAAGGCAGGGATCATGACACCTTCAAATCCCCTGCCCAAAAGCTTGGTTTCGAGTGGGCTACAGCGCCGCAGCGTAAGGACAAGAACGGGGACGTCATCCTCGCAACCCTGTCCTCAACACTGCAGCCGCCTTGGACATCCTCAACAATGATGACTATGACAAGGACGAGAAGATCTACTACGCATCGATCCTTGCTCACAAAGCTCTAGAGCAGCAGGCCCGTGCTGATTCTCGCGCCGACATGGCGGACGCAAGGGGAGGAAAGTTGGAATCAAAATCCAACGCTTGCAAAGCTGCGGCCGGTGGCAACCCGAAGATCCGTCCGGCTCCAGTAGCCACGGAAAAGGGAAGGACAAGGAGAAAGACCCACGCAAATCACCACCTCCCAAAAGGCAGCGTGACGAGGCATCCAGGACCGGCAACAGGCGCAAGGCCTCACCCCTCCGCCTAGGCGGGATGAAGGCGGAAGCAGGGGCAGCAAGCAGCCGCCAAGGAGTGGCGGCAACCGCGACGACGCCCCGCCGCCAAGAAGAAGCAGGGACCGCACACAGTCCCCACCACCAGTGCCCAGGCACGAAGGCGGAAGCCGGGGACACAACAACGAGCCTAGGCACAGCCGGGCAGCGCAGGACGAGCCCATGCTGATAGATCTGGCAAACAGCTCAGTCCGCAAGACGCGAGACATCGTCTCAATGACATCAAGGCTGGAAAGCAAGATGCCTATCTAGGACCTGAGTGCTTTGGCCCAGCCATCCGCAACGTTCAAGTACCCGAGACATGACATCAGTGTCAAAAACTCATCAAAGGTACAATGGAGCGGACAAGCCAAACTCATGGTTGTCGGACTACGCGCTGGCAGTTGAAATTGCCGGAGGCAATGGCCTCGTCGCGCACGCTTCCTTCCCCTCATGCTGGAGGGGACAGCCCGAAGCTGGATCGAAAACTTGCCGGAGAAAAGCATTCATAGTTGGCATGACATGGAAAAGGTGTTCACGCAGCACTTCCAAGGCACGTACAAGCGACCCAATACATACACAGATTTGGTTCGTTGCGTGCAAAAGCCAGATGAAACAGCTACAAGCTTCTTGGCAAGGTGGATTCAAACAAAGGCAAGCTGCGAGAACGTAGACGACAATCAAGCAATCCATGCCTTCACCACAGGCCTCCTGAAGGGCTCAAGTCTCAGACATAAGCTCGTACGCATGCAAGTCAAGGATCTCGGAGTCATGCTCGAAGTAGCAGCCATGTACGCACAGGCGGATGACGATGCACGCGATGGAGATGGCGCACATGATATGGCGCCAAACAGGCGAGCAAGTCACAAACGCAAGGCTCCCCAGGATGACAAAGCCGGACCATCAAACGAGGTCGCCGCCGCCTTCGAAGGCAAAGGCGGCAACCGCAAGTGGAAAGGAAAGGGTAAAGATGGCGGCTCCAGCAAGCAGCGCCTGACGTATGATCAGGCGAAAGCCTTGCCCTGCCCAATCCACGCGTCCTTAGGCAAAGTTAACCACACATTAGGGGAATGCCGGTTCATGGAGGACTTCAAGAAGGACCCCGAGGTTGGCTGGAAATCAAAAAAGAGCAAAAAGGCTGAGAAGACAAAGAAGGAAGACGATGATGGGGCATGTCCATGTCCGAGGATGAGGAACCCAAGCTGATGCGCAAAGAAAGGAAATATCCCAAGGTACATGGCCAATTGGTGTGCTTCCTGGGCACTCCTTCGGCAAAAGAAGAAAAGGCGGAGATGCGCGAGCTAAACGCCACAGTACCAGACGTTCCCCAGTATCTAGACTGGTCAGAGGAGCCAATAACTTGGGATAGAGATGATCATCCAGATCACGTTCCTCACCCCGGCAAATACGCCCTTGTCGTCGACCCAATTGTCGATAACTTCAGGCTCACCAAGGTGTTGATGGATGGCGGCAGCAGCCTCAACATCATCTACGCGGACACTCTGAAGCGCATGAACTTGTCGGAAAGCCAGCTTGACTATAGCAAAGTCAAGTTTCATGGCATGTTCCGGGAAAGCAAGCCAAGTCAATGGGAAGCATCAGATTGGAGGTTACTTTTGGGCCTGAGACAAACTACCGCTCGGAGTATCTCAGGTTCGAAGTAGTCCCCTTCAAAAGTGCCTACCACGCCATTTTTGGACGGCCAGCTTTCGCCAAATTCATGGCTCGCCCGTGTTACATATACAGCAAGCTGAAGATGCCGGGACCCAATGGTACAATTACCATCAGTGGCAACTTCAAGAAAGCAAAGGAGTGCGAGCGTGGCAATGCCGCCTTCGCTGAGGCAGTCCTCCACGCAGAGGAGTTAGCCATGTTGAAAAAGAGATCGATATCGCAGTTGCCGGAGCATGTAAAGACCGCTGAGCAAAAGAACACTTTCAAGGCGTCCGAAGACACAAAGAAGGCGGATCTGGTCCCAGGTGACAGCTCCAAGCAAGTCACCATAGGGGCTGGCTTGGACGACAAATAGGAAAGCGCGCTCGTCAGGTTCCTCCGTGAGAATCAGGACATCTTTGCATGGTCATCAGCGACATGCCAGGTGTCCCGAGGGAACTTGCCGAGCACTCTCTTAACGTCTACGAAGGAGCCAAACCAGTGAAGCAAGGAATAAGCGCTACGGTGAGAAGAAGCGGACAGCAATAGGGAAGGAGATCATCAAGTTGCAAGAAGCCAAGTTCATTAGGGAGGTAGTACACACTGATTGGTTGGCAAATCCTGTAATGGTTCCAAAACCTAATAAGGAAATGAGAATGTGCATTGATTATACCGGTTTGAACAAGTGCTGTCCTAAGGACCACTTTGCTTTGCCTCGTATAGATCAGGTCATAGACTCCACAGCCGGCTCCGAGCTGCTGTGCTTTTTGGATGCGTACTCCGGGTACCACCAAATCAAAATGCGAGAATCCGACCAAATCAAAACAGCGTTCACTACGCCCTACGGGACCTTCTGCTACATCACGATGCCCTTCGGTCTAAAAAATGCCGGCGCAACGTATCAGCGGTGTATGCAAAGATGCCTTCACGAGCAAATTGGCCGCAATGTTCACGTCTATGTTGACGACATTGCCGTCATGTCAAGAAAGAAGGCAGATTTGCTTGACGATTTGAGAGAAACCTTTGATAGCCTCCGGGTATAGGATGAAACTCAACCCGAAAAAATGCGTCTTCGGGGTTCCTGCCGGCAAATTGCTTGGCTTTATCGTTTCCGAACGAGGGATAGAAGTGAATCCAGAAAAAATCAAAGCGATCCTCAACATATCCAGGCCCAAGGACCTGAAGGACGTGCAGCGACTTGCCGGCTCGGCGGCTGCCGTCAGTCGTTTCATTAGCCGTCTTGGTGAGAAGGCACTGCCTCTCTACCGGCTTCTGAAGAAATCCGACAACTTGAGTGGACAGACGAAGCAGACGCCGCCTTGCAGCAACTCAAGGACGCGTTAACGTCTGCTCCAATTTTGGCAGCTCCTCGTTCGCAGGAACCAATGCTGCTTACATGCGCAACTAACTTGGTTGTTAGCGTGGTACTGGTTGTGGAACGCAAGACGGAAAATTCAGACTTGCCGGAACAACGTCCGGTTTACTTCATCAGTGAAGTATTTTCCGCCTCAAAACAGCGTTATCCGCATTACCAGAAGCTGGTCTACGGTGTTTTCTACGCCGCCAGGAAGTTAAGGCACTATTTCCAGGAACATTCAATAACGGTGGTGAGCAAGGCACCTCTGGGGGATATCATCAATAATACAGATGCAACAGGCCGCGTTGCCAAATGGGGCATTGAACTTGCCGCCTTCGACATCATGTATAACCCAGAACGGCCATTAAGTCTCAAGCCTTAGCAGATTTGTAGCTGATTGGACGGAGGCCATGGACGAAGTACCTCTCCCTGAAGATGCATACTGGATCATGCACTTTGATGGATCAAAAATGCTTCAGGGCTCGGGGGCTGGCATTGTTTTAAGAAACCCTCAAGGAGACAAGCTTAGTTATGTGTTACAAATTCACTTCAAGGCAACTAATAATGTTGCTGAATACGAAGCTCTCCTTCATGGTTTACACATTGCCAAGGAACTTGGCGTCCAGCGTGTCCTCTGCTACGGAGATTCAGACTTGGTGGCGCAACAGATACGTGGTACTTGGGACACAAAGAGCGAGACAATGGCGGCATATCGAGCTACCGTTGACGAATTCGCCAAGTGTTTTCTAGGCTACGAGGTCCGCCACATCCCAAGAGCTCAAAATGAGGCGGCAGATACACTTGCCAGAATGGGTCTGAACGCAAAAAGGTACCAAAAGATGTTTTCCTGGAACACCTACACAAGCCGTCAATTAAAGGAGCAGACCTCCTTGACCCAGAATCGGCAGAACCAGTTGAATGCTAGCTATGCCGTCTACTTGGTAAAGCCGGATTGGACGACGCCATATTTGGACTTCCTGATCAATCAGGAGTTACCGGATGATGAGGTTTTGAAAAGGCAAATAATAAGAAGAGCCAAGGCATTTACAATAATCAAAGGCGAATTGTACAAGCGTAGCACCACTGGTGTTTACCAACGCTGCATTTCGCCCGAAGAAGGCAGAGAACTGTTGGATGAGATACATGCCGGCGTATGTGGACATCATGCTTCCTCACGCGCCCTTGTTTCAAAAGCCTTCCGACAAGGTTTCTATTGGTTGACAGCCAAGCAAGATGCAGAAGACATTGTTAAAAGATGCAGGGGCTGCCAACTTTATGCCAGACAATCACACATGCCGGCTCAAGAGCTTAAAACAATACCCATCACATGGCCTTTCGCAGTCTGGGGCTTGGACATGGTTGGTCCGTTTAAAACGGCGCCTGGTGGCTACACACATTTACTTGTGGCTGTAGACAAGTTCACCAAATGGGTTGAAGCTAAGCCTATCAAAAAGCTAGACGGCGCCACAGCCGCAAACTTTCTGTGGGGAATAATCTCTCGGTTCGGGGTGCCTCATAGCATCATCACCGATAATGGCACTAACTTGTCGCAAGGCGAAGTCGAGGAATACTGTTATAAGCATGGTATCCGCCTAGATCTAGCCTCAGTAGCGCATCCGCAGGCAAACGGTCAAGTAGAGCGTACAAATGGTTTAGTCTACAAGGAATCAAACCACGTCTCGAAGTACCATTGCACAGAGCGGCTGGGGCTTGGGTGGATGAATTGCAGTCTGTCCTTTGGAGTTTACGCACAACTCCAAACAGATCAACCAAGTTTACTCCTTTCTTCTTAGTCTATGGCGCAGAAGCAGTGTTGCCAACCGACATGATGTACGATTCTCCCAGAATTCAAGCCTACGTCCAGGAAGACGCAGAAGATGCAAGACAGGATGGCCTTGACCTACTTGATGAAGAACGAGATGTTGCCCTTGCACGATCCGCCATCTATCAGCAAAGTTTGAGGCGTTATCACAGCAGAAGGGTGAGGCAACGAAGTTTTAGAGTGGTGACCTGGTTCTCCGCCTAATCCAAGATAGGAAGGGCTTGCATAAGTTATCCCCGCCTTGGGAAGGACCTTTTGTGGTCAGTAAGGTGTTGCTCAATGGTTCTTATTACTTGGTGACGCACGAGACGGATACAAGAAGAAGCGAGGTCGCAAGCGCAAAAGGAAGGTTGACGACAAGTACGAAGAAACCAAGCGACCTGGAACATTGAGCAGCTACGTCCTTTTTACACTTAGCAATTTCCACATTGTAATAAGTACTATATGATTATGAAATAAAAGTCTGTGGTTTGCTCATTCAGTTTTGGGATCATGCCATCTTTTGTCTTTTCTCGCAATCATATATCTGTTGTCATAAAAGTTACCAAACAAAATAATTTTGCTCCGTGCTAAGGTCAAACTTTTTGACATTTGCCGTCTGCCGGCTAAAAACGCAAACAATCTTTGCACCGCCTAATATGCTTATCTGTCTGTTTGTGTGTGGGTCGCCTAGTAGTATGTCGTTGGCACCAACATGCTGGCTTTGGTCTCTGAGTCTAAATTAGTTGGTATTGCACCTGGTTGGCTCAGCTAAAGTAACTAAGATGAGGTTCCGCCAACATATGAAAAAGCTAAACATGCAGCGAGATACATATTAAGGCGGGCCACTTAAATAAGCCTACCGCCAAGTGTAGCATAAAAGTTGGCCCATAAATATTTACAACCCAAAATAAAGTTTTATGCGTTAACAGATTAACGCAGTGTTTTGTGCTGCCTTTGCAGGAGGAAGTCTAAGGGATTGCCGCCTTGGTAGAGCTGGTGGAGAGATCCTGGGGGCTGACGCCGGCATTCTTGGGGCTGGCTCCGCCATCCTTGGGGCTGCGCTTGTCGGCTCCGGCTTCGCCTTCCGCCTCGGCAGCTTCAGGATCCGCCAAGGAGGGATCGGCTACGGCAACATGCGGGTCCGGGTGTTCCTTGTAGAACTTGCGGATGTCAACCATGTTGGCAACCCGGGTCGCATAGCCGCGAACAGACCGCAGCACGTCCTGCATCACGATGGCTTGGTTGTTTTCGTCTTCGGTGGGGAAGTACTCGGTGACTTGATGAATATCAGCCTCCGGGTACCACGCCGCCGTCATTGCCAATGCCAACTTGGCGCCGCCTCGTGCTGCTGAGCGTAGCGTGCTGTCGTGTTCGGCTGCCGCCTTCTCCAGCAGGTCCGGCAGAGCATCGAAGATGACGGGATCGCCGTCTCCCCAGGGTAGAACTTGGCGGCAAATGCTTTGCCTGCGCCGACAATCTGGTTGACGATTTCGCCAACTTTCAAGATTCGGGCAAGGCGCGGCGTTGTAGCCAGGTCATCTCCCAAGCTAGCCGGCACTGCACAAACACAAAGTTACACACTGCAGCTTCAAGTTTCAAGAGCAAGGTGACAAAGATGAAGGATTGGAGACATACCCAAGACATGGTCGTGGATGGCGTTGACCTCATCCAGATGGTTCTCAAGCGTTTCTTGAGCTAGCTGGACCGCCTTTGACAGTTGGTCCTGCTGCTCCTTGGCGTTCTTGTTCACCTGGTCAAGGTTGTTGCTCATGGCCTCAAGTTGTCCAGTCAACTTGCTAACTCGGCAGCATGGGCCAACGCACTCATCCAGCTCCTTGGCGTGATCCGCCTTCAGCTTTCACCAGCCCGGCAAGATCTGCAGCTTCGTTCATCAAAGCTTGCATGTCAGTGGAGTTCTTGAGAATATCTTGCGCAGTGTTTAGTAATTCTACAAATAAAAAGAAAGACGACTAAAATACTTGTCGGAAAAGGAAAAGAAGTCGGACGAAAAGAAGGCAAAGAAAGCTTTGTCACCTTCATCCTTCTTGCGAGCTTCTTCCAAGCTCGCAATTTGGGCGTTCTTCAACTCCACGTCCTGCTGCAGTTGCTGGCATTCCTTGTTTTTCTTCTCTTGAGCACGAAATAGCTCAAGATTGGAAGCAAGAACGGCCTGCATGCACGAAAACAACATTATGGTTAGCACTATTTAGTCAACGAGACCACTTTGCCGGCTAAATTTTTCAGCCGCCAAAGTGCTCGGGGGCTGGGACCATAGGCTATTTTACCTCAAGTTGTCCGTGCAGGGTCTCGTGGAGTTCGTCCATGTGCGTACCAGTTGCGGGTACCGTCACGCATGGTCTTCAGTGTTTGCCGGGGGTCTTGCAACCCTTTGCCAGATTGAGAGCCAGGATGGGAGGACGATCCGCCTTGTTCGGCCGCCATCTGGTCATCCATCTCCTGCTTCATGGCAATAAATCGAGCGGCATCACTAGCCGAAGCTTCAGCCGTCTTGGAAAAAGTGAGGCCGGCAACTGATTTCTTGCCCGCCATCTTCTCCGTAGCCGCCTCTGCGGTACCAGCAGCTGTGTACGTTCCCTGGCATACAACCACGGGAACGCCAACTGTGGGCGTTGTGGCGCAGCAGCTGGAGAAGAGCGTGGTGGCTTGCCCCTGCCGGCAGCAATCTTCAAGTTGGAGCGGAGCTTGGGCATGGCAGGCTTGCCCTGTAAGCAGAAAATGCAAGTTTGTCAGCACAAATATATCAAAATAGCTAAGTCAGGGAAAGCAAAGTTTGCTTACCGCTTGAAGGGGACATTCCCCACGGTCTCATCCTCTGCATCGACAGAGGTGGCCGCCTTCTTCCTCTTCTCCAAATCCTTGGTGGAGGAGCTCAGCTTGCGCTTCTTCGATTTGCTGGCACCGGTGTCGTACCAGTTTGGAGCCAACTCTTCCTCCCCAAGGTTTGCAGCTGAAAAGGAAACAAGACAATATTAATCCAGTACCCAGTGGGTAAGGATGTAGTGAAATAACAAAGTAGCTTTGACTTACCGCTGGGGCTGGGTTGTCATGGGTGAACATGGCGACGCCTTCAGCCGCCTTCACCGACAGAGGCTTGATAAGCTCTCTGAGCCGGTATTCTAAGGCATCCTGATCAAGGGTGCTGTTGCCGGCGTCATCCGCCTTGTACTCGCACATCTTCAGTGGGCGATGGCGGAGTGGCATTATCTTCCTCGACACCCAGCAGATGACGGTGTCAACTCCGTCAAGTCGTGGAGCCATCATCGTCTTCGTCAAGAACTCGATCCGCCTAACGGCAATTCGAAGTTCGCCGACAAGCTGCTGAGCGGCACCTTTGCCGTCCAACAGGCCTTGTGGGTTGGCGGACCGTTGACAAAGACGGCATCCCTTGTGTGCTGCCAGGTGTCGGGATGTCCTTGCAGTAGAAGAAAGTGCTGGTCCAGTGCTTCACCGACTCGATGTATGGTATTTTGGGTACCAGTCGGGTTGGCGGCAGTTGAACGTGACACTACCGCAGGTTGCTAGGTGGCCGCCTGGTATGGTTTGCCGGCGGCACAGGAAGCAGTACTTGAATAGCTCTATGGACGCAGCTATGCCTAAGTACCCTTCGCACAAAGCCTGGAAGCCGGCTAGCACTAGAATACTATTGGGCGCTATGTTGTGCGGCTGCAGCCCATAAAAACTAAGTACCGCCAAGAAGAAGGCGGAAAGCGGCAGAGACATACCGCGAAGGCTGTGCGACGCCAACATGACGCGCTCGCCGTCTTGGGGTCAGGCACCGCCTCGTCGCCTGGAACCCTCCAGGAGCATTCCGTCTTTGGCGGAATGTATCCGCCTTCCTCCAGCTCCTTCAGATAGGCTGACGTCATAACTGACGGCAGCCAGTACCTGGAGCCAAGGTCTCCAGTCTTCCTCTTCCTCGGCGTCGTCATCATCGTCGGCGGCAGATTCCGCCGCAGCCTCAGAGCTGGTCGCCGCAAGGGATGGGAGGGGAAAGGTCGGAGGTTGCAGGCGCCGCCGGAGCTGGGGAAGAAGTAGAAACCTCGCCCGCAGCCACGGTGGCAACGGGAGAGGTCATCGGTGCGCCCACGGGCACCGCCGCCGCCGCTGGGCAGATCCAGATCCAGCGGGGGTCGCTGAGGCCGCAGCCAGTGCCGCCGTCGCCGCCGCATCTTGCTGAGTGCTCGCCATTTGGGGGAGAATGCTCTGCTCGTGCTCGCCGGAGTTGAGTACGGGGAGGAGAGAGCTCGGGAAGGTGAGGAGGCCACGGTGGGTGCGAATGGGGAAGAAGGTGCATCGGTGTGCCCTTTGGGGTATTTATCCCCACGCGCCAAGATTCGTGCCCGAGATTGGGGGGACGCGAGATTTCCGCCACGTGCCCACGATTTGCACGTCGTGGCAACGGTGTCTGCGGCCCTCGCTCCGATTTCTTGTGCGTAGTGGAAAACCATCATGACACATGCCCAAGTCCAAACTGTCGTGGACTGCATGACGTCATCCGTCAACATTTGACAGACCAGTCAATTGACAAGACTGGTGCCAGGAAGATTCCTGACAATGGTCAGGCCGTCTTTCCCATGATGGCGGCAAATGTCCGACTACTTTAGGCGGACGCCGCTTACTTTCAACTTTGGAATGCTTCAAGCTCTTCAGACGCTTACAAGACAAGCGGACGTTGCCGACAAGAAGAAGACGGCGCCTGAAGAACTCGAACCCTTCCAGGGGCTAATGTTGGGGATATACCTACTAGGGGTATCACCAGCATGGATCAATCCGGCTAGTCCAGGGTGGCCCGCAGTGGTGGTGAAGGCTTTGCCTGCCGGGCGGCCCAGATAGCTGACGACCAAGGAAGGCGGATGCCGGCAAGGAGGAGGCCCAAGACTGAAGCCCATGAAGCCACCAAGACCAAGACGGAAGGCGGCATACTTGCCGGCTAGGTTTAGGACTCCGTATACTTGCTGGATACGTAATCACCTTGTAACCCTAGGTCCAGCCGCCTATATAAGCTGGACCTCGGGACGCCTTTAGGGCATCCATCGAATCAATCTCCAACTCATTGTAACCTGTTCACGGCGATATTGCCTTATAGTGAGTTATAGCAGCACGTAGGGCACCGCCACCGCCGTGGTGCCTGAAGCTGGGTAAACGCCGTGTACAATCCCGACCTCGACGACGTCCACCTTCTTGCCCTACGTTCACCCTCGGCTAGCAGGACCCCGTCTCCTATCCAAGATGCCGATACGACGACAACCGCCACACTCCACCGACCGACGTCCCCAACGCAGCACCCTTCTGAGATCTCCAACGCCGCATCAAGCCAGCATCGCTGCCTCAAGCACCACGCCACGTCCAGCATCCGTCATCTAGCTCCCGGCATCTAGCACAACCAGGTACTGGGACGCCCCCAGCTCGTACCTGGTACAGCTACCAGTTGACCAAACAAGAACAAGACAAAGATGATGGTATAGCCAGCATGGCTACTGTGGCGCAGACATGACTAGAGTACAAGTCATGACATAGGCAACAGTGCGGACAAGACCCCAGTAGTCAAATCATAAACAGTGTGTGCATAGTGACCTGCGGGCCATCCCTTGTCCCCTGGGCTCCCTCTGTATAAGGAGTACCGGGGGGAACGCTCCAGCAGGCCCCTGGGGCTCATTTTCTCCCCTGCTCTCGTGAAGCTCACTCTAGCTAGAGAAAACCTCTTAGAGGCAACCTTTGCTCAGCTCATGGAGCACTTGTTTAAATCGTATACAGAGGGAAGAATACACCAAATAGGCTAGATGCTGCAGTAGGGGTGTTATCTCTCACGAGAGCCCCGAAGCAGGGTAAATCCTCGTGTTCATAGTTTTGTCTTCCGTGTGCGTTCCTCAACGCGCTATCCCTCCCGAATCCTCTAGCGTCCATCGGTCCCAAACTTAAGCCTATCCCTAGGCATCTGTTGTTCAATACGACGACAGTTGGTGCCAACCGTGGGGCTGGTAGTGGCGCTTGCTGGATTAAATTCGGACGGGACCTTCTTCATCAGCTCGGGGACTCGACATCACCATTACCCTCCACGCTCTGGCTTGCCGCAGTAAGCAGAGGCTGGCGCGGCCTTCACCAACGAGCGTCATCAACAGATCCCGGGTAACTACCCTTCGATTGCTCGGATCATGTCGGTTCTATCGATCCAGTCTGCACCAACAATGCTCCGCGAGTATTTTCCTTGGTACGCGCACGGTTAGTTAATCCTGAAAGTTACTTGGGGACTGCCCCTTCGTACCTTGCTTAGTTGTTTTCCCCGGGAACGAGATGTCGTGACCCGGGGACTGGCCGGACAGTCAGTTTTACAGTTTCTCCTAGATAAGAAAAGTAACTCGGGGACTCGGTTGAAACTGAGTCTGCATCTTCGTATATAGTTTCGCTGCTAGACTTAATTTTGTCTGTTACATAGAATTGTTGTTCCGTTAAAACATTCAATATATATATGCTTGAACTAACGTTGAAAGGTGGTATCGGCTTTACCGAGAGAGTATTCATCACCAAGATCATGGTTATATTGGTCATCTCGGATTCATCTTATATTCATTGTGGCTTCAGAGCATATCGCGGGTAATCCTTGGTATCGGCTTGCCGAGTTATAAATGACATATCATCCCAAGTTACCGCTTATGTCGGCAGATCAGAATATCACAGCACAATATCCCCAGATCGCCATTTATTTCGGTTGGCCAAAGTATCACGGCATCATCCCGTATCTCAGATCAGCGTTTATTCCGGTTTGCCAAAATATCACGGCATCTCTCTCGTATCCTCAAGTATCTCATGATTGCTGTCTTTACCAGCTTAACCGATTAACATGGTTCTTCAGTTATCCCAGTTTGCCAGAGTATTATAGCATCGCTATCCCGGTTCAGGGAGTCGAGGAGTATCCCGACTCACTAAGCATGATGTGTTGAGAGATATCTCAAACCGGCATAGGGCAAATGCTCATGATGGCAAAATGCCAGTTCCGCCAATAAAGGCTATATGCTGGTTCAGCTAAGGCTGCCAGCATATCTTTACGGTAAAAACCGGCATAAGGCAAATGCTCATGATGGCAAAATGCCAGTTTCGCCAATAAAGGCTATATGCTGGTTCAGTTAAGGCTGCCATCATATCTTTACGGTAAAAACCGGCATAAGGCAAATGCCCATGATGGCAAAATGCCAGTTCCGCCAATAAAGGCTATATGCTGGTTCAGCTAAGGCTGCCAGCATATCTTTACGGTAAAAACCAGCATAAGGCAAGTGCCCATGATGGCAAAATGCCAGATCAGCCAATAACGGCTATATGCTGGTTCAGCTAAGGCTGCCAGCATATCTTTACGATAAACGTCCAAAGTGGCTAAAAACCGACATATGACAGCGCCCAAGCAGGCAATATGTCAAAACTTGCCAATGTCGGCAAAGACATCAATATATGACAATGCCCATGTAGGCCATATGTCGAATGTGCTCACATGTCGGCAACGTAAATAATGATGATGCCCATGTAGGCAAGATACTGTTTATATGGAGATTCTGACATTGCTATTTGGTTTTGAAAGTCTGTGCGCGACTCTGCGAGTCCCCCACAGCCTCGGGGACTAATGTCGGGGATGTAACCCGGGTATCCCATAGACGATGGTCTGGTCGGGTCACTAAAAGAGAGATACATGAAATAGATGAATAGAGGATAAAGAAAAAGGCCAAAAAGGCAGCACGTGCCGATTTGGTGCTGCCCAGGCTGCCAGCCTCGGCTGGGCCGAGTCAAGGCCACAGCCTCGGAGCAGGCCGAGATGCGCCCTCCAGCCTCGGATCGGGCCGGCGTGTGCTCCCCAATCTCGGCTGGGCCGAGATGCGCCCTCCAGCCCCGGCTGGGCCGGGTTGCCCGCCAGCCTCGGCTGGCCCGAGATCTCCAGCGCCGACTCCCAGCTTCGGCTGGGCCGAGACAGCCAGCCTCGGCTGGGCCTCGCGTCACGCCAGCCTCGGTTGGGCCTCGCCTCGCCTCCCGCCTCGGCTGGGCCGAGTTCGCTGTGCCTCGGTCGGACCGGCATATCCTCAGCCCCGGAGTGGGCGACATCTGCTCAGTCTCGGACGGACCGAGACGGCTCATCTCGGCTGGACCGAGACGGCTCATCTCGGCTGGGCCGAGATGGCCACTCCCCGGATGGACCGGCATCTCCTAGTATTGGTGGGCCGAGGCCTTCTTACCTCGGTCGGGTCGGCTGCTCCAGCCTCGGGCGGGCTGAGTTATGCGCCTCGGAGCAGGCCGCCGCCTCCCTGCTAGGTTGGGCCGCATCGACCGGGTGCCAGACCGGTTCACTGCCCCAGCCGAGTCCCCCTGTTGCCCCTCCGATCACTCCTCTACCTCGACCGCCACACTCCACCGACCGACGTCCCCAGCGCAGCACCCTTCCGAGATCTCCAACACCGCATCAAGCCAGCATCGCTGCCTCAAGCACCACGCCACGTCCAGCATCCGGCATCCAGCTCCCGGCATCTAGCACAACCAGGTACTGGGATGCCCCCAGCCCGTACCTGGTACAGCTACCAGTTGACCAAACAAGAACAAGACAAAGATGATGGTATAGCCAGCATGGCTACAGTGGCGCATACATGACAAGAGTACAAGTCATGACATAGGCAACAGCGCGGACAAGACCCAGTAGTCAAATCATAAACAGTGTGTGCATAGTGACCTGCGGGCCATCCCTTGTCCCCTGTGCTCCCTCTATATAAGGAGCACCAGGGGGAACGCTCCAGCAGGCCCCTGGGGCTCATTTTCTCCCCTGCTCTCGTGAAGCTCACTCTAGCTAGAGAAGACCTCTTAGAGGCAACCTTTGCTCAGCTCATGGAGCACTTGTTTAAATCGTATACAGAGGGAAGAATACACCAAATAGGCTAGATGCTGCAGTAGGGGTGTTATCTCTCACGAGAGCCCCGAAGCAGGGTAAATCCTCGTGTTCATAGTTTTGTCTTCCGTGTGCGTTCCTCAACGCGCTATCCTTCCCGAATCCTCTAGCGTACATCGGCTCCAAACTTAAGCCTACCCTAGGCATCTGTTGTTCAATACGACGACACCTTTTGTGGCGGTTGAGGCCTTTTGTGGCTACTTGGGAGCTCCCAATCCTTTTGTGGGTTGTGCCTCAAGATTGTTGTAAGGGACTCGATTTCCGCCCAAAAAGAAATCAATAGTGGAAGGTGAACCGAGCTTTTGGACAAGGTTCATCGGAGAATAGGGTGATGCCATTTGTGGCGTCTTGAGTTTGAAACTCACACGCCTCCAACGAGACGTACTCCCCTAAAAAGGAGAAACTCGGGAATACATCGTCGTCTCCGCGTACCTCGGTTATCTCTATACCCGAGCTCTTTACTTATGCACTTTACATTGTGATAGCCTTCGTGCTTGAAGTCTTATATATTGCTATCACTTTGTTGCTTGTCTTGCTTAGCATAAGTTGTTGGTGCACATAGGTGAGCCTTGTATATTTAGGTTGTTGGCTTGTTAATTTAAACACATAGTTTTATTCCGCAATTATCAAGCCTAAACCAAAAAAGTTTTAAATCGCCTATTCACCCCCCTCTAGGCGACATCCATGTCCTTTCACATAGCCATGTTTGTGTGCTTGTGATGTATGAGGCCCATCATACCATTTTTAGTTCATCAACATGCAATGATTAAACAATGAGCGTTTTCAGTTCAAGGGTTGGTCTAAAGTAACTAGTGATATGTACAACATTTGCTTCTACAATTATCTTGGTACATTAGATCCAACTCTTGTAAGTTCATGACATGCTCTACGAACTATGAGGCACATTTAGTTTCGTTCTTCATATATGTCGTTCCTAGATTGTGTTTATTAGGTTCTAATCACTATGTATTTATTTTGCAGTCATCCTTAGGTAACGAGGTCGCTCAAGGCAATGAGGGCAGCGCTATGAAGAGGAGGAAGTCTGTGAAGGTCGGGCACTTCCATGAAGAGGTGCCTCCAACCCATTTCTGCAGTAGATCTTGTGTTCCTCTCTCTTTTTCCCTCAAAGATTGTCAAGATTGAATGGAGTGATTTGGAGGAATCAAAGTTGAGATGGTCAACGTATTCCTCTCCACAAAGACGAAATGCATTTATATGAGCCCCCTCGGAAATGGCCGTGGGAGCAAAAGCTCACGAAACGCTAGACAATAAGGTGTATAATGACAAGAATTCTAAGCTTTTGAAGGTTAATTTAAGGTGTATTTTCAATCAAAAATGATTCTTTGGAGGTTAACCGTCCCAAAAAAAATCAACTACTTTGGCTGGTCCCGAACACGGCAAGTGAAACCACAACAATAAGACCAAGTTATCCCGTGTAAACTGGCATGGTCTTCTTATGTGCATTTTTCTCTCAGTTTCAGGAGTACACCACAATTTCACCTAATCTTGTATCACAACGATTGTGTTTGCGATAACTCGGGTAGGTCAATGCTCATCTTAGGTTTTTCTTTGTTGACTTTTTCCTCATTTTCGATGGGATGTTGGTGAAGTTTTTCATCATGGAGACTGAAATGTTCAATTCATTGATCTTGGAAGCCTAGGTGAATCAAGAATGTTGGTGTTCAACATGGTGAGAAGTTATATGAAATTTAGCTAAAATTTTAAGAATTTAGTTAAGAGTATTCTGAAGTTTTAGTTGAAATTTAATGTGCTTTTAGATATAAGTTTTCTTGGAGTTAGCAAAATACTTCGTGATGAAACTGTTGTTGGGGTGAAGGCCCAAAAGGAGAAAGTAAGGTCCTTTCTAATATGCAGACGGAGCGGTTGGAAAGTTAAGATAGCTTCTGTGGTTGACTGTAAATTCGCTGAATAGGCAACATCCAACTATTAAAATCTAAAAACCTTCATTGTCACCATCCTGCTTATCACTGTAGCTGGGCAATGGATCAAGCCAACTAGCCACAAAGCCGACATAGTGGTATGATGAAATCATTCGAGCAAATGAAGGCAAAACTATATGTTTATACTAAAATTTTATACTTTTAACTCTTTTATATCATGCTACAGTCTTATCATATATATACTTTATTACACATTTTTAATAGTTAACCACATAATGAAGTTAATAATCTTACTTAAGTGTTGTTTGTTATACATTTGTAATGTATATTGATGAAAATCACATTTGAATCGGGCTACATTAAAAATGAATTTCGTAACATTATTTCCTTCATACATTTTATTTTTACAACTGCATAAACTATATATTATTATACATATTTGTGATAGAGATATCTAAATCATATGGTCTATAAAATATCTTTAATGGATGTGTTTAGTATATGAGCAACTACCAAAATAGAAACTATGGTGACATAGGGTCACATGTACTGGTTGCGTACAAAGGTTTGTGTCGCACTAAATATATCTAACATGCAACACTAAGACAACTACATGAACATCAACACAAACTGAGCGTGTAGCCAGAGAATACAACATCAATAACCATAAAGTAACTTTACACATTCAAGAATCTCATGTATGGTTAGTAGCATCCGAAACAACATAAGCATGATAACATTATGTATTTAATTTCAGGCTACCGGTTCATTTTTCAGTTTGACTGACAAATGTCCATATGGGTTCTTATAGAAGTGTATAGTAATCAATATGACTACATACACGTTTATGTGTCTCATACGAGATAAATCAGATATCACTTTACCGGACATTGTGTCTTGCCCTTGGAAAACACATAATTTTTTTTTTCCTAAAGTACAACACCACATGTGCATATTCCAATCTAATGTGCTCGAAAAGTTCTAATAAAAAAGAGGCCGAAGAATATGCAAAAAAATGCACATAAAATTGTTGCACAAATACTTGTTATTTAACCTTTCCTTGGACAAACAACATATACAGAGTCATGTTCACTGTTCACCATATTCAATAACACTATATCAGTGGAAGGTGAGAGAGAAACTTTCTTAATAAGTGTCGGAGCCGTTTCAACCAAAATTTCAAGCTAGCATAAATCTTGACGCAATCTCTTTTATGCGTCATCTCCATAACTTCTGTTGTCAAAATTAGGTGAACCAAAAGTGAACATGTGATGATCTAGGGTTACAAGAGTACAAGACACGTCCAAATAAAAAGGTCATGGCGCACGACAGATTGCAAGCATGCAACAATAAGATAAACGACGTGTATGAGTTTGTCATTGCGGTATGAGATGTCAACTCCTATATATCACGAAAACTAACAATCCATATACATCTTTAGGATACTTGCAAATATATTTATTAGAATGTACTCCCTCCGTTCCACAATGTAAGATGTTTTAGGTGTTACACATGCATGTCTAGATTCATACTAAAAAGAATGGACACATGCACTTAAATATGTCTAGATACATGTGTGTGCATGTGTATGTGGAAAAAAACTAAAACATTTTATATTGTGGAATGGAGGGAGTAATAATGATCCAAAATTTTGGAACGGAACTTGATAGATTAACAAATGCATATATAGCCTTGCATCAAGTTATAAACCGATAGTAATGCAGAATATTTCCATGCAAGATGAGTGTACAACTTAATAAATATGACACTACACATATGTTACTCCCCACTATGAAGATAGTAACTTAGACTAGTAACATAAATCCCATTGTGAGCAGCCTCATTGTCCCGTGACGGTAACTCATCCGATCCAAACAACCTAAACTGCAAACTACAGTAAATGAGTAACATTAATTGTGCTTTAAACGTAAATCTCGCAGTAAATGCAGTAATAGTTGCAATAAAACCACACCCATCTATATACAGTATACACACGAGCAGCAAACCGTTCCTACAGAACCCTCACCACCAGGGTTCCCTCCTGGCTCCTCTGCCATTCCCCGCATCGTACCGACGCCTGCTTCCTTCCCCTACATACAGCTGGAGCTGCTGTACTTTTAATTCTCACCCGCCTGCTCTCCTCGCTCCTTCCGCTCTCGCCGCGCCGTCTTCTCCTCGTTCAACTCTCACTTACTTCTTCCTCCTCCGCAAGGAGCGCGCTGCTCGATCGCTCGCTGCCTACCTACCGTACCACCCCACCTACCTACCGCCTCTCCATCTCACACTCCCTCGCTCGCCCGCGCGATCGAGTCTGAATCCGAGGCCGCTGGACGGACGCGCGGCGCCTCCTTCCGTCCGCCCAAGCGAAACAGGCTACTACCTCGGACTCTCCGCCGCCGCCGCCGCGCTCTCCGCCTCGACCACTACCCTCCCCTCCGCGGGATTGGCGTGGTGGAGATCCACCTGCACTTTATTTCCCCTGCTGGTAAGCCGCCCCTCACTCTGCCTGGATTCGGTCCGCTCCGATCCAGCCCGTCTGTTGTTGTCTGTGCTGTACTCTGCTCTCAGAAATCGAATCGAATCAGAATATATCTGGCGTGCGTGCCCCGTCCAATTTAGTGTAAATGCGTCGTCCGTACCGGAGTACTCACTCGCTGCAGCCGCGGATTGGTTCGCTGGTACTACTCCACTAGCGTAAGCTCCGCGTCCGTATGATTCGGTTCCTGTTGCTCAGCCTCAGCTCGCGCGAGATCTCGACGGCGCTGTCGTCCTGTGACCCCGCGGAATTGGAGTATTGGACTCCAGGTGCAAACGCCCCCGATTCTTCCCATTTCGGTCATAAATAGCCGCCGGAGCCGAGGCATGGCCTATATAGTTCCACGCCATTGCATGGCCTTGTATGGAATTTAGGACCATGCTACTATGGTTACTGTATGATGACGTGCTGAGTGACCTGCTCTACTTTTTCCTGTTTCCTGTTTACTGGATCAGTACCGAGAGAGGACCCTGTTGGTGACGCTGACAGAACAATTGACCACATATTTGGGCTGACACCGTTAACAGTGTGCACTGCTCATTAGGTTTAGTTGGATACAATGTGAGTAACTGGAGCTGTAGATCATGTCTGGTTGTGTATGCAGTACTCAGGTACTGCAACAGACATACAGGTTAACCTGGAATTCGTATGAGACATGCAAACTTTCATGTGATGACACTGTGGGTTGGGTTCTTTTTTGGAAGCTGATTTCCAACAGGATGGACTTCAGCTGATGAGACGTGATTCACTTCTATTTAGTCACTATTCCTTCATTGTACACCACCAACTGAGCCTTACTAGTCGCAAAGGTTGCCCTTTTTCATGGGCAACGCCAAAGCCTCACGCGGTTCACATGTCCTCACTGTTTTCAGTTGGATGTTACTATCAAGTGGTTTTTGTTTTTGGAAAAAGAAAAAACAAGTTGTCGATTGTTTCGGAAAGTATTATTGGACTTTTTTTTTGCGAAAAAGTGCTACTGTTCTTGTGCGTAGTCTGTTCATCTATTCTGCATTACTTTGTTAGAAAGACCAATGCCTTCTGTGCCACTAGCTTTAGTACTGGACAAACTGTATAGATGGGTTTAGATTAAGCATACCCCGAGATGCGGATAAATCAAAGTATCTGGTCTATGTTGCAGAGCCGCCAATCAGTTTAGCGGTACTGCAGATCGGGTGAAAGAATTCCTATCCAAATAATGAGATATAAGAAAAGCTCATGACTACTAAACCTCCTTAAGAGAATTACCTGAGTGGTTTCTGATTTTCTTGAGATCTGTACTAAGGGGCTTTTGTTTTTGCAGATATCAACTAGATCGTTCAGTGGTTATACTGAATACAAAGTTTTCCTATATGGCTTATGTTAGCATGCAAAAGATGGTGCCTATAGGTTCGGAATGAGGGACCACGCCATCTGAGAAATGGATGATACGCCAACTAGTTCTGGGCAGTCTGAAGCTACTTCATGTGAACCGAGCTGGTGGCCGCCAGACTTTTTGGAGAAGATAGAATCTGTTGCCTTATCAAGAAAACAAGAAGGTTTGGCTGATAAAGAATCTCGATCCAATTTGGCCAATTCAAGGTCCTCATCCTGGAAGGCTTCTCAATTACTGTGGTCAAAAGGAACATATTCGGGCTTTATTCCTAATGGGTTCTATTCAATCATCCCGGTGAGGATTTCCCTCCTCAGTATTTTTTTTGTTATTTGGATGTGGTCCTGTAAACTAGGTAGACTAGATTATTTCTGTGCATCATGTGACTTTTGAATTAGATGTTCCGAATCTCATATCAAGTACCCACTTTCATGTCAAGCACCCACTTTCTGAAGAAGATGCCTAATTCCCCATTTGAATTGTTAACAGCTGAAGTGGACTTGATTTGACTTTTTTGTTGTCCTTGGCCTCTTTTAGGCTCTGGGACTTCCAACGTTGTCATTGTGGTAACACTAAATCTGAAAATGGAACAATATAGTTCAAATAGCGAGATTGTTTCAGACCATCACATTTCATATTGGTATGATGCGTCACAGTTTTGTGGCATGTGAAACATTTCAACCTTCCAAAATTATTTGTTCAATGAGGAATCAAGTTGTTTTCTTAAGAAATGCGGAACTGAGTTCCTAGGTCTAAAGATTATGGATCATTGGAAATGCGCTAGCATTTGAGTTTCGGTTTCACAATTTCCTTTACTTTTTTAATCATAATATTAAGTTACAGACGATTTATGGGAATTTATGCTTTTGTTCCAGTTCTTTATGGTTATGTTTTTCACCTGTGATGCACTCATACAGGATAAAAAACTGAAGGAGATATTCCCAACAATACCGTCACTAAATGACCTTCAAAGTCTTGAAGCAGATGGCATAAATCCTGACATAATTGTTGTAGATGCTGAGAAGGATAAGAAAATTTTCATGTTGAAGCAGCTTAGCGGTGCACTTGTGAAAGGATTGAACAATCCAGCTTTAGTGATAAAGAAGATAGCAGGTTTGGTAAGTTATACAACTGTCTATTTTTCCCATGTGCGATTCCCCATTGAAAGCTTGGTTGGTCACTGTTATTAACACTTTTGGAGTGAGAAATATCTGGATCTGATATTTTCGTTAGTTCTTACGTTAATTACATCAAGGTTGTCCTTACTGAATTCATGTTTGAGTCAGAAAGTTATTGCTTGATGCATGTCTAACACTTAGCAAGTTATTTTCGAACAGGTTTTTGACTGCTTCAAGGGCCAAAATCCTGATGCAAGTCCAGGAAGAGCTTCAGCCGAAGATACCCATTTCTTTGGAAATAGAGGACCACAACTTCTTGGGCAGATAAAGCATGGATCATGCCGACCCCGAGCTATCCTATTTAAAGTTCTTGCAGATGCTGTTGGCCTTGAGAGTAAACTTGTTGTGGTATGTTGACATCCCTTTTCAGTTTATATGGAGTATACGGTAAAACTAAGCTCAAATGCTTAAAATCATGTCTTGCGTAGGGTCTACCTGATGAGGGTGCAGTTGGATTTGTGGATTCCTACAAACATATGTCTGTGGTAGTTTCGCTGAATTCTATGGAGCTGCTAGTTGATCTTATGAGATTTCCAGGCCAATTGATTCCTTTTTCAGCTAAGGCTATCTTCATATCACATATCTCTGCTGCGGGTGAGAGTGATTCAGCTGAAAATGACTCATGCGATTCTCCCCTTGAGCCTAATAGCCCTCTATATGGGTTATCTGATAAAGTTGAAGTTGAAGGGTATGCTCATGCGTTAAATTTCTCCAATTCAGGACTTTGTTATTTTTCCAGTATCTCACTGAGTATCATGATAGAGAGTTACTGTGCTGATTCTTACTAATATTTAGTTAGCTAAAAAGAAGTAGTCAACACACTTTAATGGATGAATTTCTATCTTGAACCTTCAAATAGATAGCAGGACTTTATGGGTTTAATGGCATTTTTTCCCAATATACTGATGTTTCACAGCCGTAATAGCTTTTGTTGTTGGGTAGGCTACAATTGAATTCGAAACACAATCATGCAATAACATTGGTAATTATCTAGCATATGTCTTGTTCGAACCAACTATTTTTTAAATCTTACTAAAAATCCAACTAATTTGTAAGACAGATGGTGATGTACCACTTGCTGGTTTACGTTGGTTGGTTGGTTGGAGTGCTATGATTTCATGTTGGCTACAGAAGTGAATCTTCAAGTTTGCAGCAATATAGGCTGAGATAGGATATTGTCATGAAGAATAATATATAATATTTGAGGATATTACAACGGAAGTTCATAAATGACAACATTAACCAAATACAGAAATTGTAAGAGGAAAATCGGTCATGAATATCTTAATTGTATGTTGTTGTGGTAAAAAGCACCATTCCAAAAGCAGAGTGGCCTCGTAGAATTATAGTTCAATGTAGAGAAGTTTACATGCTCTGGTATATCATCTATGAAAAAAAACACCTGTCACTTGTATTTGTTCATTCCTTCTTCTTTTGTTGCTTGCATCCTTCTGTAATATTTTTCTAACTTTCTGGAGTTTATATTTTGAGCAAGATAAAAACATTCCATCTCTATCTCAGTGCAGAATTGAAGCTTCATCAAATCTATCTGGGCGTTCATTGCGTAATACAATGTTGAGATCAAGAACATTTTCAGAGGGGAAATTAAGGTACACCTATAATTGTATAAATATACTAACTCCTAACTGATCTGTAGATTTATTTGTCGAGTTTTGCTTCAGTACACCCCTTAGGAAAATTGTATTTGAGCCTCAGTCACTTACAGAGGACAGTTTTATTCTTTTCACTGATTACTACAAAGTACAAACTATTACGTACGAATCAGTGTACATATGCATGCAGTGAATATTTCGTTGCCTGCATGCAGAACTTTAAAGCAAGTTCATGTTCCAAACCCAACTTTTTGCATCATACTCTACGGTAATCTTTGCATACATCTTATAGCCGTGATGACATCTTTGCTTGGGCTAGCCCGTGCTGCCGTGCTACGCCGAGAGAGGGTCTGGTGGAAAAGGCACGAGACAAGGTGCCAGACATGTGCAGGTGGAGGACAGGAGGATCCTTGCATGTTGTGGAACATGTCTCGCAGTAGGAAGTAGATCAGTGGCGGGGATGCGTTGGAAGTCAGAGTCGGACGTAGGAGGACAAGGCAGAGAGGCGGGATCAGGTGGTGACTGATGAGGCAGGGAAGGATTATATGGTGAGGGGGATAGTGTTGTAAAACTGGAGTTGATCATATTAGACTTCATAACTTATGGACGAGTTGTAATCCCCACCACTGATCTGCATTTTAACTCATAAACTACTTAGAAAGGGGGTGTACAGAAGCAGATCTCTTGCTTGTTTGGTCAGAATTTTTATTTAATGACCTAATACTTGTGTTAATATTGACTGCCTTGTTCGTTGCATTTGCTGAGATTTTTTTTTGGTTTTCTAAACCAGCACATCATGTAGTGAGCCAAATATAGCAAATGCCTTTTGGAGGCGAAGCCAGAGGAGAGGAGTTGCTGAAGAACCTCGTGGTGCTAGTTCAAGGTTACCACTCAACTCTAGGCATTAACTCCTTTAGGAAAATTCTATAACGTATCATAGTGTTGTTCGTAGTTCTTTTCCTATAAGGCTATAACCTTATTGTTTAGAGCTACCGTGGTATTTTACCGTTGTTTTGTTTATAGATTTTTAGGTGCTATGTGTTGTTTATAGGTTTGGGAGATTCCATTTGGAGAACGACACACCCTTTTTGTTTAATTTGCAAGTGATATTATCCTTTCCTGAAATTAGTAACTAGTATTACCATTGTTATTTGCATCTTTATAGTATTAAAAAACTTGTAACTGGTACTGTATTACTGGAAGTTGTAACTAGTATTACCATGTATAACTGAAACCTGTAACTGGGATTACCATGTTAGTTGCATGTCTATAGTTTGTATGCTTTCCTGTGTTACCAAATGTTTACTTAGTAGTGAGTATTCTCTGACACGATAGGAACTACGAGCATCTGTCTATTGTTTCATTGTGTATGCCTCCAGTTTCTTGAGGTATCGATGTTCTCACATGATAGTCGTATCAATTTTCCCTTGGTGTAGTCCTGAGCATCCATTAATGAGGGCAAAGGGAAGATCTATACTTGGTGGTGAGAGGCAATCACTTCAAGACTACACAGATGTAGTTACATCAAGGTTCGCCAGCTGTTTCTTTTGTGGGTGCACTGTTACATTTTCAATTGCTTGCTGTCACAAATATTCTCCATTGTGTATTGATACCACTTATATGTGCTAGTTCTGATTTACACCAATAGGTTCACAGTTATTGATTTCTGGCAAGTTCTGACTGTGGACTAGAATCCCTAGTTGGTTCTTGGGAAGCCAATTAATTTGCATTCTCTAGCCTTGTAAGGGCCAAGAATAGATCATCTTCTGTCAGTTTAATCCGCAAAAATTCTTTTTATATATGAGAAAATAGTTCGGATAGCAACTCCATTTCTTAATAAACCATTACACGCTTGCAGATCAGATGATCCGGGTGGCATCACTACACCTAACCCTCGACGAATAAGACGAAGAAGCATTAGCATCACACCTGAGATTGGAGATGACATTGTGAGGTAATTTTTGTTTTGAACTATATGATGGGATTCAAGCTGGCATAATTGTCTTAGAAGTTGTATAGGTGTACCTTTTGCCTTCACTTACAGTATATCAATTCAAGAGTAACTGCACAGTTTGCTCATGGTTGTGTTTAGATACTAGATCTCCTAGAGCACGTGTCTGTATTCTGATAGAATGAAATGCTAAAGCATCAGGTATTTATTGTTTATCTTAAATTTTTGACAGGGCAGTTCGGGCTATGAATGAAACACTAAAGCAGAATCGCCTCCAAAGGGATCATGTTAATGATGGTTCATGTTCATTTATTAGGGAGGATAAAAGCAATGCACATGACAGCCCAAACGATGTACATGTTTGTTTCATTGTTTCACTTTCTCTATGTTGGCTTTTTATCTCTTCTGCATGTAATTGTCATTTGAATTTAATCAGCTTGGTCTCTCATTTTGACTCTCAGGATGATAAATCTGGGAGAACTGTTGCTACAAACAATGGCTTGAGAAACCGATCTGGTTCTACTCAGAAAGCTATGTCATTGCCTACTTCTCCACATGACTATGGGGGTGAAATCTCTGAAACAAGCGATAATTGTGATTTTATAAGCAAAGAGAAATGGTATTCGCCTGGAACAGGGTTTTGCAAAGCTCTCCTTTCAATAAGCCTTTGTTGCCTTTTCAAGAGTGGAAAATAGATTTCTCTGAGCTCACTATTGGTACACGGGTTGGAATAGGCAAGTCATCTTGAACTTACCCAGACAAATTTACTTTTGCAGATTTGTCGATACATATTTTTGAAGTGCACCTCCCCCATTCATGTGTTATGTTTGTGTTCCTCGCATTAACATGTTTTACTGCTTTTACTATAATATGATCTCTTGCCAATATGTCTTCAAAATCATATGATCAATGGAAAGTGAAAGTTTGGTACGACTAGTTATCTGTTTAAGCTATGATTAACGGTTTTGATAACCAAATAAATCGAATTCAATGTATCCTAAGTCTTACACACTACATCTTTTGATATTGTTATGCCTTTCTTCATATTTTTGACATCATCGAAGCTATTCATAAACTTTCATGATTGCTTTGCCAAAAATTTATATCAATTAAGTATTCATCATAATTCAATCTTCTGTTTTCATATTGCTTGAAATGGTCTTTTCTTTTACGTTTTTGTCCTTTGGCATTTTTTTTGGCACGCCAAAAGCTTACCAAACATGCTCTCTTTTTGTCGAAACACTTCATCAGGATTCTTTGGAGAGGTTTTCCGTGGTATATGGAATGGCACTGATGTCGCTATCAAAGTATTTCTAGAGCAGGATCTGACAACTGAAAACATGGAAGATTTTTGCAATGAGATATACATCCTGAGGTACCTGAACTACTATTGATTGAGTAATGTGGATAAATTTCTGGTTTTCATAGTCTGCAGGATTGCTTTAATAATTTTACTATTTCCTTTCAGCCGGCTGCGACATCCAAATGGTAAGAGTTAATTATGACCAGTTCAACGTATAGTCTGAGACTAGTATCTCAGCATCTGCACCCTAGATACCGACTACCCTATGTTAGAACATGCCTTTTAAACCAACTTTTTTATTTTGTTCTGTAGTAATATTGTTTCTTGGGGCATGCATGGTGCCTCCACACCTCTCAATGGTTACTGAATATATGGAAATGGGATCACTGTACTATCTCATCCATATGAGTGGTCAGAAAAAGAGGCTCAGTTGGCGCAGGAGGCTGAAAATTATTCGTGATATATGCAGGTTAGCTCTTTCTCTGTATGTAATAAATGATTATGCATATCTATTACTGTTAT
Organism: Poa pratensis; assembly: GCA_947311845.1. NCBI lineage: Eukaryota > Viridiplantae > Streptophyta > Magnoliopsida > Poales > Poaceae > Poa > Poa pratensis. The sequence continues at coordinate 41,564,561 of CAMZMU010000055.1, read as the reverse complement.
TTAATGTCCTGACACTTCTACGAAAATATCTCGTTAGTTTGATGTAATTCTCTTGTCATGTGGAGTTCAAATGCTCAATCTTGTTTGCGCTCCCACCTTTTATCATTAATTATTTTTCTAAAATGAATTATTTTGTTCAAGGGGATTGATGTGCATACACCGTATGAAGATAGTTCACAGGGACCTGAAAAGTGCCAATTGTCTGGTGAACAAGCACTGGACTGTGAAGATATGTGACTTTGGCCTTTCTCGAGCGATGACTGATAGCCCTATGACTGATAATTCATCTGCTGGCACACCAGAATGGATGGCTCCTGAGCTCATAAGAAACGAACCCTTCTCAGAAAAATGTGACATTTTCAGTCTTGGTGTGATAATGTGGGAGCTGTGCACACTGAGCCGCCCATGGGATGGGATCTCCCCAGTTCAAGTAAGCCTTCATCCACTTTTCATCAAAACGTCCACAAAATTAATGAATTATGTGCAGAAAGATTCTCATAACTGAAGCATTTGATGCATCCGTGCGTGGTGCATTCCAGTTTTCTGATGGTTCTTATAGATGTTAAAAGGCAAAGCGGTTTTTTGGCTCGGAGTTGTTGGCTGACCTTGATGATTTTTTTTTTTGACGTGTGACCTTGATGAATTGGCCTTTGATAGGTGGTGTACGCGGTTGCTAACGAAGGGTCACGGCTTGAAATTCCTGAAGGACCTCTTGGCAAGTTAATTGCAGGTAATGAAGCTTTGTAGCGCGATGTTTTGCCGTATTCCAGGTTTCTGTTAGAACCAGTCTGGACTCACGTTTAGCCAATGTTGGTCAGCTTATTCTGCTTTTCAATTTCAGCTTAGCAACAGTTGTTTTGTGTAACGCAGATTGCTGGGCAGAGCCCAGGATCGACCGAGCTGCCAGGAGGTCCTCACTCGCTTGCTCGACTGCGAATACGCTGACAGCTGAAATGAACCTGACAGAACTAGTTCGCTCCCTGCCACCCTGGGAGTTCAGAGAGCCGTTTCTTGTATAAAACTCTAGCTGTTGATCTTGCAGACCAGCAAGGATACATATATGGCGCCCTTCCTTTCCAAATTGTAAAAAGGAACAGTTTCTCCTTTCATAGAAGAAACGTGCCTCATATTGTTTGTGTGTGCGCGCGCGTGTGTGACCTCCAGCCCTGCCAGATGCAATATTTCAGCATGAGTCGGTTAGACCCCACGGTATCCCCGATTTCTTTCAACCAACCAAACAGATATTTAGGAACTCGTTAACCAAACAAGGCCGATACGTTCGCATATCTTCTCCGTTAAAAGTTGCTACGGAGTAAATAATCTCTTAACAAACTTTGTAAGGTAGGATGTGCGTGTATATATACCCGGCCGTTCGATCCAAAAACTATCTAACTAGACTAGCTAGATCTACCAACCCATCAATCCATCATGTCGAAAAACGACGGCGTCTCCGTATCCACAAGGAGCACCAGGGTGATCACCGGCGGCGGCAGCCACGTCCTGAGGATTAAAGGATACTCGCAGACCCTGTTGCTCGGCACCGGCGCGAGGGGCCGTTCCTGCATGTTCGACGCGGCCGGTCAGTTGTGGCGCATCTCGTACTACCCCAACGGCTACTGTACGTCGGACAGGGACTGCATCTCCCTCGCCATCGACCTCGTCGACAGCCAAGGCGAACGGCCGGAGGGCACGTCAACGCCGTCGTGCGCTTCACTCTGCTACCTCACCGTGGCAAGCTGCCGGCGGAACGGGCGCCGCCGCAGTACAGTGTCAGGTTATCGGCGAAGTTCTGCGTGGACAGAGAACAGTGCTACCGGTTCATCAGGAGGGAGGAGCTCGAGAAGTCGGAGGGCTTACCTCGTGGACGACTGCTTCGCCGTCCGGTGCGACATCGACGTCATTAAGACGTCGGCGAGGCAGGACCGGGCACAGGACGTGGTGGAGATGACAGAATTGGTGTGGAGGTCAGGAGGCGATGAGGAGGAGGACCTGCCCGAGCACCGCCGTGCGTCAGGCTGGGTGGCAGCAGCGTGGCCCTTCGCTGCTTTGGGACGGTTTTTGCACCGTCTATTCAACGTGTTTCCTTGATTATTATAACTAGTTGGCATGTACGTGCAACGCATGTCTCACACGATTAAAGGGTCATTTAGTGGCACCGCCTCGGCCATCATCGTCTGTATGTAGAGGGGAAGAGGAAATGCCCACGGAACCGGCGGCGTACATGAAGGTTGTCGCCATCCTTTTGTCGTTGTTGTCGCGGAATATGTCCTCACCCTCGTGGGATTCACGTGGCGCTCGTCGAGGCTACACTTACATGTAAGAAATTTATCTAGGGCATTCATATTCTCTCTACTATATTTTAATAATGTTTTATAACGCATAATATTTAATAATATTCTATTCATGTCATGTTAAACTGCAACTTACTATATGATCATGTCAAGTTCAGGTCAAATGATCGTGTAAAATTCAGATAAATATATAACTATTTTACAATATAAAATTCAGATAATTCAAACAATTCTTTAGCAATTCACACATTGCAAGATTCTTCTGTTGCCTTTCTACGCCACACATACAGTGTAACAAACAGAAAATTCTAACCTGATTTACTGATTTAGATACGTAGATGATTCATACTACAAGTACACGGACGACTATTCTTTTCTAAATCGACTAACCCAACTTCACAGCACAGTGAAAAATTCCTTTCCTTCACTGTGTTCTTCCAGCCGAGCAATCAATCATGTTTCAAGCACTACACAAGCAGTATCCAGTTTCTTTTAAAGAGGAAACGTCAGTACCTGCCTACGCGTCAAAACTTGGCATGGCTGCGGCGACCTGGAGATAAGCGGCAGACGGTAAGCAGAATCATTTGCATACCTCTAGTTTCAACCTGACACCTGCAGCATCACCGCATGGATGGATACAGGAGAAGAGAATAAACCGGTAATGCAGTAATGCTGCACCATATTACTGCGCAAGCTGGTTACCGGAGAACTTGGCCGTGGAGGCGGACTGGCAATGCCGATAGGCCGGAGACAAATGCTGTTGGCCCCGGACTCGGCAGTCAGCTATACTTTTGCCGAGTCGACTTGCTGATCTGATCCGCTAGAGACGATCGGCGAGCGTACTCGTGAAGGACAGGGGCGCCGGCAAACCTGTTCCCGTGTGCGCGAGGTCTGCGATGCGGCGGACTGAGCACTCGCCATCCTTATGCAGCGACAGTTCCATAGATGCAAAGGCACCCGGCCGACGGCCGTGGCCGAGGAGCTCCGACGCGCCTGCGCCGCGTGGAGGGTGTTGTCGCGTTGCCTTTAATTAATAACGATTTTGCTTTGGGCCGATCGTGGCCGATCAGAATTGGTTCCGATCAGGACATTTGATTCTGATCAGAATTGGTATTTTCCATCGGGACTCTTGACCCGGTTAAAATTGTTTGGTGCTCGACATCGGGACAATCTGGACCGTTGATTAAAAATTGAGCGCACAAGATTAAAAGTGTCTGGTGCTCGACATCGAGACAATCTGGATCGTTGATTAAAAATTGAACAAACAAGATTAAAAGTATCCCAACATGTTTGCTCTTTTAATAGTAGTATAGATTAATATTATAAGGCTTGTTTTTCTTTGGGAATTAATAAGGCTTGGTTTGTGGTTGCTGAAAATTGTGCTACTGCTGAACTTATTCATTTTTTTAATTGAGTGATTTGCTTACGCTATATTGTGCTAAACCAATCATAATTGTACCAAATATCAATCCTAGATCATTGATGGCGTGAGCGGCGCGTCTATTTTGATGCAATAATATAATTTAGTGACAGAAAATATTATACATATTATATTTGGTAACATAGGCAGTGGAATGAAATTCTACAAATCATAGGCATAAAATTACCGTGATGGAAGTATGTAATGACCCGTAGTTCAGAGAGTAGAAAGATGCTAAATTAGATTTGTGCATTTGCATAGCATGCATCTGAAAATACGGAAAAATTTAAAACTTTTTCAACGAACTCTGTTCAACCACCACTCGAAAGGCTAGTTGAGAATGCCGTTAGTTTGACGAGTAACTAAAAACTTGGAATCCAACTTGTGAAACTTACATCGATGTTTCGCTGATGTTGGTGGATTAGACTTAGTCATCAACATGAGTGTTATAAACTTGAAAATCTTGTCTTATCTAAATTCTCAAACATTTGGTTACAAGCGAATAATACAAGAAACTATAAATCAAATGATGAGTATGACTTACATCATTAATCGAATAAGTACATATCTTAAAGAAAAGAAAAGAAAAGAAGGAGTATATGGAAGGTGGATAAAAGACTAAACTAAATCTTAATCTAGATCTACTTATTCTATCAAGACCATCTTATCCTCTTATCTTCTAATCTTCTCCAAATCATTCTACTAGAGAAGGCAACACAAGAAAGGAGGAAAATCAACAAGAAGATTATACAGAAGGATTTCTTAGATATGCATAGAAGCACTATGCCAGTCCATCGTATTTGGGAACTCCTATACCAAAATCTATTTCTCATGGCTTCACTGTCCAGACCTCCTACTTGATTTGGACACTACTAGGGCAACGGTTCTTGACTACTGGAACTCCATCTCCAAGACAACCTCGGCTTCTCGAAAAGGCCTCAAGACGGTGATCATTCTCGTCACCTGGGAAATTTGGAAGGAGCGGAATGCACAGATCTTCAACAACAAATTCTCTATGCCATCTGTGCTGCTGCAACGAATCAAAGACGAGGGAAAAAATTGGATCCTCGCCGGTGCTAAGAAGCTCACGGAGCTGACTATTACTTAGAGCTATGACAATCTTCCTTTCTGAGAGAGTAGACGGAATTGGGTGATCCATTACGGGACACCGTTTATTTACAGTTTTTACTTTTGGCCTCGGCCGTGTCGTGTTTACTTCTTCTATATCAATATAAAAGGCAAAGTTTTTGCCTTCGTTTCAAAAACACCTCCTGCTGCTACTCACCAGCCTGAAACACCACCTGGGTTGACTCCTTCCGATTCCTCTCTCTCTCTTTCTATTTTCTGAACTTTATATGAATTAGTGTTGTGTGAGCACTCGAATTGTTCAGTGTTGAAACTTGTGTTAATTCTGTACTGTTTGTTGATCTATAAATACTAGTCTGTGAGCTGAATAATATGTTCGTGTATGTGTACGTGCTAGTTAAGTTGGTCACCTGTGTGATGCCCTTGTGTGACGCCATTGGTGCATGCACATATGTATCTAGCTTCTAGTTTTTCTTGTGTTTGTACTCGTCCTTTATTTCTGCCCTTATCTCAAATATGCTTATGTCTATTTGTTGTACGCTAGTACTTGTGTGTCTTTGATTATTCGTTGCTCTGTTCTGTTTTAGTTTCTAAAGTGAAAATCACCAAAAAGAGGCATTTGGTAGTTTAGATTAAATTCCTACAAATCCATCTTATTTGTGACCTAGCTTTAGCCGAAGCTCGATTGTAAATCGCCTAGTCCCTGTGGAGAGAACGACAAACCCCCCTATTCTACATTGATCATGGATAAAAGACTAAACTAAATCTTAATCTAGATCTACTTATTCTATCAAGACTATCTTATCCTATTATCTTCTAATCTTCTCCAAATCATTCTACTAGAGAAGACAACACAAGAAAGGAGGAAAATCAACAAGAAGATTATACAGAAGGATTTCTTAGATATGCATAGAAGCACTATGCCAATCCATCACTAGTATTTGGGAACTCCTATACCAAAATCTATTCTTATTAACTTCTCTACAAATAGTGTGATATTCTAAGGTTTGTGTTATATAGAAGTAGTTTGGTAACAAGCCTAATCACCTTGTTAACAAATCACTCTTGTATGCTCAAACAATTGAGTGTCATATACAAATAAACAGAAGGTCAGATAATTCAGAACATCTCAACCTTTGTAATATAAGAAGTAATTTGGTGACAAGACTGATTATCTTGTTAACAAATTCTTTTGTATGCATAAGGCAATTGGATGTCATAAAGTACACATACATTCTTCTATAGCCATCTAATAGAAAGCTTTGCTTTGATCAATCTGGATGTCTTCACCATAAGGGTGAGGCCACTGATGTTGGATACTAGACCAGGGACTTCAAGAACTTGACTTAAGTCCTGGTAATGACTTGAGGGATCAATACCAAGTTAAAGACAACAATGGATGATCATTTGGAGCATCTGGAATCAAGTAGGAAACTATGAGATTCAATCATGATCCATACAAGAGGGAACATAAAGAGGAAACACTAAACCACACATATAACTTAGGCAACATAATCAAGTATCCAAATAAGATAGTGATATGGTAGTTTATGGTGTTTCTCCAAGAGTATGATTATCAGGGAGAAAGTAAAGCCAAGGCATAAAACCATATGATCATCATCCATATTTAACCATCACATGAGTTAACTCTTAAATTCATGTGAGTGGACAAGTCTCTTATGAGAGTAGATCACAAGATCATCTAGTGATGAGACCATTTGGTTTGTTCAAGATTTTATTCTCAAGAGGAGATAAATCTAGACATGTGGTTAATGGAACCACATGGACTATTTAGTCAGCAGTTGTTCTCTAACAATTTTCTCCCACACACCAAAGTATAAATTCCTATCAGAGAGGAATGCATCAACCTTTGTATCTTCAGAATGAGATGTGGAACCAAGCAAGATTCTATTCTCATCATTTTATGTCACCATATGACCTGATTTCAGGCAGGATATCTGGACCTGTGCATCCACGGGCATATGATTATGTCTTCACAGGATTTAGATGTCAGGTATCACAAGTCAAAACCACCAGGGCAATATTTCGTGCCTGGCATGGATTTGAATTGTAAACACTGTGCATACCCGTTGGGGGCACCACAGTGAGCAAATCATGCGTATATTGTTGGACAACAATTTGGTGTTGTACAGGAATTAATAAAGCACTCAGAACAAGTTTAAATAAATATCTGGAGTTGAAGTCAAGCAAGAAACTATCTTTAGTATTTGAAAATAACAGGTATCTATTATATATTAAAAGTGTATTATGGGCTAACCAGAAATTAGAGAATTGTATATATTAAAAGTGTATTATGGGCTAACCAGAAATTAGAGAATTAACTAGAAAATCCCACAAAAATCAGAAACATCTGACCATTAATTTCATACACTAACCATTGTTAACCATTGGATTAAACTTAAATGATTAATAATTACCCACCACTGCCATTACAATAGAAATAATCGTGTGTCTCCCACAGCGTTATCTTTTTCTCCCTTTTTCTCCACGGCATGGCGACAAATCATGGAGTCATACCTAGATAGCTAGAGGGTTAACCTAGATTGGAGATTTGATCAACGCCAAAAGAAATCGCTGATCGTGCATACACACGCAATTTTCTGCCACAAACGTATTCTGCCGTCTACTCACGTATACGCACGCTGCCGCCGGCCGTGGTATTCTGATCGTCTAGCGTGTCCTCAAGCATGGTGCGGCCGCCGGCAAGTTTCTCCGTTGCAACTCGGCCAATGACGTCGACTCTCAGCCCGTCCATGCACGTCAACGTCAGTGAGGTTTCCAATCACATGTATACACCATGCAGGATGGATCGATCGAATTAAGAGTTAGCGTTGGTGCAGACACAGCTGGGCCCAATGCTAGGTAAATACGCTATTTTTTTTGTTCTTTACAATACATCGTATATTGTCTACAAATTAAGAAGGCCATGATCTAATCCAGCATGTTCCCAATCTACTTATTTCTCCTCTCCATGATGTACGTCTTGAGTTTTTGAGTTAGACCTAATCCCGTCTATTCTAGAGAAAAATCAATCCTATGTATGCCCATTAATCTCACGATGGTTGATGAGTGCAGGAAGAGGTGTATTAGTGAGGCAGCTTGAAGCAGATCGCCTGGCCGTCATCACCGGGAGGCTTATACAGTGGAGGATTCTGACATACTCTCCATCCATTAATTCACCATGAATCATGGAAGCGGCTTGAGAGGAACATTGGATTGTATATATGAGCACTTATCTTGACTCTATTTTAATATGGGGACTGCTCTTGACCTGATTATGTCTTATAGGATGAGGAGGCAAGTCATTTGAACTTTGAAGCAAATCTGAAGTAGGACTGCCACTGTCGGGAACTACGGCGCCCTCTCTGCTCCCTCGCATCAGCACGGTGTGCAGATTTACAGAACGGAGGAGAGGATGTTCAGCTGGCGACGACACATTGGAAGGGCGACAAAAGCTCAACCCTGCGTAGTGTGGCAGCCAATGAAACACATGTGACATTATCTCTGTTTTCACTCACTTCAGATTCATATTTCAGTTTTGGTTGTAATTTCCCACTCCTAACATAACATCCTGATACGCTGATACTCATGTATTTCTCAATGTCTCTTGGCTAGATACTCCTAACAGATGGTCACTCTTCTACCGTACTGTTTGGGAATGCTTCAACAGAAGCTTTCAGTCTAGAGCGTTTGCTCTTTGATCTTATCATCATCTAGCAGATTTTCTATATTTGACATTTGGTGAATTCAGTTTGTATTGCTTCCCCTTTGGCCACACTTGATTTTAGGTGAATAATGAGTTGCTTAATGCAATTAGTCACGTTTAGGATTTATATTACATTAAGAATTCAGTAATAATACTAGAAGCACTATCTCTGCTTTCTGTCATATATCATATTCTCTCAGTTCTTTTCCTGATATAAATGAGTATTCACTGATTGGTAATGTAACTATGTTACACATTAGTTGCAGACAGTGTTTATTCAAACCATTTTTTGCTGTTGTTAATATGTTTAGATTTAGTGATTTATCTGATGCCCAGTGTTCTCTATCCGTATTAGATTAGCTAAACTTTAACAAAATAACTAAATGGATTTCGAAAATATCAGCAAAAATAACTTACGATGCTCCAAATAATGCTTATTCTATCATCCAATCTGAGAAGTTTATGAATGGTATAAAGTAGCTGAACATGGGTGCTCTGAATAGTCTCACATTTTGTGATGTACGTTTAACAACCTATGGGTTCTGATTTTTTCCACAATATACTTGAGTAATAAATTTCATATGTTGAGGTTGTCCTCTTAATAGCTTCATCAATTTTATAAAGAGGTCAAATTCCGTGTTTCACTTCCACTGTTACTAATTGTAGTTTCAGTTTCTAAACATGTCCTTGGATATCTAACAGTGCTTGCTGCTCATATTTTTCAGGGTTATATTGTTGAGAATTATTTGAATACGGTTCTTGCATTCACTGTTGTTAGAGTTATCCCTTTTTTGCCATACCAGGAGGCTGGGCAAAACCTGATGCAGGTACTGTCATGAGAAATCTGACTAACTGTTCTAAGTGCAACAGACTTCTGTTATCTTGGTTAGTTTCACGGTTTATCTTCTATCACCGCATGTACTAACCAGTCTCATTCTACATAACGAAACATGCTTTCCTTCATTCCTGCTCTCCAGAGAAACAACCTGGTCACTATGCAGCATCGACATGGGCAGTCTCAAACCGAGCCGCTTATTAGCCTGAATGTCATGCATATTCTGGAAGGCTTGATCGAGAGCTCCTCAACTCCTATATTACAACCGGGCTGCAGTCATGTCTACCTTTGGTGGTGGCGTCGGCAGGCAAGATGCTAAGGTTATCAGATGGTATGATGCGAAGGAGCTCTGCTTCATACTTATAACATTCAATAGTCTATTACTTGAGAGAGCGTTTTGGAGCTCGGGAGCATATGCTCCCGTTATTTTTGGGAAAATAAAAAATAGAAACACTTTTCAAAAAAATTCAAAAAAGATCTAACGCAAAGATGAGTATGGTACGCCCGCCCGTGATTTTTTTCGTAACTAAATGACATCGTGTCCGCCCTGTACAAAAAAGACAAAATCACAGATCTGAAAATTCAAATTTTTGGATCTCATTTCAGTTAGAAATTTGTCTTTTTTGCACAGGGCGGCAACGATGTCATTTCGTTACGAAACAAATCACGGGCGTGCGTACCATACTCATGTTTGCCTGTGATTTTTTCGGAATTTTTTTAAAAGTTTTTCTATTTTTTTTTATTTTCCCGAAAATAACGGGAGCATATGATCTCGGGTGCCATTATGAATTTCCGATTACTTGATTTCTATTTATAGTAAAATGATTATCCAGATTCCATAGGTTTCGGGATTTCACAAACTCAGGTTTATGTTCGTTTCTACGAGTTACTGATAATTATCTTGCCATTTCAACCCTTAGGTTTCTTATTCTTCATAACCATTGATTGAAAGCCTGGCCACGTGCTCTGCTTATGGCATTACGAGGAACTGAAAAGAAGAAAAGCGGCAAACTGTAACTTTTCCTTCAAATATATTTCTATTACCGATAGTTTTCAAACATAATAGATCTTTTAAATCGTGCTCCCACCCCATCCAGGATAAATTTTCGTAGCAAATTTCACAGTGCTGAGCGCTTTAATCTTTTTTTTTTACATGACAATGAAGAGTAGATCATGTTTAAGAACTGGTAAGGAAAATTTTATCCATATTTAGGGATCCTATGTGTCAAATTGTCAACTATAATCGAAATCTTTTTGTATATACACCTTACCTCATTCTCTTACATTAAACGGAGGCTTTTTTCTACTTCCATATTCTAATGCATTTTCATCTTTTGCTGAATTAGTAAAGGGATAAGAAGAGCATCATTCTGTAAAGGGAGCATAAGAAGAGCATCATTCTGTAAAGGGAGTTCTTTTGGAGCCTCACATTAGATAATTATTTTGCCTACCTTTGATGCTGCACATTGTGATATGGTGATTTTGGAAATATAAAAAGTTCATCTGTGCCATCTGATGTATGCATGTGTTATAGATTGATAGTGACGTTCATAAGAGGCTGAATTCAGATATTTCAGTTGAGCTTTATGTTCCAATATTCTTTTTGAGAAATCATATACAGTATGGGATTTCCCCAAACAACACCTTAGTTGTTTTTAAAAAATAGATTTGATTTTTCCAAGGTGCTTCATACTTAGAAATTCGCTACGCGAAAAAATAACATATTGGCCATCGATTAAATTTGCGGTCAGAATGTGTACATGACAGATAAACAGTAAACCGTATAACTGTGAACAACCCAAAGTTTTAAAAAGTTCTTCCTCAGTCAGGAGCCAAGAAAGCATGACCCTTACTTCAAATAATTTCATCCATGATAAGCATAATTACAGTATAAGTGATTTACAAAGTGCTAAGCTATTATGCTTATGAAATTATGGTGTTCGTACAGATTAAATATTTTTGAAGTATTGTCATGAAGAACCTTCTCGGTAATCATATTAGGTTTTTTGATTTTCCTGCGCTCTTTTCTAATGTTGTTGTGCTTTTCAGGCTCATCGTTAGATAACATTTTTGTAAGATGTACTAGATGTGTTTGCGTAATCATCCAAAATGAGGCACCTTCATCGACATCATCACGATTTTGTTGTGAATCAAGAAGTCAAAGTATGGTTCGCAGATTAAGTATATGGTGAAGAATATCTGAAGTTACCCACATACTATTAATGGATAGCAGAAGTAAGGGATGCAATTTTGCGGTTTGAATTACTTGATAGGATTTCACACTGCAACCATAATAGCTATGAGTAGTGCTATCGTATTTGTTATGAATTTTTTACCAAATAAGATTTTGAAATTATTGTTTTACGGATTTACTTTGCTCAATTATATGAAATCACTTAATGGAATAGTATCCGATTACGATTAAATATTTGAAGCCAAATCAAGAAATATACCATTGTTCTTTTGTTCTTGAACTGATTTCTCCTAAGAATCATGTGATGAAGTTACACTAATTATACCATTTTTGCACTAAACTAGCTAGAAGACATGACACACCCGTCAGGCTATAAAGTTGGTTGATATGCATTCTCCTTCTAGACAGATTTTCAACTATAAAATAATAGAGATATTAAGATGGTTGCCCGCGCGCGGGCCACTTTTCTTGTTCATAAATAAACAATAAAGCAATATATTTTCATGTTGCTAAAATAATGCACATTAAAAATAGAGGTGTTAAGTTACACATTTCAAAATGAGAAATAAACCCAAAATAAGTAAATTCACTTCAAATGTTAAGTGAATTTAAAATACACAAAATATGAAAAATTCAAAGTTGAAATCAACATCATATTGAAATTCTACACATCCAGGGACTTTCCTATAATTAAAGTCATCACAAACAGGTCCTCAAATCATTTAAGACAGGAGCCAGGGGCCTGTTAACACTATTTCTGTAAATTCCTGTAAATCCAGGGGGGTTTATGCAAAACGCTTTTTCTTTCTTCCTCCTTCTGGAGCGGACGTCGCCGTGTCAAATTCGTCACGCCACGTCTTGCCTACTTGCCTCTCTTCAAGGATAAGACCACGGAGAAGCCGTGCGTGGTCTCCTCTCTCACCCCGTACACTTCACAATCTCTCCCGTTCTCTCCTTTGCCGTCGAGACGAAACCCTAGCCGTACGGTCGCCGCCGCCGCACCGTCGATTCCGGCCTCGCCTTGCTGACCTGAGCAGCTCTAGAGGTTCCCCGTGTCTTCCTCGACATCCTGCTCGAGCCGTGCGTGCTGGGAAGCTCGAGGGAGGACGAATTTCACCTTCTTCCTCATCTCCGGCCGCCGGGTGCCGAGCAAGCTCTCGTCGCCGTTGAGCTTCCTCAAGCTTCTCCAAGCGGTCCGTCGTGAATCTCCCCGTGCTTCCAATTTGGTTCTTAGCATGCTGGGTCGTCGCCGTACCGTGCGCAGCCTCTGGCCGCCGCGCGAGCTCGTCGCCGGTGATGCTCCGGTGACCAATAGACAGCGGCGCCGCCCCTATTTGGTACGCCGCGTCGCGCTGCATCTATTAAGCGCATCCGCGTGAGCTAATTCGCTCGCCGTCGACAGGATCAAAAAGAGATGGTGGATTAGGTTTCAAAGACCTGCATATTTTTAACATGGCGATGCTTGCGAGGCAAAGTTGGAGAAGGCTACAATCGCCGGACTCTATGTGTAACCGTACTGAAAGCCAAATATTTTCCAACGACTTCAATTCTTGAAGCGAAGGCCTAGCCTGGTATGTCGTACACATGGAGAAGCATCCTACGGGGCTTGAACCTGCTCAAGAAAGGTGTGATATGGCGTGTGGGTAATGGGCAAGATATCAACGCTTGGTCTGACCCGTGGATTCCGAGAGGAATTAATAGAAGACCGATTAATAGGCAGGGTTTATCTTTGGTTGAGAAGGTGGCTGACTTAATTAATCTAGTTACTGATCAGTGGGACCAAGAACTACTGTATGATTTGTTTGGACCAGATGATGCTAAGGAGATCCTAGCTATACCCATCAGAAGTGGCATGGAGGACTGTGTGGCATGGCATTTTGATACTAAAGGTAGATTCTCAGTTAAATCTGCTTATCAATTGGGAGTGCAGATTAGAGAAGCCAAGACATGCAAAGATGCTGGTAGTTCATCGCTGGCTACTGGCGTTAAATCGGAATGGAACAAAATTTGGAATCTGAAACTTCCAGGTAAAGTTCGAATATTTATCTGGAGACTAGCTCATAACAGCCTGCCTACACGTATGAACATCAAACATAAGCATGTCGATCTTGATACACGCTGCCCTATGTGTTGTCGCTTCGACGAGGATGGAGGACACATTTTTCTCAAATGTAGTGCCAGAGTGCGAGAGCAGTTTTTGAACGCCTCTGGACTGGAAAAGCAACAGAAGGCAGTAGTGCTTATGTGGGACTGGTGGACGGAAAGAAATAAGGTGAATGCTGGAGATAAACGTCGAACGACGGATGCAATCTGCCATCAGGTTCTTAAACATGTTACTGAATTTGCTGAAGATACGAAATCAAGGGACCTAGCTCTCCAGGAGGCGAGAAGCTGGGAAGCACCAGACCCAGACCATGTAAAAGTCAACTTTGACGCTGCGTACATCAAAGAACATGGTAGGGGAGCTTGGGGAGCTTGGAGATTATTCATAAAATGTGGATTAATCTTTGTGAAATTAGATGGGTGACATTTTGCACCATATCTTTTTAGGAGGTTTTTTACTTTATTTGATTTCTTTCAAAAAAGGTCAAAATGGCCACCATGACTCTCATCGAAAGAGGTCAAATTTTCAAAAACTATCGATATTTCTGTGATATAACCACTAGTTGTGTATCTTAAAATGATTTAAAAAAATTCATACCAAACTATCAAACACTTGTACTTCAAATTTGGATTACTTTTGGAAAATCAGCATAAACTCATTAACTAGGCGAAATTAGATACAAATCAAGAAAATTTCTAATACTTGTGGATTATTCATCAAATGTGGACTACTCTTTGTGAGAATTAGATAGGTGCCATTTTACACCATATTTTTTGTACTTGGTTAACAAAAAAAACCATTTTTGTCACTTAGAAAAAGGAAAATGCTAATTATAAAAATAATTTGAAAAATTCCTTCGTAACCATTGCTTCCTATACCAAGATACACCTATTTGTCGAATATGAGAACTTTATCACAAACTATGCCGTGTGAATTGGCATAACTTGATCATTTGGCTCCATGCTAGAGGTTTTTATTTTCATAAAAAAATTATCGATATTTCTGTTATGCAAAAGATGATATGGATGGCATATTTGAATTCCTCTAATTTTTCTAATCAATTTAGATATTTTATTTGTCAAATTTCGATTTACGGATTTTAAGATATGAATTATTCCATATTAAATATTATTACATAATCACTGTTATTTATTTTGAAAATATTATTACATAATCATTGGTATTTATTCAAAAAAAATTATATAATAATTGTTATTTATTCAAATAAATTTTGTAAATTTAAACAATAAAAAATGTAACATCATGATTCAGGGGTTAATATGATTAATACGATACTAATATCAGTAAGTTCTAACTTCTCATTTGGAAGCTATGTGTGTGGCTAAGTGGGAAATTTCGGAATAGAATTAAGAATAAAATTAAAGAATTAAGAATAGAATTAAGAATAGAATTGAAAGTAGAATTTAAAAAATTCTCAGTTTTTGGAGCAATCCTCCCTTTAGTACCGATTGATAACACCAACCGGGACTAAATGTCTCCAGCCCCCAGCCAGGGGCGGACCCAAAGAGGGCTGAGTGGGGGCCTATGCCCCCACTCAAATTTTCAAAATCCTTTAGAATTCTTAAGATAAATATTTGAAAATTTTGAATCTTCAAAGGAAGTGCCCCACTTAAACATTTTGCCCCCACTCTAATGTTATTCTGGGTCCGCCCCTGCCCCCAGCGCACCGCTTCGCCAACGTGGAGCACCTTTAGTCCCGGTTCGTAACTAACCGGGACTAAAGGTCCTTTAGTCCCAATTGCGTAGTCCCGGTTGGGAAACCGGGACTAGAGATCCTTCCCAACCGGGACTAAAGCCCTTTTTCTACTAGTGCATGTACTTGAAATCTAAAACCTTAGGAGTTGTGCGTGCAATCATAAGTCACAGAAAAATAGTTCATACAGAATTAAACAAGGAAACAATCAGAGAAGCATGCATGAGCACTGCCTACATCCAAGGGAGGAAAAATAGTAAGTTTTTTATATTTGGTGTGGCCACAACAATGGGTCATCGATCATGGCATGTTTGCCATCTTTGGCTTGCTCCGCAACAAAAGCACGCCCCCACCACGACGCGGGGGTAGCCAGCCAGCCACACTCGCGCCTGAGTCGGCCGTACGTCGGGGGAACAAGGCCACACACACAGCGTCGCGGCCTCCCCCCGCATGCACGCCGGCGAGGCGGCCGGCGTCCTCGTAAAAAACCAAACCTCCCCGTCGGGCACAAAACGTCCGTGCGCGCACCAGTCGAGCAAGCTCATAGCTACGTGCGCGACTCCATCTTGTCTCGACCCGCACCCTACGACGTTGTCGCCTGAGCCTGTGATGGCCCGGCGATTCTTCAGACGCGGTCACAGCCTTGACAGGTTCCTGCCGGGGTGCCGGGTCATGGCGTCCAGCCCATCCTTCCCTAATTCCTCGCCGTCGACGTCGTCGTCCTCGCAGTGCAGTAGCAGCGGCAGGGTAAGCATGGACCAGGAGGAGAAAGTCCTCGCCGCGCCGCTGAAACGGACGCTGTCAAGGAGCCACGGGTCCACGACCGCGCCGCCCAAGAACGTCGGAATGCCTTCAGGTTTGATGTGATAGTTTCCATGTGTTTGGCCAGCAGTTGATTATTCCATAGATCTATCTGATCGTCATGGATCGGGAGCGATGCAGATATGGATTTGATGAAAGAGAGGTTCACGAAGCTGCTGCTCGGCGAGGACATGTCCGGCACGGGGAAAGGTGTCTCCTCCGCTCTTGCGCTCTCCAACTCCATCACTAATCTTGCAGGTAACCATATCATCGATCTCCTGTTTTTTTCCTTGACGTCAGTTTGATGCTCCCTTGTTCATGGTGAAATTCGGGAACTAATCAATTTGCAGCCTCCGTGTTTGGGGAGCAACGCCGCCTCGAGCCCATGTCCGTGGACCGAAGAGCGCGATGGGAGAAGGAGGTCGACTGGATTCTGTCGGTCACCGATTACATCATCGAGTTCGTTCCGCTGCAACAAGAATGCGAAGACGGTACCAGCATGGAGGTCAGCTATAAGACCATTCTCAAACCACTAGCTTCGGTAGACTTTCACTTGTAGTGCAATTTACGAACAATCGTTGCCAAACAGGTGATGGGAACCCAGCTACGCAGAGACATCCTCATGAACATTCCCGCCTTGCGAAAGCTCGACGCCATGCTCCTCGTAGGCTTCGCTATGCAAAATTCTTACTCGGTGTTCCTTTTCCAACAATTCGCAGAATCAAAATGATTGTTTTATGTATGTGGACCAGGGGTATCTTGACAACTTCAAAGACGAACAAGAGTTCTGGTACGTGTCCAAAGACGCTGACGAGAGCGAGAAGGGTGACTCTCCGAGAAATGGTGAGAAATGGTGGATCCCAACGGTCAGAGTCCCTGCTGAAGGCCTGTCTGACCAGTCGAGGAAGTGGCTTCAGCACCAGAAAGACCTCGTCGGGCAAGTGCTCAAGGCAGCCATGGCCATCAATGCTGATGTTCTTACAGAGATGGAGATCCCAGAAGAGTACCTTGAGTCGCTTCCAAAGGTGATTCATAACAACATCCCTGCAAAATAATTTCACCTGAAACAGGCATGATTTTGTTTCCTCTCTGTTGTTATCTTTTGTTTTACTTGAAGCATGTTGACTGATAACTTAATGCTAAATTCAGATATTTTGTGGGATCTAATAATGTAGCAGAATACACTTTTTTTAGACAAAACTTCCAAGGCTAATCGAACAGAGTGACTGTTTCTCGAGTGCAGAATGGGAGGTCCAGTCTCGGAGACTCCATATACAGAACCATAACCGATGATCATTTTGATCCCAACGAACTCTTGGATTCCGTAGACTTGTCGACGGAACACAAGATCGTGGACCTCAAGGATAGAATCGAGGCCTCTGTTGTCATCTGGCAGAGGAAACTCTGCAACAAGCTATCGTGGGGCCCTGGCGTCAGCTTGGAGAAGCGCGAGCAATTCGAAGAGCGCGCAGAAACGGTCATGCTCATCCTCAAGCACAAGTTCCCTGGAACTGCCCAGTCATCCCTTGACATAAGCAAGATCCAATACAACAAGGTACAAACTACAGAGATGGACGCAAAACCTTCGGGTCACATTTTCGGATTTGCTACAGTAAAGTAATTGTTTACTTATGTCCTCCGGGTGCAATATGCGACATTTTTTTCAGGATGTGGGGTTTGCCATCTTGGAGAGCTACTCCAGGGCTCTCGAGAGCTTAGCGTTTGCGGTCCTATCACGAATCGAGGATGTCCTCCACGCCGACAATGTTGCTCAGGATCGGAGGCGCTCGAAATCAAGGAGGCGGTCTAGTCTAGCAGGCATCCGTGAGTCTTTTGCCATTGACAACACTGAGGATAGTTCAGCCAGGGCCGGCGATTCTTTGCACTGGGACTGGGAGGACCTCGTGGACAGAAGTTTGGATTCGGGTGGTGCGAAACTGAGGAAGGTTCCCCGTATCGGCACAAGGAAGTGTATTGATGTAGAGAAGATCGAGAGCGTGTGTTGAGGTGGGTCAAGAAGCTTTTCTCAGAGGTAGCTGTGCCTGTACCCGTGAGATAGGCAGTTTTGCGTTGCGTGCATGGATGTGCTGCGTCATGGAGCGCCATCTGACTAAAAGAGACGCCTGTAAATAGCTCAGAGTAAGTGAGATCCAGGTGGAAGTGATGTAAATCGCGTTCAACTTCATCTCAGCTGAGCTGCAATTAAGTTCAGTAGCATTTTAGTACAAAAATTTGGCACATTAAGTATGGTGTTGCTTAAACTATGAAATCTGGATAACTCAAAACACATAAACAGTTATCTCCGTCCATATATAACACATCACAATGAAAAGCCATTGGTACTGCTTGTAGAAATTAAATGAGGTAATACTAACCATACCATTTTCGTTCCACAACCTCATAATCTTGTACCAGTAACACTTTTATTGGAGGACTCTAGGGTTACAAGCATCGCAGAATTACCATGGGGTGTAGAATTTTTTTTGAGACGTTATCACGAATAGCATATGAACCCGACAGTGATGATCAACTCAAATAGTCACACAGAGTACATGAGGAAGTGATATTTTATTCGTACGGGCAGTTTGGCAGACAAGTTTAAACTAGATCGATATGACACCAGGTCCACATGACCACTGCGGTTCCACTGCGCTGAAGCTCCTACAGTGCCTTGAGGATCTCCTCAGCACCAGAGATTGTGAACTGGCCACCCTCCTCAATGTTTGCGACAGTGACCTTGAGGTCATCAGCAAGGAGAGCAAACCGCCTCGAACGAAGACCCAATCCTTTCTCCGAAAGGTCGAGCTCAAGACCAAGTGCTTTTGTGTACGTTCCCGATCCATCAGCAAGGAACTTGACGTACTTGTTGTCTGGGAATGACTTTGCCCAGGCCTTCATCACAAATGGGTCATTAACTGCAAAATAATAGAACAGTGAATTAACCAAGTATAATTCTGGGCCTAGCTGCTTTAGGTCAAGATCATATGCAGAGAGAGGATAGTGAATCCATTCATATAGGAGGGCACATGAAAAGAGTAGATGTGCAGTGTCTCTTAACTGGATATGTCCTAAGCAGTACTCTAGCAACATTACAACAATGATATACACTTGGTGGACGCAGCAATATGGCAAGGTTTGGCCTCCACCACACCAAAACTTTTCCAACTTCATTCTATATATGTTTTGTCACTCACAATTTTTTTATAATTTTGATGGCATTGTTTACATTTCTGCATGGGACTGCCATACCTGAAAAAACTTGCCGCCTCCGCTACTGTATACACTTGTACAGTATTGTGTGATAAACTGATAATACTATATACTATGATGTATAAAATATCATCCGCTACTGTATACACTTGTACAGTATTGTGTGATAAACTGATAATACTATATACTATGATGTATAAAATATCATTCTACAACATGCCAATTTATGAATCTCTTAGCACTTGCCGGCTTCCTTTTTAAAACAGCCTAACAGGTATGCAGACAACACTGAAAACTGATATATGCTCTCATGTGGCCATCCATGTTCAGGTCAAGAAGTAGTAGTTTACAAGATTACAGGTAATTTCTGCTTTCAGAACATAACGAGGAAGACAAAGAAATGCCAAAAACATACCGCTGACAAGTAGGATCTCATCTACACCCTTGGCTTTGAGATCCTCGGACTGAGTAACGAAACCTGGTACGTGCTGCATGCTGCATCCATAGAAGAGAGCAGACACAATGTGATTATGTGAGTGTCTTTTCATTTCACAATATGAATAAGGAAAGTCTACACAATAGTAGATAATAAGAGCAACAGAATTCCTTCTGTTGAAGAAATAAGACTAAGAACAAACTTTTCTGACGGAAGGAGCAGATCGAGATCTAATACAAAACAAACATATGACGCCAAGTTGCCCTCATGGTGGTCAAGGAATCACTTGGATGTCTCAAAACTTGCTTACAATACAATTAAAACGGTGCAACAAAAATAATCTACGGAAGTACTTGACCAAGGTCAACTAAGAATCTAAGGAATACTAAACTTAGCTACTTCAACGCAGTCACTCACAACAAGATCAATCTTATTGACGCTTAGCTAGATGCATTCAGGTCCAAAAATTACGTTTTAGATGTGAAAATCAACAAAACAAAATCTTCCAACTATTCCAGGACAAAGTAAATCAAGTCCGGATGAAGAGGGGATTCCTAGCACCGAAGCAAATCTTGAGCCCCTATCCACAGCTTTGCAGGCTCCAGGTTCGCAGCAACTACATCGAAAATAAAAAACCAAATCTTGGATCTTTCTACTAACGCTCAGCCTTGCAATCCATCAGCTAGCTACAAACAGTCAAAGGACAACTTTGTTTTTCTCGATCTGTTGAACAATCGAGACTTTAAAGCAAACAAAAGGAGAATTGCGGAAGGAGATCGACCTGCAGGTGGGGGTGAAAGCCCCAGGGACGCCGAAGATGATGACCTTCTTGCCGGCGGCCAGGGAGTGGATGGTGACCTGCTGCATCTCGTCCTTCTCGTCGAACCACGCGAGCGTGCCGTCGGGGAGGGTGCTGCCCACGCCAATCTGAGCCATGGTTGCTCTTGCTTGCTCTGGGGTTGGTAAGGGAGAAGAAGGATCTAGGACGGATGGCAGTCGAGGGCAGGATTGGAGCTGAAGAAAACGATGTGGTGGGGAGGGCGAATAAATAGGCGATCTACGATTAACTGTGGCGTCGTGTTGCCGGTTGGTGGCTTTGGTTGTGCCGCCGTGTGTGAACGTTAAATGTCAGGGAAGATGCTCCACCATGATCAACAGAGTAGATCAGGAAATCCCTGATCTACCCTGATTTCAGGGAAGATTCAACCAAGTAGCGCAGCTGCGGTTTCAAAATTTTGGGTAAAATAATTTTCTAATTTTGCATTGTTGACTCATTAGACCAGCCACAGCGTTGAGTCGATGCAAAGGAAAAAGTGTGAGTTATGAATCGGTTCGCATTTCCTGCAGTGTATTGAATCGGTAGTAGGACCCACTATTCAGCTCAGCATGCATCGTGGTTTTCTCTCACAGTTCTACCCAGTAGGTCCCACGATTGCATGAAAAAAGCGAATCAAGTTGTTGATCCGCTTCTCTTGTCGGAAGCTTTGAACCGGCGCTCTGCATTGTGTGGAATCGGTTCGATGGCGTCTTTGAACCGCTTTTCCAACACGGTGTGGCCGGTCTTAGAGCATCTCTAGCAGTACCCGCAAAACGGTCGAACCCGCAAAATTCCGGCGACTTTGCGGTTTTGGGGCAATTTTTGGGCCAGACCAGCGTCTGCATATTTGCGTCGACCCGCAAACGTTTTGCGGTGGCCCGGGAATCCGCACCGCGTGCCCCTATTTATTTGGCTTCCCACCGCATTTGCGGATTGCGATCCCCAATCCCGCACCTCCTCCGGCGAGCAATCAGCCGTGCGCTCCGCCGTCTCCGACGAGAAATTTCGCGTCCCCGTCAACAGATCCGGCGACGCCGAGCCATGGCGCCGAAGCGGGAACCAGAGGCGCCGCTCCCCGGCGACGACCGTTTCGGCGGAGGCTACTCCGATGCGAAGCGCGCGCAGATCGTCCGCAGCGACGGCGCACGGAAGCGCGGCGCACGAAAGTACAGCCGCGGCGGGTCGGTGCGCTGCGACTTGCCGGAGTTTGACCGGCTCCGGAGGGAGCGGGAGCGGGAGATCGACCGGCGCCGTCGCGAGAAGTTCCTCCGCGGCGCCAGCATCTCCTCCGCGAGCGCCAGCAGCTCTTCCGCCGCGCCGGGTGCTCCTCCGCCGGAGGGCTACGCCCCCGAGCACTACGGCGTCACGCTCGGGCCGGAGGACTTCATCCCCGACGACCACCTCGAGCGCACGCTGGCGGCGACGGTGCTGCGGTCCCAGCACGAGGCGGTGGAGTTCGCCGCCAAGGTCAAGCGCGACGAGGTGCTCGACGACGTCCTCATGGAGCAGACGCTGATCATCAGCCAGCTCCCGCCCGTCATCGACCTCGTCTCCGACGAGGAGTGAAGATCCTCCACCGTTGCGTCGCCGCCGCGCCCGTGGCTCCGGTGAGGAGCAAATTTTGTGTAGTTCTAGGGTTTCGGCGGCGACGTGTAGTTCTAGGGTTTGCATTTTGTGTAGATACAACATTGAAATCTATCTGTAGCGAAGAACATCTATCTACTATGAACTGAA
This sequence comes from Poa pratensis, assembly GCA_947311845.1. Lineage (NCBI taxonomy): Eukaryota > Viridiplantae > Streptophyta > Magnoliopsida > Poales > Poaceae > Poa > Poa pratensis. The sequence goes on along the minus strand of CAMZMU010000055.1, from coordinate 41,542,192 downwards.
CTTTGTTCCCGCGAAAATTTGGATGTTGAATTTCAGATTTGCAGTTCCGTTTGCGGGCTCTGTTCTTCGCAGCCCCATTTCTCGCGCAAGAACACGCAAAACCCGACCCCTAAAAATGTTTTGCGGGTTGCCGTTTTGCGGGTACTGCTAGAGATGCTCTTAGTATCTTTTAGATTCGGTTATCAGTAAACTGCAGACTGGATACATGACTTCTTCCCCCAAAGTCTGACTGCTTCTTGTGCCCACTGAAAGCATCACGATCAAATGTAATTTTAGTAATGTCTTATATTTTTGGCATCGAGAAGTATTTATTTTTTGAAAAGTCAAAAATGCTGAAAACACCAACTGGCTCTAGACACTAGGTTAATAGGTTAGTGCAGCAAATGATAAAATTGATATAAAACTATATGATAATAGTATGGATCAATCAAAAGTATGTAAAAATTATATGATAATAGCATGGATCAAACATATCACACACATTGCTGGAGGAAAATAAATGGACCCATTGAAACTTGTGGCCTTTTCTCGAGAAGATGCAGACCTAATTCCCCCAAGTGGTGGAGGCTATAGCCAATCTGTCATGGAGGACTAGAGATGGCTTAGCGAGGCAGCGGCGGGAGAGGAGATCACTAGAGTTGGTCGCCTTTATCGGAGAGAATGCAGTGGTTGACGGCGGCATACAGAGGCGGAAATGACGATAGTACAAAGGCAAAGGCAGCGGTGGCACATGCCGACATGCGAGAAAGGTAGCGGCACAGACGGGAATGAAGAAGTCAAGCTTAATTCCGAGAAGAGTAGACCAAACTCCCTCCCGACTCCATAGAGGATGAAAAGCTTTATAGCGGCGACATGTCCCTACCAGCGGAAGCGCGTTGTCGTATACGGTGCGCACAAGATGATTCGAACGAGCACGAAGACGCGCGGAGGGGTACAATGGATGTCAGAGCAGCTGCGGGGGGCGATGCCAACGATCGCCAGAATGTCAGGCCGTCAAATCAAATCGCGGCTAGGGTTCGGAATGCGTCCACGTGTTGGAGCGTGAGGTAGATAAATGGTTGGAGACTTGGAGTAAAAATGACATGGTCGATGTAGCTACCGGGCACTTCGGTTAGTTATGGAGGCAGCCGAAATCAGAGATTGCCGTGTTGGATGTATGCCCAAAAGGCAATAGAAATAACATCTGATTCATAATTATACTTCATGATTCTATATTATAAATGTTGCGGCTCCTGAATATGTGATTCAGAGGAAAACTCACAAGCACGTGTAGAGAAATGAACATAATAAAGTATACCCTAGTCTTGCCTTTAGACTAATTCGTTGATTGCTTGATGACCGGGTTTTCCTGGTCTAGGACATTATTTATGTCAGTATCAATGAGTAGCATATTGTTGGTGGAAACAATATGGCTGGGTAGATCGAAATCGTTGATATGCTAAGAGATTCCAAAGTGTCTTTTGTCCTTTACATATCGCACTAAGGTTATTATATGACATATCCTTAGACCATGAGGTTCTAAGGGTTGTGCATATTGGAAGAGTTACTTTGATATTGTCAACCATCACGGCCGTAACTGGGTGATCATAACGGCAGTCACTGGATAATTACAATGGTGTGCATATATCCTAATGTTTCAAGATGGGAAATTACTCCTCTATCAAAAGAGAGATACTTTCAGGGCCCACTCGGTATGTTTCATATCCAATATGTTCTGCAGATAATGCATGATGACGTTACATCGTGTGGGATATCGGATTACGGGAAGGAGAAAAGGAAACTTACCGCTTAACGAGATAGACAAAGATATAGTGAATCAAGGATTGATTCATGAAAATATCAGGAATAATTAATCTCGGGTAAGTTCAGTATCATGAGTAATGGGAATGATAAATTAATAATCAACAGGTTCAATAGAGTGTTCTTCGCATAACGGTAGCAGTTATTCAGGTTATCCATGGACCTGACCCTGGATGTTGATTGGATGAGTACATCTAATTATAGCTACACGTTATCGAACCTGTAGGGCTCACATGCTTAAGTCAGGTCTAGTTTGTTGTGTATTATGGTTGGTCTGGATAACGAAAGAGTATCACCGGAATGGTTTCTGCTTGGTAGATATATTCATATCAGAGAGATTGGATCGGGTAGACATTGGATGTCTCGGAGTGATAGAAGTTACTGTCACTATCGGATTTATTCCGAGGGTTTATATAGAAGGAAATATTTATCCGAAAAGTTCTGTCAGCGGACACTAGGTGTCTCGGATCATATAAACATGTTTATATGATAAGTAATTAATTTCAGGAATTTTCTGTAAAAAGAAATATTCAATTGGGAATTAATTAGACAAAATATTAATTGATTAATTAATTATTTAATGGAAAAATATTATTAAAAGAATAAAATTGGAGCCCACCTTTTGGGGGCTTCCACATGGGCCCTAGGGCCCACATGGCAGCCGCACCACCCCAAGGTGGTGGTGGGCCAAGGCGCATGAAGGGGGAGCCTCCCCCTTGCCAAACCCTAATGGGCCTTAGGGCCCATATAGGGGGAGGCGCCGACGGCCAAGGAGGAGGGCCGGCCTAGGGTGGGCCCCATCTCCCTTAGGTCGGTGCGGCCTAGGGTGGGCCCTCACCCTAGGGCCGTCGGCGGTGGAGGATGGGAGGAGGAGTTCCTCCTCCAAGCAACCCTACCCCTTGGTCCTTCTATATAAATCCCCACCCTCTCCTTTTGGAGACACACAAATCCACACAAGTAGGATCCTTTTCTAAAAGGGTTAATGATTTCTCTTTTGCTTGAGAGATTTCCCCCGATTAGATCCAGATCTAATCTCTCTATCTCTCCTTCTCATGTGTTGAGATCTCCAGCTTCATATACACCAGCAGTGCTTCAAGCAATTACGGCGAAACCCTGCTGAACTAGATATGATGTATGTGTGTAAGCTCTTAAAGGGGTGAGGCGCCGTACGACCGGCGCCTGACCGTCACTCTGTTGGATCAAGGCGAGACGCGAGGATTTTATGATATTCTCTCGGCTAGGCTCAGCCGAGGGAATTCTTCCACAAAGTTTTATCAACGTCGTCATCGACATCTCTTCCGCTTCAACAGTATCGGTAAAGAATTACAGTTAGATCAATATGCATGTGTTTTTACTTGTATCTTTATAGTAGATCTTGACTGTTGCGTAGTTGTGGCGATTTTTTGTTTGTTTTCGTTGCGCAACCCAATATGCCGTGGCAGCAATTTTGGGGAGAGAACGGAAATATGCAAGGAGAGGGCTGCTCGGGAGGATAGGAAAAACGAGACCAAGCCTGAAGAGGTGTCCATCATAGCTCCACCGACGCGGACATGCCACCCCAGCGAAACATCCGGCGGCGTGCAATAGCCCAACACGATTATCAGAACGTGGATTCACCATAGCGCAACATTTCGGTCACTACTACCTATTGGAGAAGATATAATTTCAACTAAAAAACCTACTCTACCGTCCAACACGCTCATGGAGACATTGGAGCAAGTTCAAATGTGCCTACGGGATACCAGTGGAAATAGCTAGTGCAGTAGTGATTGCTATCAAGGTTGAACGTGGCTAAAGAAAATTTAAAAACAATGGAAAGAAAAAAATCACCAACGCCAACAACCCAGAGGGGTGCAACCATGCCCTTCTTGGAGCGTGCGAACCATGTCGTACGGCCGCAGAAACGTGACCTCGACAAACTGGACCGTGGACCCTAGTATATGTGTGTCTCGCTTAGGCAGACACCACCGAATGTCTTAGGGGCTGTCGTCACATGTATACATCTCTGGTACATCAAATCACGCGTGGTGGTCACTGTTACTGGTCCAGAAAGGTGGCCCGTAGGCCGTCGTGTGAGAACTCGGGTGAAACATGTGGCACATGAGCATCCTACCCTCGCTTAAATCAATGGTGGATATAAATGAGGTACTCCCTCCGATCCATATTAGTGGCACAACTTTGTCCAGATACACATGTATCTAGTCTAAATACTTAACTAGATACATATGAAGTTAGACAAAACTATGCCCACTAATATAGATCGGAGGGAGTACCAATCTTTTGTGGTGGTATCGGTTCCATAGAAATCATGTTAATTGTGTGGTATGTGATGTGCCGCCGTGTGTGGACGCCAAATTGTAGGAAGATGCTCTACTCTGATCAACCGATTGGACTCCTGGATAATTTTTTTATTTTACATTGTTGACTATTTATCTTGGAGATTTGATTTTCAATATATTGCAGACTGGATAAATAATATCTTCACCCCAAAATTAGATTTTGAATATGTTTCTTATCCATCAAAGAATATGCTGAATACTGGGCAATCTTATTTTTCTGCACTAGAACATTGTTCGTGTGTTGTTAGGGGTGATAATTATTCCTCAACTGCGAGCCTCCCTACTACGCCCGTGGATTGCTACGAAAAACGATGACGAACTTATGAGCAAAAGTGAGAGTAACTTGAATAACGTAGTGCGTGTCGATCTCGTGACCATGTCATGCCGACCTCATACGCTCCGTCCACGGCTAGATCATCCGTCATCCATGGTCATGGCGATCTCATGGACACCATCCAAAGCCATGGAGAGCTCCCCAGCGACGGTGTCTCAAATCAAGATGATCTCTCATACTCGCGATCGGTTTTGGCCAGGCCAGTGTGGTTTTGATGGGTGACGTGGGGTTATCACGGCAAATCCCATGGTGAGGTATACCTAGGGTTTCGTATAGAGGGAGAAGTTGGCGCGCTGGTAGTTCCGTCAGCTGACAAACAAGAATTTAGCCAGGTTCGGCCCCTCATTGTGAGGTAAAAACCTACTCCTGCTTGTCTGATCTGTATATATGTATGATTACATGGTGACCTAATGGCAATGTTGTGAGACGTGGTCTCGCTATGGCTATGCGTGTATCTTCCCCGTCTAAAGGGTGTCTCTGCCTGGCATTATATATGCAGCTAGGTAGGGTTTACATGTTTTCTTGTCTTGTACTCCAAGTTGTGGCTTCTTGGGCTTCATTGGGCCGCCAGGTGGGCAGTAGACTGGACCGCATCAGGTACGCCAATGGTGGGGTGCCCGTAGGGTATGCCCATGTCAGTAGCCCCCGAGTGTCTGGTCGATTCGAATAATCGGGCAGAAACTAAGAGCAGCATGTCGAATAGGTGTAGTCGATGTGTCGGGTACGTTGATGACCATGTGATGACCGTATTAACCATGATTTGAGAGTTGAATCATTTCTGAGAAATCCAGTGTATGTGTAAGAAACCCAATATTAATAAATTGGATGCAGGAGTAAGGAACCTGACTTTGAGAAATCCGTTGCGGGCTATAGAGAACCCGACTTTGAGAAATCCGGTACGGGCTAATAGAGAACCCGACTTAAATAAATCTGATGCGGGCCATAGAGAACCCGACATTGAGAATTGCGTAGCACTCGAGCTGGTGGTGAGTGCACTCTCGATGGGAGTAGTCCATAAAGTTTGAGCTGTCCAAGGAGGTGCTCAATTTGGGCTCAGTCTTCGCGCCCTTACTGCGTTGTCAGGTGCGCGCCTAGCGCTCATCGGGTGCACGCACAGCATTCTCGATGGGAGTAGCCCCCGAGTGTCTGGTCGATTCGAATAATCAGGCAGAGACTCATTTGCGGGTGCACGTCATAACCTGCTTGTCTTATATGTGCATGCGCTCGCGAAAGAGGGCAGCATGACATGCCACAAACGATGAACCCTATATTTTAGGTACTCCCTCCGTTCATCATTAATATAACGCACTAGATCCCTTTTTAACTTTGACTATATACTCTCTCCGTTCCTAAATATAAAACGTTTTCGGTTTTGTCCACATTCACATGTATCTACATGTATTTAGACATATTTTATTGTGTATGTTCACTCATTTGGGTCTACACCTAGTCAACATGTGAGGGACCTAAAATATCTTATATTTAGGAACGGAGGGAGTATATACTAAAATTAGTGATGCTATGTATAAAATAAGTTTAGATATATTTGAATCAACAAAATTGAAATGATGGGTCTAATGGATTATAAAAGTGAACAAAAAGAGTACTCCGTAGTAGAGAAGATAATCAAGAACGTAGAGTACTCCAACCAAGTCCGAGAAAAATGCATTCAAGTAGAATTTCGGCGCCAACATTTCGCGCAGCGCTCGTCGGGGTAGTTTGGTGGAGTACCTTTGGTGCTGTCTGCAAAGGTGCACAGCTGCTGGACGAGCAGGCTGGTCAATCTTTGATTCTTGATCACTGGGATACCTATTCTACTATTTTTAAATGCATTTTTCTGGGACTACCCGACGATCGCTCTGCGATCTTGGCGGGGAGGCTGATCGATCCAGACAAGAGTCAAGACAGACCACACGCAAGACGGTGGAATCAAGTCACGCGAGCGATGCTGATGGAATCTTTGTGCTCCAGCTATAGTTTATGGAATATAATTAAGCACTAATTCATGGGGATGCGGAACCTAGTTGATTATTAGGCCTTCATGGCGAGGATCGCGGCGTGGAGTACGTGCGTGCGTTAGGAGATTTTTTTTTATTTGATGCGCGACGGAGCATAACGACGTCCTAAGAGCATCTCCAAGCATGCCCCTAAACTACTCCCAAACCGATCTTTTTGTGTCCGGTCTGGTTTATTTCGTGGGGACCAGTGTCCGCACGTCCGGCAGCCCCCAAACCCACACCATATGTGGGGGAGTTTGAGGAGAATTAGCACGCCCGGACGCACGCCCGGACCACCTTTTTGGCATGTTGGACCACATTTTTCCTTTCTTTTCCTTTCTTTTGTCCTTCAATCATTGCTCTTTTTCCTTTTCCACCAATCACATGCAAATGGTCCCACAGCTTGGGGTGACATTTGGGGGCAATGGTTGTAGAAGGCCAATTTTTATAGGCGTACGCGGACAGCCGTCCGGACGTTTCGGGGCCGGATTTGGAGACCTCGCTTGGAGATGCTCTAAGACGGACAAACAAAGAAGTGTGCGTGAGAGAGAAAAAAATTAAAACTTAAGCGTCGACAGCAGGATTCGAACATGCGCAGGCAAAGCCCAACAGATTTCGAGTCTGTCTCCTTAACCACTCGGACATATCGACTCAACATGAAAGAAATTAAATGTAGGTTTATTTGTTATGGAAAGAACTGAATATAGCGGAATGCTCGGGAAAATTTGATCCGATTCACGCAGGAAGGCCCCGACCTCCGGAACGTACGCTGTCGTGTCCGCCACGGACGTTGATCGATGGTGAACCAGATTTGGAATGAATCCCGGACTCTATTCGCATTCCTTTTCCCGTTCGAACTGATCGTTGGATACGAACGCAGCCGTGATCGTATACGACTGTGTACGATCAGTTGTTGCCGTGCGAAAGGGATCAGCGTCCAACAGTTAGAATGGGGAAAATAATTTCTTCCAGATGCCTGTTCATTAAGTCGAATAGAGATTATGTACAGAGTACCTATTTGGCGAACGGAAATTGTTAGAAACCCTACCTATATATATCTCAATACGGCAAAACGATTGCCTTTTTCTTTTTTTCCGAGATTGACGGGCGGGAATAAATCCCCACCGTTTGTTTCATTCATCGAAAGAGTCTGACGGGTTATGTTCTTACAACAGAATATCAATTGTACAGGGGATACATGGGAAGAGAAAACAATGAAAATACATGGAAACAAAATACAACTAGAAGAGGGAACAGCAAGAGCCACCAAGAGACACAAGAGGTGTGGGGTGTAGTCGAGGGATCACAATGCCAAGACTCTGCAATCATTGCCTCACGCACCGCACCGACATGCGACTCGAACCCCAGGCACAACTCAGGAGCACCACCATCATCATCGGAGTGTCAAGCCTAGCACCTGGCACTAACCTAGATAGGGAGCTCCGCCACGAAGAGCGAGACGAAAGCAGGTGGGAGAGACATACATTGTGTCGTCAAAGAGCAAAGGTGAGCCGAGACGCCACCAAGAACACGAAGCTCCCACACCGCAACAGCAACCATTGGAGGGATTGCCTTTTTTCTAAAAAAACAAAAACAGGAACAAACTAAAAGACTAAAAAACTGACCATGGTCATGGTCTACCCAATGCCCTCTGCCGGAGTGGCAATACCGAACGCTACATTAGAGCATCTCCAAGCGGAGCCCTCATATCTGGCCCTCAAACTGTCCACGGACGCGTCCGGATGCGTCCGCGGACAGTGACCGGACGGCCCCCAAAAGTGGCCACATCCAACTATGCACCCTAAAAACACCCCTAATTGTCCGTCCGGATGCATGTGATTGGTGGGGATGGAGAGAGAAAGAAAAAAGAAAGAGAAAAGTAGTAGATAAAGTGGTCCATGTCCTACGTGGCGGCTGTCCGGGCGCGTCCGGTAGCCCCCAAACCCTCCCCACATATGGGGTGAGTTTGTGGGCTGCCGGACAGCCCGGACGTTCGAGGAGGCTTTGCCCACCCCGGTTGGGTAGCTATTTTAGCTCATTTTCCGTCTGGAGCCCGTCCGGACACAAATAAACCGGTTTGGGGGCAGTTTGAGGGCTCCGCTTGGAGATGCTCTTATGCCCTCATAAGCAAGGGATGTGACCTCGAGGTACGTGAGGCGAGTCCCGCGAAAGACGTGACGGTTCTTTCCCTTCCAGATAGGGACGGATCTTGGAATTGCACAAAGAGGGGGACAATCAACCTATGCAATGTAATCTGTTAAATGAGGTGGGCTGATAGCAACGCAGTCCAAATTACAAATAAGCAAGTTCATATAACTGCAATTTACGGATGGTGGGGGGGGGGGGGGGGGAGCCATGGCCCTTGCTCGCCCACCCCTAGCTTCGTCCCTGCTTCTAGATACGCCATTAGGTGGTAGGTTGTTGTGGCGGTCATCATCGTCTTTGCCAGAGGCCCCCTGTCAGGACACACTCTGTTCTTTCCTTCCAAAATGGGTAGCTTGCATGTGACCTTGTTGATGAGTAGTTGAAGTTCAACTATCCTGAAACGATGGTAATGAAGGGAAGGCCCAAGTACTTATCGGGTGTCGGACAAGTGGAAACCAGGGTACCACGGCCCGTATGCCTCTGGCCCAGAAGATCACGCACGGAATATCAAGATAGGTCAACGGTCAACGGAGCACGACACGCTCTGCTGGGCCTCGTGAAGGCTCGCGCTTCCGGGGCGCTCAGAAGAACACGCTGCGGACGACCAAGGAACGGCCTCGCGAGGCCACCCTCGCGAGGGAAGCATCGCCCCCAAGCCTCGTGCGGTACAGGACAAGGCTCTGCACACCCGTGACCCCGCGTCAGGGGCCATGTGCAACTACGTCTCCTTCAGAGTGACGCGTGCGCCTGCGCCCTGTCGCAGTGCGTGCTAGCCAAAGCTTTCCACTTTGGTGATTAAAGAATGCCGACCATCTACAACAAGCTAAGCGGAGCCCAGGACCTTCCTCTTTGGTGCAAGACGGCCGGGTCGGCGCTACGCGCCACCGCGGGCGTCATCGACGATGTCACCGACAAGTCATTGCATCTGCGTCATGGACGGTGGATTTATCTGAGCTAGGACAGCACGCCGATATATACCCTGTCTTGGTGCTATGTGGCAACCCTTCCCGCCAAGACATTTGGGAAGAGGACCGGAGCACTATAAATAGGGCATCACCCTAGCCTTAGAGGGGATCCCAACTCCCCCGAGCTCCAACATTTGTACTGTAACCTCTCCAAGCAGTGCAATCCAGACAAGCAGGAAGTAGGGTATTACACCATCAGGGTGGCCTGAACCTGGGTAAACCAATGTGTCCCCTTGCTGTGTGTGTGTCTTCTCACCGAGGTCGCCGAGGGTCTCGTTGAGTGATGTTTCAGTCCCAAGTGTTCGAACGACACTACGCGAGAGTTACCTTCGGGACACTTCCTCGACATTTGGCGCGCCAGGTAGGGAACTGAGGCGCTCTCTTCGGCTTTCCTCACCGCCATGGTCGACACCCGCCGCAAGGCGGCCAGCCGGGTCGCCACCGAGCCCGTTGATGCACCTAAAATGCATCTACTTTTTCAAGCACTTTGCTTCATAATTTGCTCCGGAATCTTCCCATATTTGAATAAACCTGCTGAATCTGACGCTGTTTTTAGCAAAGTCTCGTTTCTGGTTATTTTTGCAGGAAATTAAATCGGGAAAAATACCACGTCATTTTTTATGGAAAAGGAGGACAACGTGCAAAGGATGGACACGAGGAAGCGCCGGAGGCCCAAAAGAGCGGGCCCCACGCGGCCAGATCCTTGGGCCGCGTGGGCCCACCTAACTGGAGCCTCGGGCGCCGCCTCTCCTTCGGCTTTTCGCGTACCCCCTCATATATACGAAAAAGTGGGTGCCCTAAGAGGAGAGAGCTTTCGCGAAACACACCGCCGCCGCCACCACGATCTTCGTTTTCGGAGACAGATTGCTCCAGGATTTCTCCTCCGGTGGAGGGATCCGGAGACCGTCTTCACCGCCATCTTCACCGCCTTCATCTCCATCGACCATGAGCTCCCTCTCCATCACCATGTGTGAGTAGTCCGCTGTAGGCATGTGAGGTGGATGGGGATTGGATGAGATTGATCATGTAATGATACCCGTTGTTCGAGATCTTAGGGGTTTATCTTGAGGATATTTTTGTATTGTGTTGATGCACTTATGCTATACTTAATGCTTGTTACTAGGGCCCGAGTGGCATGATTTCAGTACTGAACTTATTTTGCTTCATCATATAATTGAGTTTGGTATTTATCTGCAAAGTGTATCACCTGCTATTATGTTGAACCTGCGAACCCTAAAAGTGACAGTATAGGGAAAACAAGGGGGAGATGTTTTAGTTTGAGGATTCTATGTGTTCATGAAGTGTTAATGCGTTGTTCCGGGCTATTCGAAAGGGTAGACCTTAATTACCTGTAGTTCCAAGTTGGCCCCGGTGAAATGGGCAGGTAGGACAATAGATGTTGTGCAAATTCTCTTGGTTAGTACGCACAACTAATTATGGAACACATACCTACATATATCAGAGTTAGAGATAAGTCCCATTGCTATTTATATCTTATTATATGATCAATCTTATTCATGCAACACCCCGCTATCACCTCATGCCTACGTTTTAAATCTCTGAGTTACACTTTCACTTTTCCGGTGAAAACTGGGAAACCCTTGTTCACTACTGCTGTTCTATTTGCTACTTGAATCATACTACTGCCATCACTATCACTGCTGCAAGTTTATTGATATACAGGTGTGGTTGAGAGTGACGCCTCAATTGCCAAAGTCTTATTGGTATTCTTGTGTTCCCATCGTGTCGAACTATAAATTTGGGTAATACTTCCCAACGAAGATTTCAGCGATCCCCTATACTTGTGGGCATCAAGACATTTTCTGGCGCCGTTGCCGGGGAACCTAGCTTTATTGGTAAGACAACTTGTTATCATTTATTTGCTGCATTTGCTTTTCCTAACCATGGGAAAGGAAAAGATTACTCCGAAGGAAGTGAGGCCTTCAACTACTCGTAGAGGTACGGACTTGCTAAGTAGGCCAAACTTTTCACCTAATGCTGCTTCTGCTGTTGTTCCTAAGAAAAAAGAAAAGTTTTGAATAGTTCACCATTGTCTAAGATGTCTACTAGTACTGAAAATGATTTAATATGTGGTAGCATAGACAATGAAGTGACACCTGAAACACCTGAAACATCTGAGATAACTGAAACACCTGAAACTCTGAATCTTCTATTATTGAAAATGTTGAGTCTGAATTAGAAGATAATGAATATTGTGATGATGAACATGAAACTTCTTCTGAGGAAGAGGATGCATTTACTATGGCTTTTATGGATTCGAATTTTGATAAATTGGATAAACTTGATAGCTATAAAAATTCTCCTCTTGATGATTATTTCCCTGTTACTGAGAAAATGAATGCTCCAGCTATTAAAATTAAAGACAAAGATTATGAGTTTAGTGTTGATCCTGAAATAATTGAAAAAGCTGAGAAGTATAAGTTTTATGGGAGAGACAATGAGTTCCCTTTTGAACACATTGCTGATTTGCATGATTTATCTGTGTTATTTGGTAAAGATGAAATCCACCAACGCTATTATTTCTTAAAGTTGTTTCCTTTTACTTTGGGAGGAAATGCTAAAACTTGGTATAATCGTTTAGAACCTGGATGTATTACTAGCAAGGAGGAATGCTTGCAGGTATTTTATAATAAATATTTCCCTGCTGATAAGATTCATGGTTTAACTATTGAGATTAGCAACTTTTCACAAACAGAGAAGGAGGATTTACCCCAAGCTTGGGGGAGGTACAGTAAGATGGTTAGGAAATGTCCTACCCATGGCTTCAAGAATAATGAAATACTTGATATATTTTACAATGGACTAACTGAAAATACAAGAGGCTATCTTGATAGTATTGCAGGTAGTGTTTTCAGGGAAAGGACCGTTGATGAAGCAACTGAGTTATTGGAAACTATCTCTAGAAACTATGAAGATTGGAATATTGAAATAATAGATGACAGAGAGATATTTCCAGAGAAGAAAGGAGGTATTCTTGAATTAAACAATGAGGCAATGAAGGGAGCCTCCAAGGATATGAAAGAGAAGGGAATTAAAACCTCTCATCTTAAGGAATTATCTGAAATGGGTGTTAAACTTCCTATTGATCGACCATGTTTTCCAATCCCAGTCAATGCTATAAGCTCTTTGGAAGGTAATGAAAAGGTAACACCTCCTATTGATGTATCATATGTTAATGATTTTGCTTATCATAATAAACCTGAAGAGCATGATATTAGAATGAATATGATGGAAAACTCTCATAAAATTAAATTCCTTCGTGAAAATATAAATGCTAGTGTGGGAGAAGTTAGAAGAATTGTTAAACACTGTGAAATGATGAATAATCAAATTGAACAAATGGTTTCTCTTCAAAATCAATTGTATGAAAATCTTATTGAGAAGAAACAGGTTTGTGGGGTTAGTACTAGAGGTGGTGCAAGTACTCAGGACCCTGACTATCCTGAAAACCATCCCAAGAGAAAAGAGCAAGAGGCTCTCAAAAGGAAATCTTCTGCAGGAAAATCTCCCAATGGAAACAAAGGCATTGATGATTCTCAAGAACAAGACAATGATATTTCTATTTCTGATGCTGAGACCGAAGATGATAATGTTGAAGAAGAGGAATCATCTCCACCTGAAGAAGATCAACATGAAGTTGAAAATATTGCAGAACCTGAACCTCCTGAAAAGGAAGACCCTCAACCATCTACTGAGAAGAACAAAAAGAAGAATCATCCAAATCCACAAAAAGGTAAAGAGAGGGATCCATGGGTACAAAGACCCATACCATATCCCCAAGAGGTAATGAAATCTTTGGATGATGCTAGGTTTGAGAAATTTTTTGAGTTGATTAAAAATTTATGTTTGCAAATTCCTCTTGTTGATGCTATTAAAATTCCTCCATACTCAAAATATATGAAAGATATTGTCACTAATAAAAGGAAGATACCTAATGATGCAATTACTGCTATGCTTGCTGATTATTCATTTGAAGGAAAATTGCCTGAAAAGCGTGGAGATCCTGGTATTCCGACTATTCCTTGTCGTATTAAAGAAACTTATGTGAAATATGCACTATGTGATTTAGGAGCTGGTGTTAGTGTTATGCCTTTTTCTTTATATAAGAAACTTAACCTAAACAAATTGGTTCCAACTGAAGTTTCATTGCAAATGGCTGATAAATCAACTGCTAAACCTATAGGTATATGTGAGGATGTTCCTATCTCTATTGCTAATGTGTTAATTCCTACAGACTTTGTTATATTAGAAATGCCTGAGGATGATAATCTATCTATTATTCTTGGAAGACCCTTTTTAAACACTGCAGGAGCTGTGATAAATTGCACTGAGAGCAAAGTGACATTTAATGTAAAAGGAAATGAGCATACTATCTATTTTCCCAAGAAGAATGTGTTACAGTGATAAACAAGAGTGTGAATTCTATTCAAAGAAATACTATTATGATTGGAAGCTTTGAAATTGCACTACCACCTCCTGAACCAAAATATGCTATCTTGATGATTGGAACTATTCCAATCAAGTATGAGGTATCTTGAAACTCTTCTTTATATCTATAAAATAAGAATCATGTATTATATCTTTTGCATATTATTAATGAGACTTGATCAACCTCATTACTAATGTGGAAATGATGAAAACTTGATTCCCATAAAAATTTGTATTGCATTTTAATTTTATTTATCTTAGAATTTTAGAGTATATGCATAATCATAATTATTTCAGAGTTCAGAAATTCCAGAATATGAAGTTTGAAAAATTCTCTTTAGAAAATTGTCTCTGAAAATTCCAGAAAAATTTGGAGGTAAGTTATTTAACCAGAGGGACCATCTGCCAGAAGTGGGACACCAGGAGGCCACCAGGGACCAAAATGGGGTGTCCCACGCGGCCAGATTCCTTGGCCGCGTGGGACCCACCAACTTTGTCCCCAGGTGGTGTTAGGTGAGTGTCCTGTGCCCATCTCCTTCCCCTCGACAGAAAACCACTTCCAGGTATTTTTCCCAAATTTTCCCGAGCTCGTTCTTCCTGCTATCCTTGGATCTCCAAGTTTAGGGCAGATTTTTCAAATCTGTTTGGTGGGATTGCTCCTTGGTATGTGACTCCTCCACCCATCCAATTATTTTTTGTTCTTGTGCCTCATGTATGAAGTATTTTGCTGCACTAGGTGTCACCTAATATGCTTGAGAAATCCATGGATTTAAGTTTTCTAGTTGATATGGATGCATGATATTGATGTGGAGACTAGTTATGGATGGCTCAATGTTGTTTTAGAGTGCTACATCTTAATTTTTGTTGAATATTATTTATGGGCAGCAAGGTACCATGATGAACAAGGCATTGCTTGGGATGAGCTCAAGACCGAGGAGAAGAGCATCTAAAGTCTCCCTTAATTATGATGACAACCATCTTTGGGAGGATGATGCAGTTTTTGTGGGGAGAAGCTGAAGATCCATACAACTAGATGGCAAGACCCCATGTTCTTGAGCAGTGGGGGATAAAAGAAGACTTCGACACCTTCGCCAATGCAACTGGTTTGCTTGAGTTTGCCCAAAATCCACGAGGTACATACGAGGAACTCTCGCGAGAATTCCTCTCCACATTCAGGTTTGAGGGCCCTGAGATCTACAAGCACAGTAAGAAGAGTAAGGCACCCACTCCTACCTTTGTTTGTAAATTTACTATGAGGGGGAGCGCCTTGTTATGTCTTTGGAGGAGTTTTGCAAAGCTATTGGTGTGGAAAACAGGGGTAGTTGGGATGAAACCCGTGCTGACTCCAACCAGGAGCTTGTTGCATTTTGGCACTCTATTTCTGTTAACTCTCATGATAGATTGAATAGGGGTAAATTTACTCATATACAGCACCCAAGTTTGAGATACTTTGCGTTGTTCCTTGCAAGAGGATTTCTTGCTAGAGACAACAATTCTGCTTGCACGGGACCAATGGTTTATTTACTTAAATGTGCAAAAGAAAACACCACATGTGGTATAACTTGGGAGTCATTCTTGCTAGATCCTTGCATACGGCTGTGAGTAGAAATATTACTGATCAAACCCCTATTTATGCTGGTGCTATTGCTACTTTAGTGTATGAATACATTAAAGATGAAAGAGGTTATGGTGATAACATGGGTACTCCTGTGATAGAGTCCAATTTACTCGATTTTGCTTTGACTACCCGTATGGATATAAGTGTGATGCATGGGGATCATTATTGGTATAACTATTTGAGTACTAATGGACAAAGAGTGCCCATTAGGCTCCCCCGTGCTGACCTTTTTGACAGGAGTACCGGAAAATGGATTGTGGAAGAGATGCCGCCTCAAGAGGAGCCACAAGATCCAGGGATGCAAGGCTACCAACCTCGAGAGGAGCCCCAAGACTCAGGAATGCAAGGCTACCCATATGGTTACTTCCCTGGAGGTGGAAGTGGATACAACTACTACCCGGGATACTAGCTTGATCGCAAGCTTGGGGGAGTACCTCTCTCCCTTTCCATTCATTGTGTTATATCACTGTTATCTTGTTATGTTTTAGTTTCTTGTTCTAAAAATCACAAAAACACAAAAAGATTTCATTTGTTTCTTTTGTTTAGTTACTTCTGGACATTTACTTTATGCATCTTAAAACTAAAAAGAACAAAAACATTTTCGTTTTATTGAATCCAAAGTGAAAACGGAGGTGCAGGAATTGCTGAAATCTGCTCACTGTTCTATTTTTCATATTTTCTCTGTAACTCCGAATGAGCTAAAATTTTAACCACTACTGCAACTTTTCATAACCTACACACCCGTAAATTATGAGATTTTTCTGAGTGTCTAGGTAGGGTAAAAACAGTACTGTATGCAGTAACATTTTATGGCAGATTTGAGTTTTTATTGCGCAGTTCAAATTGGGAGAGGAGAACAACAATGATGAGTTGATGTGCATGAAGTGGATGAAAGGTATGACACCTTTGCCTGCTTATGTGGACTTTTTAATAACAGCAAGTGCGCACATCATAGTTTCTTTAACATCTAGGGAAGTGGTAGCAAATGTTTATCTTCTCCGTGTTCTAGTATGTTATATTATGATGCAAGTGAGATAATATGTAGCGACAACACTTGGATGTGAGTTGAGTAATTGTGGCTCTAAACAAAGGTCTACGCATCCCATTGTGCTTGCTAAACTTGCCAACCAAAGAATAAAAGAATTTTTCAAATGATAAACATGAAGTCATATGCTTGACAAGCTTAGTGGTTGGGAGTTAACTTAAATGTGCTGACACATGGAAAGCTTTCAACATTGCACTAAATTATATTTAGTTGATATCATGTACCTTTGTTTATGGATGCTTATCATGTGCGAAATAAATGTGGAAACTTAGTAAGTTTGAGGAGTAGGAATAATTGGCTAGAGAGACGCCTGGGCCGCCAACCTAAGCCATGCATCATTCATGGTGGAAATTTACAGCGTACCATAGTGAACATTCAGTGATGCACATCATAATAAAAAGCTACACAAATAGTAAATAAAAGAGTGCTGAGATTGTTCATTGTCTGTTTGTCTTGTCGTTTGGACATGGGCTTGTTCCATGTCTTGGGACAAGAGGTACCCCAGTTGACGCTCTTGATGACGCTTTTATTACTTGCAATGACTGAAAAACTCGAACTTGCCTAGTGACCAGAGTTGAGTAGCACGTGGTGTAGGTACTCGTATTCACGGGGCATGAGACTTTCAACCTCTAGTTGGTCAAGCATATGAGTCATAATAGGGAACACCAAATGGTTTGATAAAACTGAGAGCAAGGTTGTAAGCACAATGAGTTCATTAGTCAATAAAAGAAAGAATCAAAAGATCTCAAAAATCTTGTCTTGATTCAATTAAAAGCGATGCAAGAACCTTTGTTTATTTCTACAGTTGGGCAAACTCATCCAAGTATTGACACTTCATGATATTTCTCTTGCAACATGTATAAATGCTTTAACACTGATTAGATATACCTTTGCTAGCATTTTGTTATTTGTTATGGAAATTATGTTTTGAATACTTGTTGGTATTAAACGGTGTTACATATGCAATGCAAAGTTCTTGTCAAAGTCTTTTTATCGCTTCTGCACTATGTTTGAGTTGTTCGAGGACAAACAACGAGCTAAGCTTGGGGGAGTTGATGCACCTAAAATGCATCTACTTTTCCAAGCACTTTGCTTCATAATTTGCTCCGGAATCTTCCCATATTTGAATAAACCTGCTGAATCTGACGCTGTTTTTAGCAAAGTCTCGTTTCTGGTTATTTTTGCAGGAAATTAAATCGGGGAAAAATACCACGTCATTTTTTATGGAAAAGGAGGACAACGTGCAAAGGATGGACACGAGGAAGCGCCGAGGCCCAAAAGAGGGGCCCCACGCGGCCAGATCCTTGGGCCGCGTGGGCCCACCTAACTGGAGCCTCGGGCGCCGCCTCTCCTTCGGCTTTTCGCGTACCCCCTCATATATACGAAAAAGTGGGTGCCCTAAGAGGAGAGAGCTTTCGCGAAACACACCGCCGCCGCCACCACGATCTTCGTTTTCGGAGACAGATTGATCCAGGATTTCTCCTCCGGTGGAGGGATCCGGAGACCGTCTTCACCGCCATCTTCACCGCCTTCATCTCCATCGACCATGAGCTCCCTCTCCATCACCATGTGTGAGTAGTCCGCTGTAGGCATGTGAGGTGGATGGGGATTGGATGAGATTGATCATGTAATGATACCCGTTGTTCGAGATCTTAGGGGTTTATCTTGAGGATATTTTTGTATTGTGTTGATGCACTTATGCTATACTTAATGCTTGTTACTAGGGCCCGAGTGGCATGATTTCAGTACTGAACTTATTTTGCTTCATCATATAATTGAGTTTGGTATTTATCTGCAAAGTGTATCACCTGCTATTATGTTGAACCTGCGAACCCTAAAAGTGACAGTATAGGGAAAACAAGGGGGAGATGTTTTAGTTTGAGGATTCTATGTGTTCATGAAGTGTTAATGCGTTGTTCCGGGCTATTCGAAAGGGTAGACCTTAATTACCTGTAGTTCCAAGTTGGCCCCGGTGAAATGGGCAGGTAGGACAATAGATGTTGTGCAAATTCTCTTGGTTAGTACGCACAACTAATTATGGAACACATACCTACATATATCAGAGTTAGAGATAAGTCCCATTGCTATTTATATCTTATTATATGATCAATCTTATTCATGCAACACCCCGCTATCACCTCATGCCTACGTTTTAAATCTCTGAGTTACACTTTCACTTTTCCGGTGAAAACTGGGAAACCCTTGTTCACTACTGCTGTTCTATTTGCTACTTGAATCATACTACTGCCATCACTATCACTGCTGCAAGTTTATTGATATACAGGTGTGGTTGAGAGTGACGCCTCAATTGCCAAAGTCTTATTGGTATTCTTGTGTTCCCATCGTGTCGAACTATAAATTTGGGTAATACTTCCAACGAAGATTTCAGCGATCCCCTATACTTGTGGGCATCACCCGTCACCAACAACCCACGTAGGCGCACGGCTCCCGCCGCCTCCGAGGGAGAAGAGGAGCATAGGTTGGACGAGGCAGAAGCTTCTTCCCTCTACCCTTCTCGGCAAAACACGCCGCCGCCATCCGACGGCCACACAGTGTTGGCCTCCGCCCGCGCTCCGCCGACACCGGAGGCTGCGCTGCTCATGGCGCAAGAACTCCTACGCTACCGACCCATAGAGGCCGGACATGACACGTGGCTCCAGCGAGTCACCGAGCTCGTTCACGCTGCCAGAATCGCTCCGGTGCCGTCGCACTCCATAGTGTCACCCGCGTCGCAGGGAGGAGTGGCGCACGGCGCTCCTCCTCCTCCCCCTCCTCCCCCACCTCCTCCGCCTCCGGCGGGAGGAGCCGGTGGACCACACCAAGGCACCCACGCCATGGGCGGGCCCCCTCGCACGGTGCGTCTTCCCTGCATCTCGGCGGCGCCAGCTGCCAAATCATCACAAGGGCCCCGGAGGACGCCCGCGTGAACCTCGAGCGCCAGCGTGAGCACCAGGACCACATAGTCCGTGACATCGCCACGGCCGGCGACCCCAACTGTGCCGTCCTTGCTGGCGGCCATGCCACGTACAGCAAGGGCTGCCTCGCCCTCTCACGAGAGCTGTGACGTGGGGTTTGGCCAGCCAAGTTCCGCCCGGAGCTACCTCCGCGCTACGACGGCACCCTCAACCCTGTGGAGTTCCTGTAGCTCTACACTGTGGGAGTTCAGGCCACCGGCGGCGACGACTGGGTCATGGCCAACTGGTTCCCCATGGCCCTCAAGGATGATGCCCGCTCATGGCTCATGAACCTCCCCGAGGGCTCCATCAGGTCATGGGGGGAACTGTGCGAGCAGTTCGTCGCCAACTTCAAGGGAAAGTACGAGCGTCCCCTCTCACTCAACGACCTCCGCGCCGTGAAGCAGCGCAAGGGCGAGACGCTGCGCAAGTACATCCAGTGCTTCAGCCAAGTCCGCAACAGGATTCTGCGCATTAACAACGATGCTATCATCGGGGCATTCTTAGCCGGCGTCACAAACACCAGAATGCTGGAGAAGCTCGGTATATACGTCGACTCCCTCACCTCCGTGGTGCTGCTCTTCCACCTAGCTGACAAGTGTGCTAAAGCAGAGGAGGGCCGCCTGTTCACCCACAACTGCCCCGAGCTAGATGACTCCGACGCGGCGAAGGCCAAAAGGAAGAACAAGGAGCCAGCCAAACGGAAGGCACCGGCCGTCCTCGCCACGGAGCCTGAGCCAGGGCAAAAACTTAAGCGTGAAGGGAAAGAAGATGACAAGAGGGTGGCAAGTACTGCGGTTTCCACAAGATGAACACCCACAACACCGAGGACTGTTTCGAGCTTGAGAAGATTCGCAACAACCGCCAGAACCGACGCAACGGTGGGCGGGGAGGTGATCGCAAAAACGGGCGTTGGCCAGATCGTGAAAACAACTACAACCAGCAGGGCCAGTACCCTCCTCAAGGCCAGTACCCTCAGCAGGTCAACCACCCGCCCAACCAGCAGGCCAATGCTGCCCAGCCGCAGCCTGAAGAAAACAACAACAACCACCCTGATGAGTACGCTGGGGGCTACCAAGAGCCCCGCAGGGTGGCCGCATGCATCCTTGGTGGAGCACAAGCTCCCATCTCCAACCGCCACTTCAAGGAGCTCACTCGCGAGGTCAACGCCGCCCTCCCGAAGGTCGGCGCGGGGAAGCCCTTCAAGTGGTCACAGACAAAATCTCCTTCGACTCCAGCGACCATCCCAAGAACACTGTGGCTGTGGGCACCATTCCACTGGTATGCATGCCCACCATCAACAACGTCGCCGTCACCAAGACACTCATCGATGGGGAGCAGGCCTGAACGTGCTCTCCGCGGACACTTTCGACCTGCTCCAAGTGCCATACGAGCGCCTGATGCTAACCAGACCCTTCTCGGGAGTGACGGATGGAACCACTGTGCCCCTCGGGCAAGTGCGTTTGTCTGTCACATTCGGCACCCAAGACAACTACCGCACCAAGCCGATCGACTTCGACGTCGCCCACATCAACTTTCCATACAACACCATCCTAGGCTACCCAGCATTGGCCAAGTTCATGGCAGTCACGCACCTCGCCTACAACGTCGTCAAGATACCAGGTTGCAGCATCACCATCCGCTGTGATGAGAAAGACTCGGTGCGCACTGTCGTGGACGTATACAAAGTCGCGGCTGCCACCTACCCAGCTGACGAGGACGCCCTCGACCACCTCGCGCCAACCAAAAAGAAGCAGTTCACCTCGCAAGAAAAGGCCACGGCAAAGAAGGCAGCGGCCCAGCGCCCTGCCGAGGCTTACCTGCCAAGTCTTAGGCTGCCAAAGCGCCACCCACCAAAGCCCGCCCCACCAAGGCACCACTCGCTAAGGGGACTTCTTCCAAAGCGCTCCTGGCCCCAGGGCCACTGGTCACTCCAGCGCAGCAGAAGAAGCGCTCCTCCTCCTCCTCCAATGAGCTGACTATCGCCAAGAGGTTAAACCTGGCCGCCAGCGGCTCGGGGCATACCCTCGTGAGTGGCAGAACCGAGCCTCCCCAGTAGGAGGGCTGGCGCAGCTCCCTCCAGCAAGTGGTGACACGCTCATCGCAACACCTTTTTGCAACTTCCGGTCAAGACATTCTCCATCGACACCTTACCCAGTGTTCATCCTGGGCTGAAGAAGACTCCAACACACTTCGAGTGTGACCCCGTGCTTGCCACGACGGCTATTTTATTTCTTGAGTGTGCCACGCGGCCACTACAACCTCAATGAGACTCCTCCTCATGAGGGTCTCCTTGCCCACAGAGGCACATTTTGTAATGAACCTATTCATTCAGCAAGTAAACCTAAGCGCTTCGCGCCGAACATACCCTTGTATGTCCTTACCTCTCAGTAAGCCAACTTTTGGTGCACGCTAATTTCCCCCCTGAGCGTTACACGAGCGGGGGCTGGGGCACGGTGTCTGTGCTCGGGTCAGTCCCAGCAGCTCCGAAAAATCCAAGTAAACCATGTGTGGATTCGGGGGGACGCCCTCGTACACGCCACAACTCTTGTTGTTTTTGCCTCTGTCGCAGAACAGGACACAGAAGCAGGCCAGAACCCCAAGGAGACAAGGGCTCGCGAGGCGCAGTCCAATGCTCTCCCCGCGGGCCTCAAGAGGCTCCGGCCCGCAGGCTGAAATCGCTCTCCAGGGTCTTCACCCCACAAAAGCTAAGTTTCCTTCCCGAAGGCATCATGGTTTTGTCTCCTGAACTCCATGAGTTGTTTGAATGTTTTAAGGGAACTCTTGAGTGTCAAACCTCAAGAGTCTTCACGGCCCCGCAAGACGCAACACTCTCTGGACTTGTCGGGCGCCCGCCCAGCATACCAGTGTCGGTGTCACCGCGCACGGGGGGCTGGTCCCAGACAACGTAGAACACATCAAAATGGACAAAGCAACACAAAACCTCATGATACAAAGAAACAGGAGCCAGTACTTCAAACATAAGTCTTACTCATTACAACACATAAGATGTCTTTGAGCAGGTCCTAAAAGGCTTCATAAAACAAGTCAGTCGGCAGAGCTACCATTGCCAGAGCTCTCTTCAGTGCTCGTAGGCTCTCCGCTGGAGCTCTCCTCGTCAGAACCGCTACTCCCATCGATGTCCGCGTCGTCTTGACCAACACCACCATCGTCGTTGCGGCGAACGTACAACGCCGCCAGCACCTCCGCATGCCCACGCACCTCCCTTGCTTGCTCACCAGAGAGCTCTTGCGGCACGGGCGCCAGCGCAGGGTGAAGGTCAAGGTCGGGATGAAGTATGCGCAAGTTGGAGAAGACACGCTGCCCGACGGCAGTTAAAAGCTCGCGACCCTCCTCCTCGACGATGTCGTTCACACCTTCTGCCGCCTGCTCCAGCTTCTCGACGAGGTCGGTGAAGAAATGGATGCGGGCAGCGGTGTCAGCGCTTCCAGAGAGCATCGGGCTCTCAGCCCCGAAGCGGCTGGCCACAGCCCGGGCGCGAGATACCAGGTGGCTACACATCCTCGCGCGCTGGCCCTCAAGCATCCTAGCAAGGGCTGCGCGGTCACGTGCCTCCTCGGCGACATGAACAATGGGCTCCACCTAAGCCTGGAAGGAGAGCATCTCAGCCTTGGTGGTTTCCCTCGCCTCCGTGGACGTCTCCAGGGTGGTGTAGGCCTCAAGCAGCTCTGACTCAAGATCTGCGATCTTCTTGTTAAGCTCCTCCTGCTTGCGAGTAAAGCGAGCTTCCTAACCAGCGAGCCTCTGACAGTACTCCTCGAGGTAGGCGCGGCGGCCAGCCTCAACGCGGGCCTCGGCAGCCTCCTCTTGCTCCTTCTGCTTGGTGGCGAGCTTGCCATTCACGCGATTGACATGGTATGCGGGACGGCTTGGACTTCTTCTTCTTCTTCTTCAAAGGAGCCGCCCTACAAGAACAAAGAACCTCCGTCCACAAAAGATGAGAGCGTGTCAAGGGAGCTGCACCGCCAAACCCAAACACCTACTCGTCCAAAGCGACCCAGAGTCGCCTCTTCAGGCCTGTCGAGCGAGAAGGCGCCCGAGCCACGCTTCCCCCGGAGGCGGCGGGGGCGCCTTGTTGGCCTCGGAGGGACGAATCCCTCACGGGAGGCCCTCCCAGAGGACGGCCAACCCCAGGAGCATCGGCCCGCGAAGCCTCATCCTCGGAGCTATCATCATCAGAATCAAAGAAAGCCCTCCGACGGCGCGAAGGTGGCAGCGTGTCTACCACATTGAGGGACGCGATCGCAAAGGGGTTGCCACGTCGGCCCACTAGGCCTGCGGGCACCAGGCCCCACTCGTCGAAGCGGGGCATGCCGGCGACAATGGCGTCCCTGTCTGCAGCAGCACGACGGTACAGCGGAAGACTCGCCTCGGGAGGATTGGCTCCGTCGTCCCCGTAGAGCCTCTGAAGCACCGCGGTTACCGACTCCTTGGAGGGAGTGTCCAGAGAAAGCCTCATCCGGTCGCGCTAAAAGGACAAGGATGTCACCTAGAGGGGGGGGGTTTAATAGGCGATTTAAAAACTTTTCCGGTTTAGGCTTGATAATTACGAAATAAAACTTGGTGTTTAAATTAACAAGCCAACAACCTAAATATACTAGGCTCACCTATGTACACCAACAACTTATGCTAAGCAAGACAAGCAACAAGGTGATAGCAAGATGCAAAACTTCAAGCACGAAGGCTATCACAATGTAAAGTGCATAAGTAAAGAGCTCGGGTATAGAAATAACCGAGGCACGCGGAGACGAAGATGTATCCTCGAGTTCCTCCTTTTTATGGGAGTACGTCTCGTTGGAGGGGTGTGAGTTTCAAACTCAAGACGCCATAAATGGCCTCACCCTATTCTCCGATGAACCTTGCCCAAAAGTTCGGTTCACCTTTCACTATTGATTTCCTTTTGGGCGGAAATCGAGTCCCTTACAACAATCTTGAGGCACAACCCACAAAAGGATTGGGAGCTCCCAAGTGGCCAAAAAAGGCCTCAACCGCCATAAAAGGCGTCTAGGGTCCAAAGACCCAAGAGTAACAAGCTCACGAACTTTTACTTCCACGAATCCTTGTGGAGAGCACAAACCGATGCACAAAAGCAATGGCAAGAGCACAAGTGCTCAAATCCTTCACTCTCAAATCCCACCAAAAGCAACTAATGGTTGTGGGGGGAGAAGAGAGAAAGAACAAAGAAGAACTCAACAAATGGAACTCCAAGATCAAGATCTACTAGGTTCCCCTCACTTAGAGGAGGAATGGATTGGTAGAATTGTAGATCTAGATCTCCTCTCTCAAATCTATCAAAGATATGCAAGAATCATGGGAGGAATTGGGAGAGGGGCAAGCTTTTCAAGGTCAACAATGGAGGTGAGAGAGGGGGAAATTCGTGCTTGGAAGAGCTTGTGGTTTTGGGGAAAAAGGGAGCCTTTTATAGGTCCCACGAAAAAAGAGCCGTTGCAGGAAAATTAAACCCGGAGACTCCAGTCTGGGGAGGCCGGAGTCTCCGGCCTGAGCAGAGTCTCCGGCCCCTGAGGGCGGAGACTCTTGCCAGACCAGAGACAGTGAAGTCTTCGGGGCACTTCCGGCCCACTTCTGGCCTCTCAACAGAGAGCGCCGTCGTTGGGGCACAAGTGCCAAAACCGGCAGGCCGGAGACTCCGGTCCCCATGAGGCCAGAGACTCCGGTGTTGGCACACCGGAGACTCTGGTCTAGGGGCACCAGACACTCCATCCTGGATTTCCTGCAGCCACTCAGTAAACCTGAAATACAATAACTTTCTCGTTCGAACTCCAAATCAGGTGAAACCAATTTTGTTGAAAAGGTAACGACAAGAGCTTGGGAAGGTGAACTCCAAATATTAAGAACCATAAATAGGGTTAAGTTGACACTCATGGGAAGGATAAACCGATAATATTTCCAACACGAAAAAGCAACAAGTTTTCAAACCAAAATCCATTTTTGAATAACTTGGTCTTGTCATGAAGATCACGACAAGCACCAAAACCCAACTAGGAGAAAAACCAAATAAGAACCAAGAAAGATGATGATGCCAAGTATGCAAAGGTTTGAGCTCTCCAGAAAGATGCGATCAAGTTACTCACTTGAGAGCCCCTCTTGATAGTACGCCGTCTATCCTATAACCCGGTCTCCCACTAACAACATGAGACCGGTAAAATAGAAACCCTATCAAGATTATACCTTTGCCTTGCGCATTCCACTTGAGCTAGATGATGACGATCTTGATCTCTTCAAGTGGACCACCTTTCTTGATTGCGCTTTGCTTGGTGAAGACTCACATATCGCTCCCCAATATACCACTATGGGAGAGCCTCTCTTAGACACATCTTCACTTGGCCATTATCTCCAAATGGGTGACAAGCTTCAAGCATAGGATTTTTTTGAGATGCTTCTCTTGAACTTGCACTTCATCTTCTTCTCTTAATATATATTGTGACTTGGAGATAAACATGAATGTTCACTCAATCTTCTTTTCCAAGTCATGCTTGCAATAAGCTTAACTCTATATGACCATTCTTCATATAAACCCTTAGATAGAACCTTGGTCATCATATAATCTTCTAGAGTCCAACACATGAACTCCAATCTTTTCCCATGGACAAGATCTATAAAGATATCTCAATGCAAACATTAGTCCATAGAGATTGTCATTAATTACCAAAACCACACATGAGGGCACATGGACTTTCACGCGTGGGCCGGAGTACATCCACACGGGGCTGCCATGCTGCTGAAGGGGCGCAATGCGGCGGCGTACGAAGTCCTTCACCACCATGGGGCCCGTGAGACCAGCCTCGCACAAGACCCGCATACGGTCCATCAGAGCGTCAATTCCCCCGGGGAGCGCGGCGTGCTCCCATCCGGCATGCATCACGGCGGGCCCCAAAGGAATATCGAAGAAAGCGTTGATCTCCCAGGTGCCTAAATACAGCCATCTCAGCCGGAAGTCTGACATGGGTGTCGTCTGTCCCATGGGAATGAGAAATGGCACCATGTCCTCCACAAGCTCGAAAGCGACACAACCCGAGCGCTGCTCACCTGCAATGAGGCGCAGCCGGAAGAATCCCCGGAAGAACTCCACCGACGGCAAGACGCCCAGGAATCCCTTGCAGAGGAAGGCGAAGATGGCAAGGGTGAGAACGGAGCTGGGGTGGAGATGCAAGACGTGGATCTGGTAATACTCCAGGATGGCCAGGAAGAAGTATGAAAAAGGGGGAACCAAGCCGGCCAGGATGGTGTCAAGGAAGACGGGATAAGAGGCGTCCCCTAACTCAGAGGCAGACGATGTACCTGGGCGCACCACGGTGGTGCCCCACTCGTTCATCGCATCGGCCACGCGCGCTCGAACCTGCTCCAGAGCCGCCTCGCCAACAATGTGAGAAGAAGGATGGCTGGCTCAGGCAGCTCCGTGTCGGGAGCAACTTCCTTACCCTTTCGGGTTTCCCGGCCGGCCATGGAGGAGGTCAGAGGATGAGGAAGAGCTCGGTGACGCAGAGAGATCGAGAAGGAGGAAGGAGGCGAAGCACTCGAGTATGGAAACAATGAAGACGATGGGATAACCATGTCACGCGCGACCAGGGTTTTATGCCAGACCGGACAATTACCGAGGCGTCGCGGCCGTCGTGGGTGCGTACACAGAACTGCCACACCACGCGTCAACTCCTGGGCCCGGCATCTTTTTGTGCCCATGCCGCTTCGCATCCAACGGTCGCAAGGCGTGCACGACACGGGCCCGGGGGCTACGGTCGCACCAGTGGAAACCTGGGTACCACGGCCCGTATGCCTCTGGCCCGGAAGATCACGCGCGGAAGATCAAGACAGGTCAACGGTCAACGGAGCACGGCGCGCTCTGTTGGGCCTCGTGAAGGCTCGCGCTTCCGGGGCGTGCAGCCTTAGAAGAACATGCTGCGGACGACCAAGGAACGACCTCGCGAGGGAAGCATCGCCCCCAAACCTCATGCGGCACAGGACAAGGCTCTGCACACCCGTGACCCCGCGTCAGGGGCCATGTGCAACTGCGTCTCCTTCAGAGTGACGCGCGCGCCTGCGCCCTGTCGCAGTGCGTGCTGGCCAAAGCTTTCCACTTTGGTGATTAAAGAATGCCGACCATCTACAACAAGCAAAGTGGAGCCCAGAACCTCCCTCTTTGGTGCAAGATGGCCGGGTCGGCGCTACACGCCACCGCGGGCGTCATCGACGACGTCACCGACAAGTCCTTGCATCTGCGCCATGGACAGTGGCTTCATTTGAGCTAGGGCAGCACGCCGGTACCCTGTCTTGGTGCTATGTGGCAACCCTTCCCGCCAAGACATTTGGGAAGAGGACTGGGGCAATATAAATAGGGCACCATCCTAGCCTTAGAGGGGATCCCAACTCCCCCCGAGCTCCAACACTTGTACTGTAACCTCTCCATGCAGTGCAATCCAGACAAGGAGGAAGTAGGGTATTACACCATCACGGTGGCCTGAACCTGGGTAAACCGATGTGTCCCCTTGTTGTGTGTGTGTCTTCTCACCGAGGTCGCCAAGGGTCTCGTTGAGTGCGTGTTTCAGTCCCCAGTGTTCGAACGACACTACACGAGAGTTTCCTTTGGGACACTTCCTCGACATCGGGGAAAG
The DNA here is from genome assembly GCA_947311845.1 of Poa pratensis. Classification (NCBI taxonomy): domain Eukaryota; kingdom Viridiplantae; phylum Streptophyta; class Magnoliopsida; order Poales; family Poaceae; genus Poa; species Poa pratensis. Next base: position 41,513,898 of record CAMZMU010000055.1, on the reverse strand, counting down.
TAGCAGTGTTGGGCAGAAAAATGGACAAGATATCCGTCAAGTCTAGGGGCTAGCATCGAACCGGGAACACTAGAGACTTGCAGGATATTGATGATTGTTCTCCGATCTTCCTTGCTCGGTTTCATGAAAAGGAAGATGTCATTAGCGTAAAGGGAGATTATGTACCTGTATGTACGAGGTATGATAGGTCTCCTCTGAAGCCATCTTGAGGATATCGGGTCGATGGCGAGGATAAAAACATGGGGAGGGGGGTGCCACGACCATGAAAATGGGGAGCCCAAATTCCCATTCAACAGAACCCAAGAAGAAGAAAAGGCCAGTAACAGACATAACTAGTCTCTCCACCGTTGACGAAACACTCGACACTCAAAAAACTCCCAAGAAATAGGCCCCACGATGGAATTGGAGGCCTATTTCTTGCGTCTAAAGTTGTGGATCAGGTTGTCTAGATGTCAATGTTTATAAATAAGCCCGTGTGTTGCGTCTAAAGTTGCCGTGGATGCACTGCTTCCACACGGATCCACTCTGGCTTTTAGATAGTGATTATGTGAGTCTTCGCGGAATCCGATTTGCCATATCCTTTGTAAAGATCTTGGACTAGTTGCGGATCAGGTTGATTGTGCTCTCCAAGCGAAGACGTGTTACTTTGTTTCTCGAAACAGGATTTCGCCATGCTTTATAAACGAAGCAACATGACAAGCAAGTTCATACATTTCCACCAACATAAATCAAAAACAAGAGAGAAGGGCCAGGGGAGCAACCCAAGTAAGCCCAACAATAAGAAGATAGCTAGAAGAGCATAGGGGTTCTGGCTCCTCGGTGGGAAGACTAGTAACATACATCAAGAGGTGTCACTTTTTCGGGAGCAAAAGGATGTTGTCAGCTTTGTTAGCAAAGTTTGCGGAATCTGGCTCCTCGGGGTGGCATTCTCCCATTTTTGTGTCTTTAAGGACTTATATGTGCCACAAAGGTTGATGTGAATCCTTGGCACTGCATCTTTTGCCAGTAGAGGCAATGGCGAAAATATTCCAGGTTATGGGGCGGGGAGGGTAGATGTCCTTTAATACTAAGCTCCCTAGATTTCCTTCCCTCTCCTTACTCCCACGTGTTCTCCAATGGAACTGCGACACTACCCCACGATGGACCCGACTCAGCTCTTACTTTATAATTCACAGCTCTCGAATATTAAAATTCAGTTTGAAAAAAGAACGGTTGGATGTATACACATGTTTTGTATCTGCCAAATTTTGGTGAAAAAATGATATCTTTTGAGACACAAAAAAGAAAGTTGCGTCTGTGAAATGGAAAAATGGCTCCATTTCCCCTCAAAATTTCTCTTTTTTTTGTAGCCCAAAATACAAAATCTTTTTTTAAAAACTTCTAGAGTATGTACAATACGTACAAGTAGTTGTATGCATTATATTAAAAAATTGAAACCTAGAAATGTCGTTTTGATTTTTGTTAAAGGAGATGCGGTAAGTTTGGAGCTACACATAGGTATTCTTGCCATTTGTTTTTATTTTATTTTCTGTAATATGTATCCGATGCACAGATTAAAATGACATGTAAACCGATTAAGATCTCACTTAGCTATGTTTTTTGATGCGTTATTTACTATTTATTATTTATCAGTGGAATGTCCTCTGTTTTTATATAGTATAGATTGTACTCGATGCAATTGATTTAAGTATGCCATGACATAATTACACCAACTACTACTGATTTTGTGATAATTTATGTCAGAAGATTCTACTTGGTTCACTATAATAAAATAAAGGGATTATTGTGCCCCTGGTTCCTTAGCCTTGCTCAGCCATCCCCACGGAATCTAGTTTAGCTCAGTTTTCCCCACTGGCTTGTCCGAAACTCTCACAAAAGCCCAAACGGGTGGTTTGCCGTTGGGTCAAGCTTTTACCGTTAACTCTGACGTGTGGGGCCATGTTTGGAGGCAGTGGACTGTGTTCGGCCGTTGAACTTGACAGGTGGGGCCGCGGAGGATGGTGGCGCTGGTTGGACCGTTGGGCCATGGTTTTGTGGACTGTTGGGCCGCTGGATGATAGTTAATTGCGACGTGGCCTTTTTCTGCATGCATGCGCGCGACGCCGACGGTATGCAGGCGCCACGACGGACGTAGATGGACGTCGCTCGCTAGCTCGACTCGCTCGCACGCGTCTCGCGTCTTCTCGATTCAGAGCGGCGCATCGGCCAGGGGTGCAGCACTCACTGATACATGCCGGCATGCTTGCGCGCGATGCCAGGGTGCAGCACGGACCGGCATGCCGGCGCGCCGCCACGGACGTAGACGGACGCCTCTCGCCTAGCTCGCACGCGTCTCGTGTCTCCTCGATTCAGAGCAGTGTCGATTCAGCAACGGCATAGGGTTTCATGCGCGCCACCACGGACGCAGACGGACTGGCTAGCTCCCACGCATGTCGCATCTCGTCGATTCAGAGCGGCATCATTTCAGCTTTCTCAATCAGATCGCATCGATTCAGTGGCCCGTGTGTACATTGGTTGGCTGAATTAAAGCCTAGGGCATGCCGATCGACTAGCCTCGTTTGAACGTAGCAACACGGCCCGATCCCTATTTAAACCACCCACCCCTCTGTCTCTTCTCCACACCTTCCATCTCCACCGCCCCTTCTCTTCCTCACCCAACTCCAGAGCAATCTCGAAGCGAAGAGAGGCGAGGATGCAGTACAACGGCCCCACCTTCCGCTTCCCACCCACCGTGCCGGAGATGCGGTACCTAGCCGGAGTCGTCGTCGAGACCTCGCTCCGCGTGTGGGCGATATCACCCTGGAGGGGTGCTCGTGAGCTTGCCGAGGGGTTCCTCTGTGCCGGCTTTAACCACCTCCCGGCGGGCTCGGGGAGAATGTTCCGCCTCGAGGAACTGCGTCCCCACGCCGACGCGGCAGTGACAGGGTACCGCGCCATCTTCACCAACCGCTTCGACACCTACTACCTGTTCGGCCAGGTATTTTGGCGTGGGTGCGAGTTCATCGCATTCAGTACCTTCAATTTCTTCACCACGTGGAGAGCATCTTCCCCGCCGGCAACATGCACAGCCACCCCTACTATCTCGGAGAGAACGGCCATGAGGAGTGAAGACGGCGCTGAAGGCATGCAGGCCGGTTGTGGTGAAGATGTTGTTGCCCTAGTGTGTTAGGGCTTTTATTTCTACTACTATGTTGTGTCGTTTGTTAAGTTGTACCATGAACTCCTTATCTAGGGCTTTTATATTTGTCGTGTTATATGTAAGAACTTTTATTTATATATCTATGTGATGCTTGTGTTTTATTTGTACTTCTATATATCTATGTTGTGTTGTACCGTGAAGATGGTGTTGCCCTAGTGTGTTAGAGCTAGCATGCAAGGGCTTTTATTCATGTTGTGTTATATTTGGATTTTATTGGTTCGAAGTTATGTTTGTGTTATATTTGGAATTTATTGGTTCGAAGTTAATAAAGATACAAAAGGTACAAAAGAGCAAAAAGAGCTGACTTTTTGAAAAAAGAGCAAAAAGAGCTAACACCTAATCAAATCTGTCAAAAAAAAGATAGAAAAGCTAGAGCAAAAAGAGCTAAAAAAATAAAACTAATTTTTGAAATGTTGGTGGCCGTGTTGCATGAAAAAAAGCTAGAAAAGAAGTGTTGACCTTCATTTAAAAAAATAAATCGACGAATATTGGTGGCCATGTTGCATAACTATTTGTATTGGAGATTAAATCGATGATTTTTAGATAGACCATGGCACCGTGATCCTTCTATTTGTATTGGAGATGAAAAAAGAGCAATCAAATAAATGAAGCAGAAAAAAACATAGCCATCGCGTCCACTATTTTGTGGGTCTCTTTTATCTTTGGGGGCCTTTCACAATCAACACCTTGCCACGGCCCAACAAAAGCTTGGTTTAGGTTTGGGCCCAACATCTTAGGGTTTTTTTTTCCTTTTTCTTGCACTCGGTGTGTTCTGAAGAAACTGAAACTGTCAAAAACTAACATTCAGAGATCGATCCACACATCACAAATAGATTGAGAGATTCAGAGACAGAGTTTTAGCATACGATCCACACATTAAGATTACACCACAGTAATAACATCTCTTAACGAGAGATGACCATCAAGTAAGCATGTCCTAGAGCAACAACAAGAAAATAAAATCCTAAAGCTGTCAGATTGGCCTGCTTCTGCAATTCAATCATCAGCTTCAAATTCTTGTTAATCTTCTTCAATTCCGCCTTCAAATCCGCATCCCCCACTGGCAGAGCAACACTGTGAGAGACCAAATTCTCCCGGCTTGCGGCCTCTTCAGATCTGGCTGACGGCAGACTGCGCTCTCGGGTTGTGGCCCCATTCAAATCAAGCAAGCCCAGCCGCTGAAGCCTCCGAACGTAGTCATCTATCCATTCAAAATGAGTGCATTTCTCCACGATTTGAAACGAAATCATGAACCCTAGATCTCAAATCAGAGGAAAAATAAAAAGAATTCAGAGCAAGAATGAAAGGGAAGGAAATCAGAGCAAAATCATGAAATCTAACCTTTCCCTCTGGCTTGCTTTAACATTTCACAAAGTTGCGCCCCAAGTTGCCATTCTTTTCCTCCTTCGAGGTCCACCGTCTCAATGGCGCGGTGCGTCGGCAGTCAGGACATGGCAGCAGGGGCACTGTACCAAACATGGGCCACGAGGGGTGGGAGGCTAAAGTTGAGGTGCACATCTCTCGTCGCCGGAGAAGAAGCAGATGAGTGGTGGTCTCGTCGCGGGAGAAGAAGGAGCAGAAGAAAGGGGAGGCTATGGTGGGCAGAGTGGCTGCTCTGTCTCTGCGGGGGTGGGGGAGAAGGAGGGTGCTCGGAGCCCCACAAGCGCTCTGGCCCGCCTGCCGTGGCCCACATGTCAGTGCCTAACGGTAACATCTGTTTGGGTCAATGTCGTGCGTGGCCAATCAAGCTGCAGAACCAACCTCTCGCGGATCGCCAACCGATCGAACGACGCGGAGACATCCATGCGATCCAACGGCGCCGAGCGTGTCCGTAGCCTGCCCGCTGTCTGCCCGCGGAATTCCATCTAGAAGAACCCTATCGGACGGCTGTAATTTGGCGGGTTTAGAACAGGTCAACGGGTTTGTCTTACGTTTGACCAACATTCAAATGACGATAACTAATTCAAAAAAAAATCGAAAGAGGATGAACTCTTCGCGGTTCGTCATTTTATAAGACATAGTACCTATAAAAAATATAAAATGGGTATACGGACCGTTTTACGAAAAATCATTTTTTGAATTGAGGTACCACAATCAACTTAAAATGGGCATAACTAATTAAAAAAAATCAAAATATTGGAAAACCTGTACATAATACCGTGTTATGTGACATGTCTTAGACAAAAAATAAGAAACTTGGTTTAAGGACATTTGAGTGAAAACGCTTCACACAAAATGAGCTATCACGTACGATGATGTATAGAGTTCGAGGATGAGAGTGAGAGAGGTGTAGGTTTCCAAAAAATTCAAAAAAATCAGAAAAATCACCAAAGCTTCATTTTGAAGTGACTATGAAGGATCCAGGCTTAGTTTTTCATTTTCATGTTTTAAACTTGTTTAAATGTTGGTCAAACTTAGGTTTGACCAATTTTAAAATAAGCATAAAAAATTCAAAAACAATAAAAAAATGAGAAACCGGCGCACATAGTCTTCTTATGTCATATACTAACGACTCAAGTTGATAAACATGGTCTACATACATTCAAACGAAAAATGCATGTATCTAATGTGATATCTCAAAACTCAAACTATGAAGTCAAAGGTTGAAGAGAAGTGGTTTAGGTATCGAAAATGAAAAATTCAAAAAACTCACCAAACTTCATTTTGGAGTGACTAAGAAGGATCTAGGCTTAGTTTTTCATTTTCATGTTTTAAACTTGTTCAAATGTTGGTCAAACTTAGGTTTGACCAATTTCAAAATAAGTATAAAAAATTCAAAAACAATCAAAAAAATGAGAAACCGGCGCACATAGTATATATATATATAGAATAGATGTGTAGGAAAGTTATTTGGCTGATTTAGACAAGGTCGAAAAAAGATTGCTTAGAAATGAGGCCATTTACCCTACCTTTGGAGCTATTTTTTAGCACATTTTTCATGAATGTGAGTTTACTTCGCAAAAGGGCTCGGATTTTGACATGATTCAACAGAAATACAACAGAAATGGTTCTAACATAGGTCCCACATCATTCAACCGAAATACAAGATTCAAATATTGGTTCAGATTCAAATTTTGCCACAAATTTGAATTTTACGTCAAATTTCACATCATCATACATATAGCATTATTACACATTAAAGTTTCCACAGTAGTTCAAATTGACAACAGAACCTCAAAGTTTATGTCAAAGTTCAAATTCACAATTTCGACTTGCTCCTCGTGTTCGCGGATGGCTTCACCGTCTTGCTCCTGGTTTCCCTAAGTGGGATATGCTGAATCTGCTTCTTGTTCCTTTTGATGTTCACTTGGGGTGGTGGGGGTGGAGGAGTGATGACCATTTGTCGGTCCTCATCCTGTTGATGTTCATCTACAGGCACAACAATCCTGAAAGGAACCGGAGCTTCGTCGTCTTCCTCGTCCCGTAAGGCTTCAAAACCTTCATAAGCCATGGCTTCAAATTCAGATGTTGCTTGAACCGGAGCTTCTTCCTCTCTAGGCCTTTTCTTTCCTTTGCTTCTTCTTATTATCTCAGAGCTGGGTCAAACAGAAATAATATTACAAACATAAATAATAAACAGAAATAATAACAGAAAGAGAAGAAAAGAAAGTGAAGGGTGCACACATACCGAGCTGCTGCTTCATTTGCCTCTGCATTCTCCTCTCCTGCTGCTTCAATTGTTGCATTTTCAGCTGCATTTGCTGCATTTTCTGCATTTGTTGCATTTTCAGCTGCATTTGCTGCTGCCCATCGTTCCTCTTCTCCAAATGATGCATCCACTGCATTGGTACAAAGCCTAGCAATGTGCCCTAGGGTTCCACATTTTTGCACTTACGCTGTTTTGGAACACGTCCCTCTTCACCCGTTCTGTACCTGTTCTTCCTTGGTCTTCCTGGTGGTCTAGTCAGTACAGGAGAATTGAGCTTGAACCCTGGATCTACTATGTTCCATTGGTCTTTTCCCAAGAGTGCAGGCACATTGGAAGCATAAGCAGCCCTAAATTTCGCAACAGAGAAATATTCAGATATGTACTGATCAACTTCACCCTCTTCACCCCCAATAACAGTCATCAGATGTAGGGCATGTATGCATGGCTTCCCACGGATCTGCCATTGCCTACAACTGCATTCCCTAGTTGCTAGGTTCACTGGATACCTCCATTCCCTATCTTTACTGTCAGTATATGTTACCTCTGCCTCGTATGTGGCCGATCGAATGCATTTCATCCTGAGCCCTCTTGCCTTGGCATGCAATGCCTTAATAAGAGATGGCAGCATCAAATGGCCAACATATTGTGTTTCTGCAATTCTTTTGCGAAGAGCCATCTTTATCATGATCATCTGCCTCATCTTATCAAATGCTTGCCACAACATAAGCCCTTTCACTGACTTGAACTTTGCATTGAAGCACTCTGCCAAATTATTGGTCACATAATCTACTTTGCAGATTTCATTGAATTTGCTTCTAGACCACAGCTTTCCATGATGTGCATCCATGTACTCCTTCACCAAAGGATTGTGAGCATACAGAACTCTCAAATGGTGCTCATGCTTCCTCTCACTGCATGTGTATGATGCTGGCCATATATTCTCATCATAAATTTTACCTTTGAATTTCTTTCTGAAATTCTGAGCTAGGTGGCGCATACATTCCCTATGCTCAACTCCAGGGAATACAATTTCTACCGCACTCTCCAAACCCTTGCAAGCATCTGTGTGTATAGCTAAACCTGGGGGTGTACCTATAACGTTGCGCAACTGCTGCAGAAACCAGACCCAACTTTCCTCCGACTCTGCCTCCACCACACCAAATGCAACTGGGAATAGCCAGTTGTGTCCATCAACTGCAGAAGCTGCCACTAGCTGTCCTCTCCATCTTCCATTCAAAGCAGTTGCATCAACAGCCAAATAAGGCCTGCAACCATCCAGAAACCCCTGCCAACAAGCTTTGAAACAAACAAATGCCCTCCTAAAGCACTCCTTCTCAAATGACTTCCCTTTTATTTTGTATTTAACTGTATGCTTGTCAATCTCTACAACACTCCCTGGACTAGCAGCTTCCACTTCAGCTTTAAATGTATAAAGCAACTGAAAGCTTTCATTCCATGAACCATTAATCCTGTCAAGAGCTAATTCCTTAGCATAAAAAATCCTCATGTAAGGAATATCAATCTTGTACTTCTCAAATAGCTTTCCATGAAGTGCTGTTGGACCAAGTGTTGGTGTTTCTCTCAACCAATCCAAGATTGCATCTGCCACCCACCTAGTCTTTGCTAGCTTTGTTTTAGCCTTTCCCCCTCCCCCTCCAGGTGGACAAGTGTGTTGGTGTGGGTTCTTTTTTATCTGAAACAAAATAAAAAATGATGTCAAGTAAGTTAATAAAACATTACACAATTATCTGAAAATAGAATGAATCAATAAACTAAAATACACAAACCTGAATCAACTTGCTCCTCAACATAGTTGATGCATGCAACCTCCATCTACACCTTGGGTATGGGCATTTAACAGTGAACCTTGTTGGCTCACTCCTGAGAACCACATACTCATTTTCAGTGAGAATGCAGAATGTTGTCACTTTATTACGACAGTCCACCATCGACTGAAATACGGTGCCGACAGTAAGCTGAGGATCTTCCCTGTTCCACTCAATTGTTGGCATGTCCTCACCATCATATTCATCACAAACTAAGCTGTCAATGTTCTCCTCCCTCTCTTCACCGTCAGTGTCATCAAATCTAGCACCGGTGATGGGTTGCTCCTGATATTCATCCTCCATTGCTTCTTGGCTGACTGTATCTACAAGATCAGGGTACATCTTCTCATCCTCATCATCAAATCGAGGCACTTCCTCGTCTGGCTGTGCATCTTCTTCCACATTGGCTGCAGAAGCGACAGGAGAATCGGCACAAGAAGAGGCAGCAGGCATATTGTGACTTTCAGAACCACTAGCTCTGCTTGGTCTCGACCTACAAGGAGTGTCGGGGCGCTCGCTATTAGCAGAGACAGAAGATTTCCCAACACCTTCCCCTTGTCCCGTTCATTGACCCGTGGCTGAAGCACTTCGATAAGAATTTTACCGAAGCGCCTTTCAGCATTCAAAGTGAAGAGCAATCCCAGATGCTCGTCGCAAGTTAGTGGGACAAATTGTTGCTCGCTACTGCTGAAATATTTCAGTTCAACAGCATCGGCATCAGTCCACCCGTATGGAGGAGAGCTTAATGAATCCCGCAAAGCTTTGAACGAAATGCTGGTTTCTACCACCTTCGGATAGAAGAATCGATGTATCAAATGTGGTTTTCTACCACGTAGCACACTAACATCCATTTTAACCGCCAGCCGGAAAGCAAGCGCAGGATCAATCCTATTCGATTAACAAATAAAGGTTCGAGTTAGGCCAGCAAAATTGGAAAGATTCACGCGACCACTGGTCAAATACAACCCAACTAACGAATCACCGCATCAATTAGAGAGGAAATGATGCTTACCCAGATCCAATCCATGAATTATCCGCCGCCGATTCGACCCAATCCTCTCCTAGCTCGATGGGCTGGAGGGGGTGCTCCCCCGACATCGCTGCTCAATCCAGATGGGGGGTGGGGTTAGACGGTGCAGGAGGGCACGACAGCGGCGGAGGTGGACTAGAGGCGGAGGTGGGGGTGTGGGTTAGACGGTGCAGCGCACGACGGCGGCGGAGGCGGCACGACGGCGGTGGAGTGGCTCGAGCTCGATTTGATTCAGGTTTCAGTTGCAGACAAGCTCGTCCGACGTGTCTCCTTGCAGCCCCACACGTCAGGTCCAACGGTCAAAGAACGACTCGTTCCGACGCGGCCCCACCTGTCAGGTCCAACGGCCACCCCCACACGTCAGTAAGCAACACGGCCCCACTCGTCAGGTCTAACGGCCGAACACAGTCCACTGCCTCGAATCATGGCCCCACTTGTCAGTGTTAACGGTCAAAGCTTGACTCGACGGCAAACGTCCAGTTTGGGCTTTTGTGAGGGTTTCGGATAAGTGAGTGGGGAAAGCTGAGCTAAACTAGATCGCGTGGGGTTCAGTGAGCAAGGCTAAGGAACCAGGGGCACAGATTTAAAAAACCCTAAAATAAATGATCTTGACTGTAGAATCTCGATGGCTAATCTATATCTCGAGTCTGCAATGTCATCATATCGTACAGTCTACACATTGACGAAACTTTGTTCAATTTTGTTGTTGAAATCTTTATAGAACCATGTACACAATTCAATTTTCATGATGATTGTATCCACATCGTCTAAATGAATATATGCAGAAGTTTATCCTTTTTATGCGGGGTTATATTCTCTCTGTTGAGTGTTGTACTTCTAACCTTGCTACAACTGACATAATTATGCTCCTTTCTCTACTTCTTTATGTTTATGTGAGGATGGCTCGGCGATCGTGTTGCAAGAGAGTTAGTACTATTTTCTCCTTTATTGTTACTGTTTTCATATATGTTCCGCAAAAAAAGAACTACTTGTTCATCTATTGTCGATTGTATTAGAGCGAACGTGGCAATGCGCGTCTTTTCCTTCTAGTATATGCTCCTTTCTCTACTTCTTTATGTTTATGTGAGGATGACTGGACGATCGTGTTGCAAGAGAGTTAGTACTATTTTCTCCATTATTGTTACTGTTTTCATATATGTTCCGCAAAAAGAACTACTTGTTCATCTATCGTCGGTTGTATTACAGCGAACGTGGCAATGCGCGTCTTTTCCTTCTAGTATATATACGATAACTGGGGATCATGTCTTTGTTTGAGACACGATCGTTTAACGAGATTTTACATGAAAACTTGAACGTATGGGTTTAGTCCCTTCCACGAACTCTTTCTTATTCAGGGCTTCTGTTGAAGCGGAATAGGAGGAAGCGACTAAACCCATTATTGTTACTATTTTCATATATGCAACTTTCGCTACCTTGACTCTTCTTGTTATTACATAGACCCTCATTTAAAAGGAAAAAAAGTAAGATAAATAAGCAAAAGCGAAGGCCAAGCCTGATCTCCTAGCGCATGCATGTTTACGATGTACCTTCTTGGCCTCTCACAAGAAACGGTTTATAACAAGACCGGAGGGGGGACTCCACCCCGGCTTTGTCATTAAGATAGAAGTGAGGACTCGAACCCGAGACCTGGCCCTTATGCGCATATGCACGGCTACCACTAGTCCACGGAAGAGTTCTCAAGAAACGGTTTATCATTTGCCAACAGACTACTACCACAACAAATCGGGACACTTAAACAAACTTAATCCGCTGGTGCCACCACACGAGAACTAAGATGATGAGCATAGGTTTTGGCTAATCGTTAGAAACACTAGTCCTCCGTCGGAATTTGTCGTGTACAGTATCTCGAAATATTTAGCAAATTTGAATTTTTAAATATGTTTGCATTTTAAAATAAATTTATAAGTTAACTCCGTATTTAGAGAAAATATATTATGTGAGCGTTTATTAAGTTTAAATCCCTAGTTGGAGAGAGTTCATTTAGATTGCACGCAAATATCCACTGAGTTGAAATGATTAAGTATGGTTGTAGTTTGACGTAAATAGGTAGCAATTTTTTGTATTTACGAGTATGTCGGTATATTTTGGAGTATTTCTATTTTTTTCACAATTTGAAATGTTTAAATGTGGTTCTATTTTCCCATCTAAAAATATTTTGAAAAAGAATAACCTTCACGTTAGTTTGTCTATTGCGGTAAATATTATCGGCTGGAAGTTATCGCGGATGAGTTTTTTTTTGCATGTTACAATGGATAATACTGTTTGGAAATTAGCTAATTCAACAGATCTTGAATAAAATGGCCATTTATTAGTTCGTGTGAAAAGTTTGAAAATTAGTTAGACTCAAAAAATTCCTTAATTTTTGAGGTGTACACAGTGGGGTTGTTGGTGCAACTTTTGTGTGAAAAGTTTGTAAAGTCGGTAAAATCCAAGTTATTTGACATATTTGTTTGAATTATTATGTACCCATTTTTTTTGGGTGCAACTTTTGGCAGTAAAGTTTGGGTAAATGTAAAATTTTAGGGAATTTGATATATTTTTTGCATTATTTTAAACTGTATAATAAACATGATTATGAAGATTTTACATAAGCAAGTTATTTGGAACTGTGTAGCAAAATTTGAATTTGGAACTGCCGACATTTTAAATTGTGGAAAGTTGAAAATTGTTGAAATAGAAAGAAAGTTTACGTTCAAAGAACTGCTGAGTTTTTGAAAATTGCTCGAACTGAGAGGTTTTTAAGTTTTGGATTCTTTTCACGGTTATTGAATCATCAGATTTGGAAGGCATTCGAAATTTTGGAATATTCAAATTTGAATTTTGATCATATGCCATAAATAGTCAGCGTTTACTTTTGTGTTCGTGTTGTTATTTTTGTCATATTTGTAAATGCTGTGGTGCGAAGATTTCAAATTCCGTTTATTTTTTTGTTCACGTTCATATATTTGACATATTTTTCTGACGGATAGATTTGAAGTTATTGTTATACTTCACATTTCACGTTTATCTTATCTTTTTATTTTGCTCAAATAATACTCCAAATATTTGTGTTTTTTTAGAGAAGTGACTTCATTATTATAAATTGGAATAGTTTTTAGATAAATGACTTTATTATTAAGAGAGATGTGAAACGTTTGGAGTATTGTAAACAAAATGACTTCATTATCATTTGTTAAAGGAATTGGAACATTGCTTAAACAGTACTTCCTTTTTTCTCTTTTCCTTTTGTTTAAACAAAACTCGGAATATTTCATATTTTAATCTTTTGTGTATCGTAAAAAAATATTCGTTGAAATTAAACAAAAACAAATCTTATGTTCCATCACTTAGTAAACCCCATCTGGGACGTTGTGATTTAAAATGTTAAAATTCGTCGTAACTTGCCGACTGAAGTATCGCCAATTTTTTTTAGCAAATTTAAATGTTCAAATATGTTTGTAGTTTGACATAGATATTTATTTAATGTACATAATCAGGGGGAATGCACTATATAAGTATTTTGTAAATTCAAATCCATTTATTTAGAGGGAATACATTTAGGTTTTGTCCAAATATTTGCCAAGTCGAAATGTTGAAAAATGGTAGTATATTGTCGCAAGTAGGCAGCATATATTATTCGGGTCATTTCGATATTATTTTTTTAGGTTTTTCTGATGGCTATTTTTTAAACTATTGGGTGTGCAATTTTTTTCTGGAATTAGTTAAACTATAATTTGAAGAACCGCATCTGAATTTCATATTAAGAGGAAGTTAATTTAAGTTATTTACAAATATTTTTCAAATTGAAATATTCAATTTAAGTCCACATAATTAGGGAAAGTTCGGTTGGAATTTTTCCAAAAATTCACCAATTTTAAAAGTTCAAATTTGTTAGTTTTATGTGTCCAAGTAAAATTAACAAAATAAGTTGGAGACAACCCCACAATTTCATAAGCAAGTTATTTAGTGCTTTTACATAAACATGACTCAAAGTTATTCAAACATGTATGAATTTGACATAATCAGATAGCTTACATTTTGGGCGGCGCTGGGAAGGCGCGGGGGAGCCGTTTGGGCGGCGCTAGCGACCAAATGGTCGCCGGAGCGCCGGCGGCGACCAAAAATGCGGCGGAGGACGCCGGCCGCGGCGGCGCCGATTCCGGCGTGGGTGCGACGTCTCGGGACGCAGCTCTCGGCGAGGAGGTGGAGGAGGGGACGCCGCACCTCGCCGTGCTCGTCGATTTGGACGGGGAGGAGCGGAGGGGCGGCGCGCCGCGACGGCGGCGACGGCGCATTCGCGGGAGAGGAAGGAGAAAGGGCGAGTTGTGTCGGGTTTTTTGCACGAAGACCCTTGGAGTTTCTCGAATTTACACAATAGTCCTTTGTGGGGTGTTTTTTGTAAAAAAATGCGTCAAAGTTCGTGCGCACGCGGTCACCGGCTTCGACCGTACGCGACCGGCTGGTGACCGGGACGCGTGGCAGTTCGCGATTGGTAGAAAATAGAGGGTACTGTAGCTACAGTACCGCGCGGGGAGGCGGCGTGGATTGATCCTGGCCGTCCGATGGCGCAGATCGGACGGCCCTGGATTGGGGGCGACGTGGAGGGTGCGGTCTTGGGGTGAATCCAGCCAGCCTTTATATACTAGTACACGTGCACGTGCAACGCACGTATAATATTTTATCATATATAAAAGAATTATTGAAAAAATTAATATTAGTATCGAAGTGAGAACCACCAATTTCATAGAAAAAATCTGTCCTGAACTCATGATACAAACCAAATATTTTTACAACTTGAGAGATGTTGGTTTCATGTTCGTTGTCCCTATATGCTAGCATGTCCTTACATCAGAAAAGAATAGAGGACCTGATGACCACACCACTTTTGAACCGTGCCGCAAAAGGATGTCGCACATAGCACATCTATGTGAATGAGGTGGATGTGACAATTAATATGAAATTACGCTTTCTAGTTCAGTGCATAAACCATTTTGGGTTTTGATATCTCAATGCTTAATTAGGAATGGCTTACTTGTGTGCCCTCCGGAGCTAAACATGTAGTAATTAAGAGCGAAAGATAATCTACAACGGTGACAAGTTGGAGCAAGAACATAAGTACTTCCATGTGAAGATTGCTATTGACAAGGCGTTAGACTGTATTGCATCACTACACCAACTCTGTCCGCTAACCAAAAGCGATTGTCCCAACGCCAATTAGAAACCTGACAGCCTCAAAACAAAGTGTAGACAAAAACAGACAAATGTGTCAAACTAAATCAAAGGTTCTCACCAAAGAACGAAGAAATCAATGCACTTCATCGTCATACCGTGCATCATGCTTTGCAACGAAAGAACCAGCTATTGGTGAGCAGAACTATCAGCTAGGTATCTCATGGGTTCCTGCAAGCAAGGATAAATGTAAGATTACTGATGAACATAACCATTCAAATGTTCTAATCCAAATCCCTAGAATAGTTTCCTCTTCTTTTGTGTCAGGCCATCAGGCAGTTGACAACAAATCATGCATGCCCTCTTCTTTGTGGGAAATTTATATCTGACAAAATCAACAAAATTACAACAGCCAACATCATTAAGAATGCTTGCAGAAAACTATGTTCTAGACAGATCGGTGAAGTGATCACTTCTTGGCTCTTGCAATATGTTAAACCAATTTGCATGCAGATTCTTGGTTTCTAATAGAAGCAATAACGAAGAAGCAACCTATGTAGAACTTACATAACTAACTCTTGCCCAAACATACAGAATTTTTAACGTTCTCCAAAAAATGCAACACTGAATCTTTTTCAGTTTTCCTGGGTTCTAATTCTCCCCTCTTCATTCTTCAACCATACAAAGTAGCCGGACATGCAAAGGCACTGCCCTCAATCACTCATACCCTTACCTGCTTATTAGGACCATGATGCAGGTGCAATCAAGAAACCAAAAGAAAATTTCTATATTCTAAAGCAATTTATTTAGCCAGCAGAGAGAAGCAGGGTGCTCACCGGCGTTTCCTATTTTTTGGGACGCAGCTGGTAGGAAGCTAGGACACTGGATCTGTAGAATCGAGTCTCAATCCGAAGTGAAGGAATCCGAAGTGAAGGATTTTCTCCGTGCAGCTGGGTTGACATGGTTGCTCCGATTGACCATGCCGCCCTATTCCCCTGCGATGTCATATTCCAGCGCATACTGTATGTGCTCAAGTCGTGCTGGGGCTGCTGGACTTGATCTGGGTGGAGATGGAGCTGGCCATCGCGTGCCCGCGAGGTCGGATTCTGTGACGGCGGCACGACCGGAAGCGTCGGCACGGTCGGAGGTGCCGGAGCGGGAGATGAACAGCGCGGCGCTCCGGGGCGGCGGCGCACTCGTGGGCGGCGGAGGGGGAGAGGCGCAACGCGGCGCACCTGGACGGAGGCCGGAGAGGGAGATGCACAGCGCGGTGCTCCAGGGCGGCGGCGCACTCGGGGGCGGCGGAGCGGGAGAGGACTTGCGTTCTTTTTCCTTTCCATAGACGGATCATAAAAAACTGTTGGACCGGTCAAACTGTGCTCGACCTGATCAAATATGGACAGATCAGATTTAATGTATCAACACAGCACAACACAAGTTTGCTCTTTTAATAATAGTATAGATAGTAGTATACTCTACCGTACAGCAAAAAGATGAGAGGCAACACGAATGTAAGTAGGCTCTTGCTAGACCGAAAAGTACAAGTGTAGCCCTGGTTACATGTAGCATGCTTTTTGAAAATTTTGAAAACGCCATTTTAAGTTTTACAAAGTTCTGAAAAAATTTCTAGACAATCATAATTGTGTATTATTCTAAAGTGTAAATATCAATTCAAAAAACTTTGTATTTTGAGCCACACAAAAAAGACAAATCTGACAAAATTTGAAGATTCAGATTTGTGTTTACTGTTCATTATTTAAATCTCCGCTTTTTTTTCATTTTTACACAGGCTAGAATATAATGTATTTTGAGTTGAAAATTTTCACATTGATAGGATACATCATTGTCTACATCTTGGATTTTTTTCATAATTTTTTGAAACTGTAGAAATATTGTTTTCAAAAATTTCGAAAAAAGGCTACAAAACACCACATTCCTTGCTAGACTTGCTATTGTGATCCATGCACATGAGCCCGTTAATTCACCAATCACTAATTGATCTCACAAACGACTGAAACTGCAGGCATAAAACTGTGTCGGGGAGAAAATGAAGGCGACACAGCAACAGGAACAAGAAACAAAGATCATACCCAATTGAATCTATACTATTATTAAAAGAGCAAACTTGTGTTGTGCTATGTTGATACATTAAATCTGAACTGTTCAATGTGATCAACGTTCCAGACCAAATCCCGAAACGGTATGTTCCCTTCTTTGCGTTTTGCCCCTTATAGAAGTTTAAAATCAACCCGCAGTCCGTTCAGTAGCCTGTTGCCATTTCTCATTATCCCCTCCGTGCCAGCTGGACGTCGGCAAGGTGGAGGTGCACGACGGTATCCGTGCGGCGGTCACGAGGACAGCTCCGTCGGCAAGGTGGAGGTGGACTACGGGATCTGTGCGGCGGCCTCGACGACAGCTCCGTTCCGCTGGACGCCGGCAAGGTGGAGATGGACGCAGCCCGTCGCAAGGAGCTCTCCGGTCGTCCTCATGCAGCCCGTTGTGTGGCGGCCTCGAGGACAGCTCCGTGCCGCTGGACGCCGGCAAGGTGGAGGTGGAGGTGGAGATTCCCGCTCGGGTGACACGTATTGTGCAGTGCTCCAAGAAGAACTCTGCTCCGACATGGACTGTTCGCAAGCGCTCCGACACCCGATCCTACACGCACAAGCACTGTAGTCGACCACGCGGCCATGGGTTGCCGCATAAAAAAGACTCCACTCCCTCGATTGAAACCACGACTCGAAATCGCCACGCCTGAATTTCGTCAATGATCGACACCTCAATAGAAACCACAGCTCGAAATTGCCACGCCTGGTTCACGATCGACATTGCCACGCCCGAATTTGCGGCGCCCTCGGCCCGCGGGGACGAGATGCGGATGAAGCCGCAGAGGACGGCGACCACGCGCATCACCACCACCAGGCCGTCCTTGGGCATGGGCAGCCCCGCCCGCAAGGCGTTGGCGTTGGCGTTGGCGGCGGCGCTCCGGTCCCAATCCTCCTCCTTCCTGACCCTTTGTTCCACGATGTAGGCGAAGAGCGCGGGCGCAGAGGAAAGTGACAGGCGAGCGATAAAGGGCCGATCACCGAGCGGCGTGCGGCATCGTGGGTTCCGGCCGCTGCGGAGGACCTGACGTCGTAGATCCAGTTTCATCAACCCCGCCATGCCGCCGGCCACGTCTCACGCCTCCCACCGGCATGCCGCAGTCGGGAGCTCATGCCGCAGTCGGGAGGACCTGACGTCGTAGATCCAATTTCTGCAGAATTCTGCAGCAGACCAAAAGCTAACAAGTCTACGGGCGAGAAAGATTCTAAGAGTATCGTACACTTTCCATCCCTAGCAACGCTGTTCTTTCTTGGCTAGCACAACGCAGAGCGGTCTTTCGTGAAGAAACCAGGCGCCGAAGTAACGGAACTCGCGCTGCTTGAAGGCCCAGATCTCGACGACGTCGTTCTGCTTGAACCCGCAGCGGGTGATGAAGTCCAGGTAGCCTTCCCCCTTGATGACGACGGCACGGCTGCTCTGCCACCGCGTCATCCGCAGGTCCATGTCGCCGGCGTCGACGTTGCACAGCTTCACGGGGAGCCCGCCGTGCTTCCTCCCCGTCTTCTTGGTCCTCTTCACGATCTTCTTGTTCTTCTGCTGCTGCAGCAGGTCCTCCTCGGTCCGCGGCGGCGGCAGCGGCTTCGGCTTCGGCTGCGTCCGCGCCCTCGGGACTTCCAGCGCGCCGAAGCGCGGTATGTTGGCGGCGTCGAGCTCCTCGGCCACGAGGATCGGGCGGAGGCTGCGCAGGACGCCCTCGGTCGGGAGGCGGAACCGGTTCTGCTGCACGTCGAGATCGGTGATGGTCACGGCCTTCTCGCCGATGAAGTGCACGGTCAGGTCGAGACGGAGCTTCAGGCGCTGGCGCAGCCACGGGGGCTCGGCGCGGGGAGCGGCGGCGACGGGCGGCTGCGGCAAGAACGGGACCAGAGCGCCGGCAGTCGCCCGTTGCTCCGCGGCGGCCGGGTCGTACACGGCCAGGGTAAGCGTCCTCTTGCGTTTGCGGCCGGCGAAGCGCGGCCGGGCCTCTGGCTTGGCAGGGACGAAAGGTTTACGGCTAGTTTGGTCGGGGAAGCACATGGTGGTCGATCGACTGCTCGTCATGGTGAGCGTTCGTCGCGATCTTGATCTTGGGTTTCCGGCGTATACGGTTGTCCCGGGAGGCTCTGATTCGATCCGCTGGTGCTGCAATGGGCAATGGTTCATCGCCATGTCTCCCTCCGTTTATGTAGATAGATTGGTAGGCTTGCTCGCCGCGTCGCCGGAAGTTGGAACTGAAACCGGATAGGTTTGCTGTTCTGGCTTCGAACTCGATCTCCTCGCGGCCGGAGATGACACGGCTGGCATCATTAAATGCCGCGAGAGCTCAAACTCGCATTCGTTTTCGTGTGGGCCACGAAACGTCCGGACAGGAAGAAAGAAAATGCGGAAAACGAAAACAAAAGCAGCAGATCCCTGCAAAAAAAAGGGTGGAAATCTAGTGGGCCCATGCGGCGCTGAGTAGGCAAAAATCCGTTCATGACATTTTTCGAATCCATTAAACGTATTTTTTTGAACCATGAATAATTTTTTTGAACCTCGTGAACAGTTTCCCGTATTTGAACCCTTTTTTCTTGAATTCGTGAACATTTTTATCTATGAACGTATTTCTTGCAACCATGAACATTTTTTTGAACCTCATAAACATTTGATTGTACTTAATGAACATTTTCTCAAACTATGTGAACACTTTTAAAATACTCCCTCGGGTCGCTTTTAATTGTCGTGAATGGATAGATAGTTTAGTAGGAACATGGTGCACATCTCGCGACAATTAATTCCGACCGGAGGTAGTATGAAGGAACATTGTTTTCAAATTCATGAAACAATTTTTTGAATCTCATAAACATTTGGCTGTGCTTCATGAACATTTTCTCAAACTATGTGAACAATTTTTAAATATGAAAGAACATTTTTTTCAAATTCATTAACAAATTTCTTGAACCTCGTAAACATTTGATTGTACTTCATGATTTTTTTTTCGCACAGAGCACCACGCATGGAATTTCATCACGAAACTTGGCATGTGTTTAGAACACTTGTATATGTTCCAATTTCTTTCAGAATTTTTTGAAATGTTTAACTATTTTTCGATTTTATTATTCAGGCGGGAGCATGTGAGCCCGAGAGCCAAAACGGCACACCCACACTGGACAACGGTGATTTGTGTTATTTCTTACATTGGCCCCATGAATCTGAATTTGTAGCCTAGGACAGGAGGCCACACTACAATTCGACACCTCTGTATCTTCGAAGCTGAACCTGTGTAAGCTGTATCCATTTGGTCCTGTGCTACCACTTGCCCATATGATTGGCCTTTCAGGGAAACATCATTGCCCGATTTCACACGAAACATGACTATGGAAAACATATGTTTAGTTAGTCAGCGTCATATTAGCACCGTTTGAGTCTGCAGATGGTTAAATAACTGGCGCTAGGTAGTTCTGCCTTCTCTGACCCTAGCACCCACAGGTGAGTCACGGTGCCTCGGTACCAAAATAAACACAGTACTCGGCAGAACAATCAGAAAGAAGCCAAGCCACAAGAAAACGGAGCATACATGATGTTTTGCCCAAACTCATAACAGATTACAAGACCCATAGCGAGAATTACAGCCGACAAGGGATCAAAAAATAAGCAGACACAGCACACACTGTCAAATCCAATCTGTGATTTTGATTTCGTTTATGTATCAGGAGAGTATACATATCTGTCTATGCTCTTCGGCAGTTGCAACAGAGGCAAACTTCCGCATCTCTAAGGTAATATATGCATGTATAAAAACGAACCAAAACGGAGAAGAGTAAAATGTACAAGACTAAATCTAGCCGAATGGGTATGGGTAACAAATGAACATAGAAAATAATGCGGAGAGAGGGGTGTATTTCTTTTGTCAGGCTTCTTTCTTTCTTCCTTTCAACTTTTACTAGACATTATTTTCAACCAGATCTTGGCAGAGGAGCTTCGCATGATCCTGGACGCTGCCAAGTTCAGGAAGGCATCACTCACACTAGAGTGAGCAAGCAAAAAGATGGGGCAGCAAGACAGCTAAGTTACTGCCTTACAGGCGCGACGGCAGCTAGGTTCTTCTGCAACAACCAGCCAGTAGGGAAATTGAGTTGAGGAGGTTCCAAATCGAAATTCCAGACCATAATCCGGGTGCAATTGTCCCCTAGGCCTTCCATTTGACTCTCGTCTTCAACAAGCCTCTCAATAAATCTTGACTCCTGCAATGCCAATTATGTTTCAGTATATTGATGCGTTCTTGGTGTGCTATAGTAAGTATTGCCTTAACAGCTCCTGTATATAGTACAGCTTAGGAAATGGCTAGGTTACTTTCAGTTACTTAAGAGCACTGTATCAGGCTATCGGCTCTACTTGCTCTCACGGACATTCCGATGATTACATTTGGATCCCCCAATAAATTGTACCTAACTAATATTCATATTGCAGTTTTGGAACTAGAATAGCGATTCATATACAATTAACTAAAATACCATGCTCCGATGGATAATTTCCAAGAAAAAGGTAGCTAAGCAGAAATTAAGAATCATCAAATCAAATCATCTACTTGGGTACGTACTTCAAGATTTACTGAAGAAAGAACTCACCTGCAAGCCACCCCTGCCACCTGAATGGAGTATAATAGACTCTCTACTTGGGCTCTTCCATCTCTTAGGATCCCAGAGTATAGTGCTGTTAAAAGCAAATCCAGAGAAACCAATTGGAAATCGACAAAGTATAGCCCTCCTCTGGTTTGTATGCCATCCAGTGACCTGATCACCCTGACAAAGGGGACCTTCTAAAGCCACTTTATACTTGGATCCATCATGCGTTGCTACTGGCCATGTACCAAAGCGCCTGCAGAACATAGCACAAAATTATGAGGAACATCTTAACTGCTATAATGAGAGAAATTATCTCAGAGAATTCACATTTCAGATTACTGGGTTCAGTGACAGATGCTTTGATGTAAAATTTCAAGCAGACATTAGCATCTCTCTTGGTTTCACCTGATAGCAAAACAACATTTGGCATCCTCTGTACTTCTATCATCTTTTAAGTTTTAACTGAGATTACATAACTATACGCCATGATACCTTATTAGACACATCCCAAGAACTAAAAAGAACTAAATCATATATAAAGTAACTACTGGCAACAGAGAAATTTGGCATCCTCTATACCTCTAGCACCACTTAACTGAGATTACATAATGAATCATCAGCATGCCTATTATCTCTAGAGTTAAATCATACAAAAAACTCCTGATAACTTTTGATTGGCCATCAATAGAATGGAAAAAGTATAAATTCATCTGAAGTCAGGACCAACTACAAATGCTGGCAGATTAAAAGTTCAAAACCACTTTGGCATTTTAGCACATCTTTAAAATGAAGTCTTGAGTTTGTCAACTCTTTGTCGTATCAAGACTCACAGGTCAAAAATCACTTATGGATATTCCAAGACAACATTTATTGCAAAGCTTTATGATTTCATTTCTTTAGGTTAGTGGGCACTACTATATATCTCGGTTATGACTAGACAAGAAAGACACTTTACCGGATATCTTTAGAAAGGCTGTATAGTGATCTCAATCAAGATATTATTTAGAGGAAAAACCTATATGTCCTACTGCCACTAAAATGCTTCAAATAGTCGATTTTTTGCTATGTGGGACATCTTATAGCACCATGGAACACAGATGCAGAGAAAATAAATTGAAAGCTACCAGAAATAACGAATGATAAAAGTGGACTAATAAAAGAAAGAAAAGTACGCCATCCTCTCTACAACCAGTGGCGGAGCCAGCTGGCTCGTGGAGCCTGGGCAAAGGCAGTACAGACGACGGCAAATAGCAATTGCCCCACCATGCCGGATGAGCCCGGCAGCGCCCGGGGTCGCCAGGAGCTAGCTCCGCCACTGTCTACAACAAGCTCCATCCAGTGCAATAATTGTGTACTATTAGCTTCAACAAAAATATCCTATTACCAGAGGATATTCTAGCGTTTGAACATTATACTTTGGTATCAGCAGATTTGAGAAGGGAAAAGGATTCATACAAAATAGCAACCAGAGACTCACATTGTTCGTAAAAACATAATACAACGTCAACATGCAGTAAGCAATAGGAAGGTGAGCATAAGCTGACACAATAGTTTCTAAATTTTGATGATGAAGTATAATGGTACAGAATGTATACTTTTACTGAGATAAACAGTGTCAAACTGTACTAGTTTATATCATGAATTCGTGGTAACATACAGTAAAAGAAAAATAGCACAGAACCGTCACCTGATTTTCCGCATTTCCTCAAATAGATCGACTGAGTACGCTCTCTCCTCATCGGCAAAATGCACTATACCATCTAGATGGTGCTTCTTTATATGGAAAATTGCATTATTCTTTTGGCAGACAATAATCTTCCGAATATTTGTAGCATTCCTATTGCACACAATATGTCTGTACATGAGACCAGACGACCTCAGGATCTCTACTGTTTCACGGGACTGATATGGCCACTCTGCCACTATCCACAAAATAGGAGGCGGTACACCCTTGAGGACATGAATCAGACGATTAAGGTAATATGCCTGGTGTGGTCGAACTGATGTTGCTGTCACAATTATCAGCTGCTTTCTCACAAAAATGTCAGAATCATTAATAGAATGTACAATAGATGAGGCTTCAACAAAATCTGCCTCATCATCCAACATTGCAGGAACTGGAGGACTCTCCTCAGCCTGTTGCTCATCAATCACTTCAGCTTCAGCGTCCCCAACAAATGGCTCCAGCTTGGTGCCCTGATGTTCTATCATTTGTCTTCTATCAGTCACATCCCCTCGAATAGAAGGCTCGCTTTTTCAGAAGGCATTTTCTTTGATAAATCGGCAGAGAAGAGTGGCGTGAATCCGATGAAAATACCAATCATGAAAAACACAAATATTTGAAACAGGGCCTTTTTCCAGCTCATCCCCTTTGATTTTGGCCTCTCCAAGGACCTAGCATGCTTGTTGGACGATATAGTTGCCCACGCAGATTTTAGGCTGCTCGACATCAGGACAAGGTCAAGCGAGGCCAGTGAAGTCAGCAGCCCCCTCATTGCGACATAGGACTGCGAGTACGCCATCTTGGGAGATGGTGAGGGGTCGAATTCTGACCAGTCCTTAACCGACCCCTCTCGCTGCATTAGCCCAGCATTTCTTCGGGACATTGCAGAAACTCAGCGCCGTCACGCATGTACAGCACCAGAGTCAAGCAAAGATATCACCTATCAGGCCCAGAATGCTGCTCTACATAAAAGTTTTGGCCCCAATCACTTCATCTCATGCCAGCTCAATCATAGCCTGATTGATCGCCCAACAAGAACAGGAAGCGCACCACTTGGTATAGTGGTTCTGTCCGCAGAATTCCAACTCCACGCACAAGGAACGCGGCAAATTACAGCCTTTTCTCCCGCTGCAAAACCAAAATTCTAACATATTAGCACATGGAGATTATAGATCTATAGCTACAACTACAGCGATAACAGCAAATGAGGCAATTTTACACACAAACCAAACTATTAAACTACAATCTAGGGTCAAATGGAGTAAATGGTACCGAAAATAATAGCAGGAAACAGAAATCCCCCTCGTATCCCACCACAGAACGCTTGGGACCGTGAGAATAATACAATTCGAGAAAAAACAGAAAAAAAGAATGGATACCTGGGGATTGGGGTTCGGATCCCAAACAAGGGGGTGCGCGTATCTCGGATCACTTCACGAGGCAGTCCCCAGCCCTCCCTGTTCTTGGTTTGGCCTTGGATGAATTCGTCTCGCGAATCGAGACAGGAAGAGTTGGTGAGGGTAGAGGGGGATAGAGAGAACGAAGAGGAGGAAGGAGGGATATGGCGGCCCAGTCGGCGGTAGCCGTCGGTAAGGTGGGCATGGGAGCCCTGCTTGCATTTAAACCCTCATTTCTCCGTATTTTTGGCTAATCATCATTGTTGGCCAAAAATATGCCGTGCTAGTCAATGCGGTGTGGCAAAGGAAACGATTTGAGTACTCCACATGATTTGCTTGACTGATTTCTTCGGAATAGTTTTTTCTCTTTCAAAGGGAGTGATGCTTGAAAGGAACAATCACCAAACTATTCGAACAAGGTTACATGAATTAGATTTAACTTCGTTTATGGTGTTGGTGAGGGTAGCGCCTAAACTTATCGTCACCAGAGAGGGAAACTGTGCCTGTTGTCACCCGTCTTCTCGATGACGAGTAATGGATTGCAGAAAAATGAACCCCATTTCAAAATAAATAGGGTGTGACAAATTCCAACTCAAATAAGAATTAGCTTAACTCTGGTGACATCATCACTCAGTTGCAACCCATCCTGCAACTCAATCCTAACACGAATCAAGAAAAATTCCAATAGTCCGGTTGCAACCCCACTTAAAACTAACAAAAATCTTAGTTACATCCCAACTTGCAACTCATAGTTGCACGAATCACTATGCAAATCCGGTGGTATAAAACTTGACTGGCCACTAACTAATTCTCAGTTAGCTAAGAATTAGAAAATTTGAAATAAATATGTGACATATTTTGTTCAGTTAAACAATTGACTAGCCAACAATTACTCTCTTTGGTACCTGACGAATGTGAAACAAAATCATAATCATAGTTAAAAAAATGAAAACGAATCTAATGGTATCAATTTCGCCTAAAATAAACAAACATATGAAAAACAATTGTCGTTCAAAGCTTTATCTTCATGAAAAATGTTTTAGAATTTGAAATGGGTAACATTGTAAGTTGCTCACACAAACATACACTGAAAGATATAAGACTAGAGAAGACACTCATAAAATTGTTCCACCTTTCGGGGAGAAGATTATATGAATTCATGGGTAAGATGTAAACACTAACTAGTTATAAATCTTTGGTTTCTATAACTAGTCATGTCAAAATAGGCCTTAACACCTCCACTCGGCGCTTAAAATTCAAGTCTGATTAGATAGAGAAACAACAAATTCAAGTAAATGTATGGTTGAATCTTTGTATATCATTATCTTAAAACCAATATCTACACAGGATATGTTTCCCCTATACAATTATGACTTAATATATACTACGGCATAGATATCGCGTGGATCACTAACCAGATGTTAGCGGTCTAGTGTTTGCTTGCCAATTATGTGTCCCCTAGTCAAATACTTCATGATAATAGATGGTGTGATCGATGTCGGTGTTACTCTTCTAACACACCAATGCCACTTTTTGCCTCCGCTCGTTGATACTAATTCACCATTAGAGGTGATATAATCATTAGAGGCCATAAAATGTTCCCTCTCTACTATGAATCTAGCAGACATCCATTCCGTCCAGATCGAGGTGACACAAAAGTGTGATCTACATCCATGGAAATATTCTCGTTGTACATCGTATCTTCCTCATTGTGTTGGATATCCTAGTTGATTCTTTGTGTTGCTCTCTCGAGGTCATATTCCTGATTCACATTGTCCGAGAGACCAAGTTAAACAATCTTTTGTTTTCTTCATGGTCCTTGCTAAGAGTCATAACCATGAATACCGACGAAGAGCGGTACTAAGAAGTTGTTGTACGCTGTTGATTCCATAACGTAGAATGATACTTCCTCATAATCACAAATAGATGCCTGTCCGGACATATGTCTCAATGCAAACAAAAAAAATTGACCGGATATTATTTTGGGGATTTAATTTGAGAACTTCTATATCAACTTTTTTATTTGACTCGGAAGCTATTCACAAATCTTACGAAACATATCAATATCCAAATTCCAAAACGCATCTATTTGTAATATGGAGGTACAGTAATAATTATTCCAAATCCATACTCATCTAGTAGGAGTATTACCAATTGTTTAATACACTTGACAAAATGGAATAATTCTACGCCCATGTGAGAACACAACATGTTGTTGAGACTATTAAACAAATTAACCACCGCCACCCATACATTCCACTCATTTGGTACACGCGTCTAATGTGGAAATCTTGAACATCCCCCATTTCGGAGTGTCCCTCTCACCACCACACCCCAGAAATGTCTGCTTCAAGTGCTTCCTACGAATTAGCCGAAAAGCTTCCTCTCAAAGTCTTTATCTATTCCTGAATAAATAAACAGAAGCTCGGGGCCATCGATGCAAAAAAGGTACGAGCTTTGAACCGGGGGTAGCTTGCTTGAGAGTGGTGAGATGGCAACGAGCGACGCCCCACCCGCCGTTGGTTCGCGGCGCGGAGCTCATCTGAACCACCAGTCCACCGGCCGTATCCTCGCCAAGAGGCCTGGTCGCCGGCCGGCGTGTGAGTCGCTGGGCCACGATTTCTTCTTCTTCTGAAAGATCAAGCTCAATCGCAGTTTATATATGGATGCATTGATGACTTGTGTAACAGGTGGTGCGTGCAAAACGGATCCCTGGCCGACTTGTCTCGCTCGTCCCTCTCGGTCCTTTGATTTCAGATCTTCAGATGAATTGTGCAAGCTGCAATGTTGAGAGCTTGTCTGAACTAATCGTGCGCAAGTGTATCGAGATAGTATTTCTACGGCTAATGTTTTTAAGCAGCTATAGTACAGTTGAATTCGTTGCATTAGGTTCAGTGGAGATTTAAATGCTAAACCCAGATCGAAACAACGTTGAAACTCTCGACATCCGCGAAACCGAGATGCATTCGTTGGTGCCGCGTCTTGGTTGGAGTTTGGTAAGTAGAGTTCATGCATGGCAGAAGTGAGTCGCGTGAAGAGATTGCGGCGTTGCTCCGTCGCTCTCCAGGATCTTTGGTACCAAACCCTAACCCCTGTTAGCTGCTCGCGTCGATCGACAGCTTTGGTCCTTTTTTAGTTCTTGTTGTCACCTAACCATCCTGACCGCAATCCAAAGCAACAAATGTAGACTGATGTGGCACGCTCCGCCGCAGACAGGATGGGGCATGTCTGCCACTGTTGTGCTAGTACGTCGTAGGAATCAAAATAGCTTCGCTGAATATTCGGCGAGCGCCAGTACTTGTGTTGCTGTAGCTTGATTTTGAAGAACGGAAGATAATTGGTGTGTACACATGGAAAGAATTGCTATGTGAAACCATGACATGCCGAGTGCACATGAAAACCATGTGGAAATTGCACGCACCACTAACCATTGTGGTCTTTGTTGTGCAAATTACTATCTTTTCATGTTTTTTGCACAAACCACCAGCTAGCTAAATCGTTGTACACAGGTGTAAACCGTAACAGCCGAGTATAGCCCATAAATTAGTGATTACGGGGCATTGTCTGTCCATATTAGTTAGTGTAGTTTTTTAGGAAAGTTGACCAAACCTCACAAAAGGTGATTTTTTTTTAAATAATTGGTCTAAAATCTATCAAATGTCGCAGAGTAGATGTTATCAATTGTTTCAATCCCGGGAATATTTCATGTTTTTAGAAAATCAGCGACCTATTGATCAGATTTACGATTAGTTGAATTAATTTATGATTGACCTATTGCAACGTATTACACGAATAGCTGGTGGTTTCTGCGAAAAAACATAAAGCGGATAGTTTGCGCAATAGTGACAGCCTTAGTTGGTGGTTTTTGCAATTTCCTTCAAAACCATTGTTCGTGCTCTCATTACACGGCCTAGGTTTTTTTAGCGGCCAACAATAAACTTCCACGTATGCGTTGCGGTACATTTCAACCATTCATCACTCTGCTAACAAACCAATAGTTATCGCTTGCTTGGAGATTGGTGCTATAATTTTCGAAATCAATGTGGAAAAAGAAAGATTTTGCACATACATGTTCATGTCTTTCATGTGCATGAAAATTTAATGAAAATACTGACAACATTTTGCGTCATGTGTTAAGAAACAACTTTATTGTATGAAACTTGCATTTTAAACGCACCGGATTTCTTTTAGGGCAGGCCTTTTTAATAGAAAATCAAGAAAGCCAAATGTAGGAAACTAGTTAATAGCATAAAATCGCCATATTAAAATCTAAATTTATCAAAGGATACCACTTTACTTTTTCGGAACAGAAATCTACCAAATTTGGCTAAGTTCTTTTTTTTGTGCAGAAAAACAGTATAGCTCGCTGAGCTCGAATGGACCCGCTCGCTGTGGCTCGGAATGATACAAACTTTGTGACTGATAGATGGCGAAAGAATGGGCTCGGAACGAAAATTAATCATCAGCATATTCCGTTAGCTACTTGCAAGCAAAGACAGGTTGGTCAGGTGTCCGCGGCGTATTGTATACTTGTGCTTACTTACCAATTTGATGTGCTTTTCTCTTAGGCTAGCAGATTTACAATGACTGTTCAGCATTAGTTGTTGCATGTCAGATCGGCATACCATCTGAAGATGTAGTTAAACAGACAGCAAAACACCGCTGCGGATTCCTCAATATCGTGTGATGAGCACCGTGGTTGGCTGGCACTCTGGGCAACAGCTGTCCCAGGTAAAGCTAAAATTCATGTGTGGCGGATGATAAAGAATGGGCTGGCTGTTGGGGAGGAGCTGCACCGGAGGAAGATCAAATTTGGGGTTAAATGCAGTGCCTGTAACCGGGAGGAGTCCATTCTACACCGGTTCTGGCGGTGTCCGCATTCGGTGGCAGCCTGGGAGTGCATCCGTCAGCTCACACAATGCGCGCTGCCCGAGCCAGATGAATCGATACACCGGTTCAGTGAGCTGAAGGGCTGGCTGCTGGATTGGATTGGAAAGTTAGAGGACAAGGAGTTGTCCATTGGCATTATGGTTCTGTACCAGTTGTGGCTGGCTCGCAACGACGCACGTGATGAACAAAGGATCGAGGATCCAAGGAGCATAGCAAGGCGATCTCTTCACTTGGTGGAGGAGTGGGCCGAGTGCAGCCACACAAGCGTCAGAGTGGCTCCGGCTAGGGCAGAGGAGCACTGGCTCCCGCCTGAGGTGGGCTGGCATAAGGTGAACGCGGACGGCGCCTTCTCGGCGGCCTCGGTACAGGGTGGGTGTGGTGTGGTACTTCGGAACCACCACGGCGATTTCCTTGCAGGAGAATGCTGTTTTTTACCCACGGTTGTCGATCCAGAGAGAGCGGAGTTGATCGCATGCAGGAAAGCGCTGCAGCTGGCCGGGAGAGCGAATGTCACGAAGCTGGTGCTGGAGACGGACTGCTTAGGTGCAGTGTCAAAACTGAAGAGTCTGGGAAAGGACCGATCGAGTCATGGTCCGCTTGTGGAGGAAATAAAGGCGTTGTTACGGGGCTTTGCTGAGCATTCTGTTCGGCATACAAAGCATGCTGGTAATGGCGTTGCGCATCAGTTGGCGCATGAAGGTTGTGCGAATAAGCTGTGTAATTCCTGGGAGGGTTCACCACCAGGGTTTATTGTAAACCTCTTGGCCGTTGATTGTGCCACTTAAGTAATACTAGGCTGTCTTAATCTCAAAAAAAAGTTGTTGCATGTCAGTATTGTACGAATGACGCTGTACCGTAGAGACAGAATCGAAGGTCTATGTTTCAGTAACTGCGGAACTTCTAGATACTACAATACCATCGTATATGTACCTTCGAGTAGTGCGTGATAATCCTTATTATCAAGTGTAATTGTGCTAGCTTCACCTTGCCGCTAGTTTTGGCTATTTGCTTTTGAACAGCAGTGGTTGGATGGAGCTAGCCAGGAGCCCATGATCGAGTGGTGTCGAGGACACGGGCGTGTCTGTTACATTTCGGCCCACTCTATCCTGGACCATTGCTGCTTAAGGCCGAATCCAAACACAGCCATCGAAGTAGAATGTGTTTCTCAAAAAAAGAAAAAAAGTAGAATGTAAGAGCATTTGTAAAATAGCTTTGTAAAAGCTGCAATTATAGTAATTTGGAAAAAAAATATAAGAGATAAACACAATGTTGGTCCTCAACTTATCCGAGATGAGTGAATTGGTCACTCTTGTTACAAAAACGTGAAAACCCGTATCTCAACTTCTGAGATGAGTGGTTGTCACGAACCGGACCTGTAGTCGTCTTCTTTGTCCACATGACGTCCAGAGTGGTTTCAGGAGATAATGGGGGTGACTGATTCACTCATCTCAGACAAGTTGAGTGAGCAAGTGGGCAATGGTGTGGTTTGTTTTGCAGAAACGACCTTGCAATCAGTTTTGGTGACGGTTGACAGTTTTAGGGTCTTTTTCAGCGAAAAAAGTCACATGTGATATTGTAATTTGCATATATGTCCTTGGTCCGCTTTGCCACCACAGTCGTCGCCCTGTCTTCCAGCACCGCTTTGTACGTCGTCCCCGTGCCGCATCTTTCTCCGCGTATAAAGGCGATGTCGTTCTCCCCTTTTCTCCCTCCATCCTCTTCCCTTCACATGCTTCGCCGCGCGCGCAAACCCTACCTCTGCCCATCTCGTCGTATCTCCGACACAGAGTGCCCCGCGCCAAACCAACGCTACCACTAGCTCCGCCGTGAGCTCCTCCTCGTTGAAGGTCGCTTGCTGAGACAACCGGAATCGGAGGAATCGAGGTCTTCTTCCCCTCGTATGGTCGAGGTCATCACCGCGCTCGATTTCGACGACGCCAACCCTCCTTCGCCCTCGGCGAGCACATAGTTGGACCCGGCGTGAGCTCCTCGTCCGGTAGGACCTCGCCATCCTCCCCCGTGATTTGTAGCGGGCCGCCTTCGTGCGCCGACACATGTCGCCGCTCCGGTGGTTACCGGGGTCGTGTCCGGTGACCATTGAGCTTGCTGCTGCGCCCGTAGCCTCGACATCGGCTTCATAACCCGTCTCTCCCGTCCAGCGTATAGGCAGCCAACTGTCACCAAAACTACTGACAGGGTCGTTTTTGCAACAAAAAAAAGAAACGCGCAACCATTGCCCTGTTCGTCACTCAACTTGTTCGAGATAAGTAGAATTTTTTGGTTTTCCTTTTGCGAGGAGGAGGATATGGGGCAGAATTTTGTTACCGTTACGAGGTGCTGCAGGGTAAGTTGAGTCAGATGGAATCATGGTCTGGCTGGCCGGCCGTGTAGGCAATGTATGTACCGTTCAGCTATACCGTTCAGCTACATTGCCATGGAGTCATGGTTCCACCATCGACATGCTAGCTATACTACGGAGTAGTATTGCTGCACAGTCTTGGAGTCCAGTTGTGGCTAAACAAATGGTGCAGAAGCAGCAGAAGACGGACACGAGTTGACTTGGAGTCGAGGAGCCCACGCTGCCTGCACTGCAGCAGCTAGTAGTAGTTCCCATCCCCACGGCCACGGTACACACGCACACACTGTGTTGGCGTGGTGCAGCAGCGGTAGACATGGGCACCTTTTGGTCATGCTCGCATACTACGGGTACGGGGCAAGGCAGGAAGCGCTGGAGCTGGACTTGTCCCCACGGGAAGAAACAAAGAAACCATTGACAATGGCTGGTTTTCCGTGTGCGCGCGGTTTTGCTTCCTCCTCCTCGACTGCTTTTGTGGTGTCTGTTGCCGCTTGGGCAGGCACGGGCGCTGCGAAAGAGGGACGGGAGAAAGGGGCTCATCATCATGACCCACCCCCATGGCCATCGCACGGGCTCTGTCTCTCCTACTCCTGCTGTTCCCACCTTCTTCCTGACTGACACCAGTAAAAACTGCGTGTGTAGTACTTGTTGGCAGTAACAAATTCGCCGAGAGTTGTTGTGCGTAGAAACAAAGAATATATGTAAAAAGCTTGGTAGCCAAATGTGTCGCGTTTTCCACCGACAAGGGTACTAGTGCCGCTACAAAGTGCAGCATCGTCTACTTTATGCTGCAAAACGTCCAAATCGTAGTTACAAGCGTGTAAAATTACAATTAAAAATACAATATGTTTTGATCTAGACAAAACAAGACTTGTAAAATATATCACTGAGAACAAGCGTGTTTTTTTTCTTCAGTTTTTTGAAATTTTTAAATATAGTTTTGATTTTTAAAAAAGGCACGATCACTGGAGCTCTTCTCCGCTTAACTTATTGGCAGTAACAAATTTGCCGTTCTTGGGAGCATCTCTAACCATGGTTGGCAAAACCTTCCCAAACGTCCGGGCGGACAGCACGGACAGGGTTTGGGCTGAAAACCAGCATCAACCGTCCCCCCAAACGCAGACCAAATGTCCGGGCTGTCCGAGAAAAACCAAACCCATCCCATATGTGGGGAGGGTTTGAGGCGGTCCGGACACGCCCGGACAGGCCGCCACGTCGGAAACGGCCCACTGCGCCACCACCTATATCCACTCAATCCCCACCCCGGATGAAACCCTACCTCGCACACTCGTTCGATCCCCTTTCCACTCCACTCGACTCTCACTCTTCTCCGTCCGTAGCTTCGCCAATGGCCGGCTCCGGCAGCGGATCTACGTTCTCCGGGACTGAGATGTATTGGGATGCGTTCGCGGAGGAGGAGGAGGTGGCTAGCTGCCCCGGGGCGAAGAAGGAAGTCGCGCCGTCGTCAGCTAAATCGGTGGCGGCGGCAGTTCCGCAGCCGCCTCCAACGAAGCAGTGGTGGCTCCTCCACAGGTATGTTCCTCCCTTTCACCATTGTAGAATTTAGGAACAAGTAGGATGCGTAATCTAGGAACTTGTTGAACCCGTAGGTCGTTCCAAGAGGGAATATGTACTCGATCCGTGATGATAAGGTGTTGTGCAATGCGTGGTTGTCCACCCCGGATGATGCTCAAGACGGAGGCTACCACAATGCTTCATTTTGGTGCCGGATCTGTCAAGCGTTCAATGCCAACTCGAATTTTGTCCGCGATGAGGCCTCTCTCCGTCATAGATGGCAATGCATCGTCGCCGAGATTAACAAGTTCGTTGGATGCTATGCACAAGTGGGCCGTGTAAGTTTCTTGTGTTTCATTTTGTACAATGCCGGATCCAATAGCTTCAGTTTGTTGATTAGCTATTCAATTTTCATAGATGGAGGATGCCATCCCACTGTACAATGCACTTGCGGGGAGGCCGGCGACGAGGGAGTGGAAGATCGGCCATTGTTGGGACATACTGAAGGATAGTCCGTTCGTGGACTACACACCGGACACGGAGAAGAGGGACAGGGTGCGCCAAGCGGAGACCCAGGCTCGGACGGCACGCCGTTCTCGGCAAAGGGAACGCGAAACAATGGCGAGAGCGATGCAAATTGAACGTGAAGCGCCGGCCGCTCGAGCACGGGAAATGGAACGTGAAGCGGGGGCTCGGCTGGCACGACGGTCTGGCAAAGGGAACGTGCAGAGGCAGCGGCGACGGCGGAAGCAGCGAACAACGGCCGGATTCCCCCCAATCTGTGAGAAGCTCCGGTCTCTCCGACGAATTTGCATCCGTGTATCTCCGCTCCGGTCTCTCCAATGAACTATGTCGATTTATTTGTATGTTGAACTATGTTTATTCGTATGATCTTTGAATTATCTATCGGTATGATCTATGTTGCATCCCAATATGGTTTTGAGATTGATGATTTGGGGTTTATGGTTGTAGGAGACGAGTTTTGGGTTGTCCAGTTGCTGTCCGCGGACACGTCCGGACGTGTCCGCGTACAGTTTGGGGGGCCAAATTTGGCAGCCATGGTTGGAGATGCTCTGACAGCTTTTTCTAACACGCTTTTCGGATGGATTTCTTGTGTGGTACTTGGTAATAAAACCGAAAAAAGACTCGAGTTAAATGGTTGTTGGTAAAGAGAATATATGAGAAAAAGCCTTGGTAGCCAAGCGTGTCGCATTTTCCACCGACAAGGGGTGTACTAGAAAGCGCAGCTGGAAAACGTCCAAATCGTACATGTCGCCGCCCGGAAAGCCTAGCGCTAGCAGCTATTTTGTACGTAGCTGATGAGTAGTGGCCACTGGAGACGAAAGAAAGCAGATTCATGCTCGCACGACGGCACCTGCGTGCACGCGACGGATGATTGGACGACGCGGCACGAATTCGTGGTTGCAAGAGGAAATTGCAGATTCCACCATGTTCATGTCATTCCGTTGCAGAAACCACCAGGTTTATGAGTTTTTTGCACTCTCCACCAGGTGTATGTCTAATCAGTTGCAACCTAGACTAAACACACCATTGACAGCAAAATTTGACACTAACCACCCATCAACAAGAGTACAAGCTACATCACACTTTATGGGCATGATTTTTTTTTTTGCATGGATGAAAAGGATAGCTGAGCATACTATATTTTTTAAAAGAGACAAAAGATTTATCATTTTTATTAATCCCGGAATGCACGTGGCCTCACACAATCGCCGACGCCCTCAACCTCCGCCGTCAAAGCCAGGATGGCGGGCCGCACCCCACCGCCGCCCAGCCGGACAAGCCGCCGAGACGAATCATGCGTAGGCCGCCGCCGTCGCTACACCAGATGAGTCGTCGCCGAAGCTTACCAAAATGGTTTATAATCAAAGACGGGTATTATATCCGAGCCTCACTTATAAAACCTTTTGGTACGCTAAATTAGTCTACCAAAACATTTTATAATTGGGGACATAGTAGCCTACCAAAACGGTTTATAATCAAAGACGGGTATTATATTAATTGTGACTACAATATTTTTTCGGTGTTCGGTCACCTAATTACAAAAAAGTGTTTGGTGTTCGGCTTATCCATGTTAGACCTGACCGTCAGCTGGCTGTCAATTGGGATGCAACGGATTAGTCGTAGACATGGTGGAGAGTGCAAAAAATCTGAAAAACTGGTGGTTTGCGCAACGAAATGACGTGAGCATGGTGGAATGTGCAATTTCCTCTGGTTGCAATGACGACGAACCGAAGGAAGGAAGCAGCCGCACGCGGGCGGAGCAGAGGAGTAGGCATGCATGCATGATGCTCTGAGCTCGGCCTCGGGGTGATGATGCACGCATGGACGGAGCAGCAGAGGAGGCCATGTTCCCGCTGGATCGACTACCGTGGTAGTTCCGGCAGCGGCAGTATGCGTCCACCGGCCGGCTTCACTGCTAGTCCTGCCTGCCTGCGCGGCGCAGCTGTTGTGGGAGTGGGAACTGGCAGTGGCAGGAATCCAAGAGGCAGTGTGATGTGTTTGTTGACAAACCATTTCTCGCACTCCAGTGACGAGTTCGAATATAGTAGCTGTGAATATTGTTTGAATTCTTTTCCAAAGTCAGTCACAGTGTGCGTGTCGAGGATCCTATCCATTGTTAATTCACGGGCGCACGCAATGATCCAATGCAAGCGCCGTCGACCGGCACAAGACGCCAACCGGCAAGGTAGACAGAGCCCTAGCCGAGTTTTATGGCCTCCCGTCCCGTTTCATCCGATCTGCCTGCGTGGTGCAGAGGTTGCTCGCACGGAGCAGGAGCTGTGTACGAGTACCTATGGTGGGGAAGGGAAAAGGAACATCGGCGGAGCGGGTGGGAGAGAGCGACGCCTCCGCGGCGCTGTCGGAGGGCGAGGCTCCCCGGCACCGGCAGCCCTCGTGTCGGCAGCTACGGGCGCATGCATGTCAAAGCTGAAACTATTAATTTCCGTAGGTACACCCGTAGCCAAACAAATTTCTTTATTCTTATTATTACACGGACGGCCGGAATCTTGACCCAGCCTCCGGCTCACCGCTAGCTTCTTCACCGAATACTTTTTTTTTACTTTGCAATCACCAAATAATAACCCATTTTATATCCCAATAACTTTTTATAAATCACTGAGACTAACTTGACTCATCGCAAAACCTGTGACAAAGTTTAGTCCCACATTACCAGTTTAGAGCATGTCCACTCGCGGCGCCTATAGGCCTCCCAATTGCCGTGTTGGGCGCGCCGGATGGATACACGCCCACTCGCGGCGCCCATCGCCCAATTTCGTCCGGTGCAGCCCAAAATTTTGCCCGAGGTGCCCTACCCCCCCCCCTCCCCCGTCCCCGTCCCCGTTGGGACGCATTTCGGCGTGCTGGACGAAGTCGCGCGTGACGCCACGTCAGATCGTGTCAGCGCTTTCATTGAGAGCACCTTAAATACGGCTACAGCCGGTCATATATTCATGGCAGTGTATCGATTTCCTGCCGGGCGCAGCGAGCCATCGCTTCGACTCTGCGGCGAGATCACGTCTTTCACACGACGACGTCAATGCGACGGGCGCGTCTTTTCGAGCGGCGCCGTTCATGAGAGGCAGGTGAGTGGTTGGCCATAGTCAAGGCGCGCCACCCAAGTGACATCTCTGCTCTCCTCGCCTCATTCCCCTGCGCCTCCACCACACCACGCCAAGTGAGCGGTTCCACAACTCTTCCCCACCTCTGCGACCATGTCGCCGCCTCTCGAGTAGTTCGACTCCGCCGACTACGACGCCGCGCAGGACTTTGTGGCGGACGTGGAGAGGGAGAGGCTGGCGTACGAGGCAGGGAGGCGCGACGCGCACTAAACGGGTAATGTATTTAGGTTTAGTTTAGTTTAAATTAATTATATTTAGTTTAAACGAAGTTTGAATGAAATCTATCTATTTTGTGTTTGAATCTTATTTCAAATTAATCTATTGGGGCCGCAAGTGGGAAGAGGCTCCCAATACGCGGCAGCTCACCCGGACGGCCCCAATAGCGTTCGTCTGCTACCGGAGGTTATATGGGCACCGCGAGTGGAGATGCTCTTAGTGAGAGTTCGATCTAATTATAAGGGGCGCTCCTTTACCACTTGTATAAGCATGAGAATAGGACACCTCCTCCTCTGCTGTCCGCGCTAGCCGCACGTCGGGTTTTGGGTATGACCAGTTTGAAAGAAGATTTGCCGTACGTACCCCATGGAGGGGCTTTCCATTATAAGGGACGGGAGAGTACAGGGAGGTGCGATCGGATCTCACAGGCGAGATCTCAGATCGATCGGTTTGCATATCAAACCGGTACAAGTACAAATACAAGTCCTATATGTACAAGCTACCAACTCTTAATACATCCCCTCAATCTAAACCGTCGTGTACGAGGTTGAGATTGGCGCGAAATTTGCGAAGCAGCTGTTGAGTAGCTGGCTTGGTGAAGACGTCGATACTGATGTATCGAACATCCAAAGCTCCCAAGGCAACCTTCTCTCGCAAAAAGTGAAAATCGATCTCGATATGCTTCGTGCGAGCATGAAACACAGGATTTGCGGACAGATAGGTGGCTCCAAGATTATCACACCATAACACAGGTGGTTTGGACTGATGAACTCCAGGCTCCTTTAGCACTGGCTGAATCCACATTGGCTCAGCTGTGCCATTGGCAAGAGCTTTGTACTCTTCCTCGGTGCTTGACCTTGATACCGTGGGTTGCTTGCGTGTCGGAGACTAGTCCCAGGAATTAGGGGTGTGTCTCTCTGATGTCAGGAACGAGTAAGGGGCTGAACACGCAATCAAACAACACTCAGCTACCTCGAAGACGGTGCTCGACAATCTCGGTGAGGGACATCACGACAGAGAGTAAACACGAGCCTCTACCCAGGTTCAGGCCCACCGTGAGGTGTAAAGACCCTACTCCTGCTTGGTTGTATTGCACTGCTTGTGGAGGTTACAGTACAAGTGAGCTTGTGGGGGTTCAAGCTTTGCTATGGTGGAACTCCGGAGGAAGGAGCTTGGTCTTCTTCCTTATGGTGGTGTGGACGAGCTTCTGCTGGATGAGATCCGGACTCCCCCTTCTTTAGTCGTACACCGTCCCCTTTTATAGGTGTCTCGGGCCTCTTCCCCCAATTCACTAGGCGGGAAGGGCTACCACATGGCGACGAAGGAGGAGGACAGTGCACGGCTGCGGGGCTGTCCATGGACTTGGTCCATGGCAGAAAGCTGCCGCCCGTTGCAGGAAAAGCCACCGTCCATCCAGGACGATAGGCTGGTGCTGGCGAGGCCAGCGGGGTGCTCCACGGTGACGTTGGCTTGGAGCGTAGTGACCAACGGTCCACTTATCACTGGAATGGCAATTCTTATAGTCCGCTTTGCTTGGTGCAGCTTTGTTGACCACCTTTTATCACCAAAGAGGCAACTGCGGCGTGGTCGTCACTGCGCACTGGCGCGTGCGTCACTCTGCGGCGGCCGCAGAGGCCTTGTGCGCTCTGCAGTGGAGACAGAGCTTGCTTCCACTTGAAGGGACCCCGCGAGGGCTTGACTGCCTCGCTGAGGTTTTGAAGTACTTGACGCCTCGTGGGGGGAGCCTCGCGAGGGTGGCGCAGACGTGCGCCAGGACTTGGTGATATTTCTTGATAGAAGAAGCCCTCGCGAGGGAAAGGCTCCTCGCGAGGCACACCAGGCTGAGACGCCTGGTCCTTAGCAAAATCCTCTGCAGAGTGTCGAGGGCTGTGGCAGGCCGACCCGTGGTACCCTGGTTTCCACTTGGCCTACAGTAGCCCTCGGGCCCGCGATGGGCACGCTGGAGTCTTGTGGACGCAGGCCGTCGTGGGCCCAAAGAAGTCTGCCTAGGCCGAGACACATGGCGAGAAAGCCAACGCAAAACTCCGCTCGAAGGAGGAGAGGATGGCGGAGGAGTCCGAGACCAAGATGAAGCTCTTCCGCGACCGCTGCTCCCAGGAGTTCTCGAATAAGCCCAAGCTCCAGGAGGAGTGCTTCAAGGGGAAGCGCGACGAGCTCAATGCCCGCATCGTGGAGCTTGAGAAGGATAAGAAGCGGTTGGCTTCCCGTCTTCAGAGTGCCAAGGACGCCCAGGCCTGTACGGAGCAGGACCTTGCTTCCGTGACGGAGGACCTGAATGACGTTCAGCAGCAGGTAGCGCCCACAATGCGGCTTGTAGAGGAGGCTCGGGACAGCGCACAAGACGCGCGGCTCTTGGTGCGCTAGCGCGAGCGCATGCACCACTCCCTGGTGGTCCACGCGCGGGCTGTCGCGGACCGCATGGGAGCCGAGGCTCCCGCGTCTCTGTCGAGGGGAACGCCGATATTGCCGCGTACCTCGAATTCTTCGAGCGGCTCGTCTCTAACCTTGAAGGGGCCGTGACTAGCCTCGACGACCTTGTCGATGAGGAGAGCCGCAAGCTCCTTGGCGTCGTGGTCGGCCGCATCTTCGCCAACCTCACCCACCTCCAGCCTGGCTTCGACTTCAAGACCGTGACGGAGCCCGTCGAGCAGAGGCGTGCCGCGGCCGTAATATTTTCCAGAACTGAAAAGGACCTATTTGTATTTACCAAAGGACCTGTCCGTGGTGAACTCAAAACTGGCAGGGGTTTTCTGCGAAAAATCCTTTCTTCTTCCTGTAGCGACCGGGCGGCCGAGCCGCACCAGGTCACCGGCCTCGCCCCTCTCCCATGCCGCGCCGTGGCCCCCTTTGCCCGTTCCCTAGAAGGAGAGCAAGCTCCCCGAGGCCCCCACCTGCTCCTCACCCATTTCCCCTCGATTTCTTCCCCGTTCCTATTCTTTCCCTCTTCCACCGAGCCGCCATGGCCGCCCCGGTCTCGGAACTCGCCGCCACCGTGTGAGGGCCTCCCGAGCAAATCGAGCACCACCCCCAGCTCCGCCGTGCTGCTCTCTTCGTTTCCTCCGAAGGAATCGAGCCAGGACATCGAGGATCGACGCCGCCGTCCTCAACTTCCCCGCCGACCTCCGAGCCCGCCGCCGAGCTTCGCCGGGCAATTTCGACGCCGTCGTTGCGTCTCCGGCCACCCCGAGCACGCGTACGCGTTCGTGGTGAGCTTCCGGTCATTACCGTGCCCTTCCCCCTTGCTCTCCCTCGCTGTAGTCGCCGTAGCTCGCCGGAGTTCATCGCCGTAGCTCCTCCGCTCACGTTGACGCACCCGGAGCCTCACCCGGAAAATTCCGGTCGTTTTTCCGAGTTTAGTTTTTTCGTACTGGACTCGTTGCATTTCGGCCCGGTGCTCACCCGGAAGTGGGCCGGAAATATTTTCGGGCCGAATTTTAGTACGGTATAAAACCCAGAATATTCCGGGCTGGAATCCGGAATTGCAGCACTGTTTTGTAAATTCCTTTTTCTTTTACCCCTACCTCTATTGGAATGAAGAGTTTATATCGTTGCTAAATAAATCATCTAAAGTTCATTTCAAAAAGGAATTGATAAAAATAACAATTTCTATCGGTGTATCCGAAAAATGCATGTAGTACACCAAAATGCCCAGAAAATTGTGATTAAAACTTTAAGATAAATATTATGTATATTTGATCACCTTTAAAATATGGTAATCGAGAAATGTTAAAATCATACGTTTAAAAAGGAGGAACTTATAAAATTAATAACTTTTTATCGGGACCTCCGAAAAATGTGTTCCTTATATCAAAATGATCAGAAAAACATGAGTGATCCAAAATCTTCATCATCATGCATCATTGATCACAATTACAATAATGTGCTCTAGTAGTAATTATAATCACTAAGTTTAAATATGGGGTTTATTCCAAATAATGCAATAAATATAACGGGGACCCATTTAACTTGTTGGTCATGTTCAAAGCTTCTAGGGTGCATTTAAAATGTCATATCATCATCCTTGTATGCATTGCACAATGCCATGTGTTGATTGTTTTTCCGGTGTTGTTTGTGCATCGGTAGATCAAGGAGGTGAAGTGCCACCCCCGTCTTGTGACGATCCGTACTACCAGCCGTATCAACAAGGCAAGCGTAATCCCCCTCTGAGCATATCTTATCCTATGTTTCCGCAAATATTTTCTCCACTATAATATTGCATGCGGTTCTAAATGTCAATTTTGTTGGATTAGAGTATCCTATAGTTGCATTAAGTTTCCGATGCCAATACCTGTTTCCCTCCTATTATCCATAGGTTGTTTGTTGGCCTGAGATACTTACTATGCTATGTTGATGCTTAGCCATGCTTAGTAATTGCATAGCTATACGATGGATGGTTTGTGTGGAAACAGGTGATGAAATAATGGTTGATGGTGGAGAAATTGTGGTGACGGATAATAAAATGCTTAAAGGTGGGGATGAGAGGCCACTGTGGTTGTGGTGCTTTGTCTCGTTCTCGCCGCCTAGGTGCGAGTTCTATACCTCTTGAACCAAGACTGAGCGTGCAACCATGCGTGAGGCCTATGCATTTGCAGGAACCCTCATAGACTAAATAACTCGGCGGGGCTAGCCAGGGTCCTCTAGTTCGGGCTTCCATTTGCGCGTGCGTGATGATGGTGGTATGAACTGAGATGAGGATGGTGGTGTTAGGAAAATGAGTGGCCGGGGCGGTGTGTGATCCCTGCTCCGTCCTCACTGATGATCCTGGAAAGTCCTTAACGAGGGAGAAGTCGACACCGCTCCCACCCAG
This sequence comes from Poa pratensis, assembly GCA_947311845.1. Lineage (NCBI taxonomy): Eukaryota > Viridiplantae > Streptophyta > Magnoliopsida > Poales > Poaceae > Poa > Poa pratensis. Next base: position 41,471,770 of record CAMZMU010000055.1, on the reverse strand, counting down.
CCGGCTTTCCAAGGAAGAGAGCTAATGATCAGGTAATGGGCCGGACGGTACGCGTGGCAAACATTTGTACACCCCTGCAGGGTTAAATCTTTTCGAAAAGCCGTGTCCGCGGTTATGGACGAACTTGGGAAGTGAAGGTAAGATCATAGAATAACTTTAACGGAATGATTAAAAACTGGGTACTAGAGGTACCACTCACAATGCAAGGTGAGCTTCCTCGAGGGTGATTCGGGGAGGTGCCTTTGATGAACAGGTACAGTGGTTGTTGAGAAAGGTGATGAAAGAAAGAGTACTTCTTACCTCTTTTGAAAATACTCTGAATAGTCGATGCCTTTGAGTTATGTTTTCATAAATAAAATCAGCTTTATGCAAAACAACCATATAACTTTGAAAGCCTCATCGAGCATATATTAGCTCTTAATCTTGCGAGTTCGTCGAACTCAACGTCGTTTGTTTTGTTTCAGAGGAGGACTTCACCGACCTCGAAGGTGGGTTCTTTGTGGACGTCGACGAGTAGTCTGGGGTTCCCAGGTGGCAGCTTGGGACATCCGGAACAGCTGGCGCTGTGATGTTTATCTGTAGGCCTCTTAGGCCATATTTGGTTCTTGTTGTTTAGAACAACCTAATTTGCTTCCGCTTGTTGTAATGTTGGGTCTGTGACCTCTGGTTGTCATTTGCTATCTTTCTCTATTATAAGAGTTGAACTATATGATTTGTGTCGTAGAGTCTGTGATGTGCCAGTTGTTCCACAAGTCTTGATCTCTCTATTATGCATTGAGGGTTGTGCCTGTGTTAAGGCATCAATCGGGGTGTTGCGTTGCCGATGATCCATTCCGAGCAACGCCTGCCAAAGGTTTTGGCCGGGGATTGGTAAACCCGTAACCTCCGGTTGTATCGCTTAACCGGTGACACACAGCATCACTGTATAACAGTCAGGTCAGGGCGCCACAAGTTGGTATCAGAGCAGTACTGCCTGTAGGAAACCCTTCTACTGGTCGATGTTGAGTCTAGTGTTTGTGAAAATATTTTAACCTAAAAATGAGTTGTGAAAACCATCTTAGGATTCTTTTTACTCCTTATCTGGTTACCCTCTAATCTCGGAGCAATCTTACCTCGATTTGAGTTTAAAGGTTTTACTTCTCACCTGTTACTTCAAAATTAGAAACGGGGTGGGTTCGACCTTTAGTGTTATGTGTCACGTTGCTCCCGCTGCGTTGCAATCCCAAATCAACTCAGATGTTTCTACCGAATCAATTTTGATCCTTTCTTTGGGTTTTAACCCACGGACTTGAACATAAGGTCCCGGATTGTGTCAACTAGAGTGTGTTAAGTTGTGATTTCTTAACTCTCACTAGTAGCACATGATGCTGATCTTTGACCCAAGTTCTATCTTGTTGTTTTCCTTCTCGCAAAGTATTATCGTCCCTAGTCTGTGTACTTGTGTAGACGCTAATGCTATTGTTCGACCATTCGGAGAAAGATACTAACGTGTCATTGTCAAATCTCCAGAATGGCTCGAGGAGGTCGTGGAGGCCGTGGTGGTCGCGGTAACCACAATGATGATGAGGATGATCTGCCGCCACCACCCTCGATGGCTGAGGTCTTGATGGCCATTGAGGAGAACCGTGGGCGCAATGAGCGCTTGCTTGAGCAGTTGGTGCAGCAGAATGCACGGAGGAACGAGTGCAACACTCTCACCGAGTTCCTGCGCTCGCAGCCACCCACTTTGCTGATGCTAAGGAGCCACTGGAAGCTGATGATTGGCTTCGTGCTTTGGAGCGCAAGTTCTCCGCGCTCATGTCCATTGGCGGAGCAAGTCAACTTTGCCACCTATCTCTTGGTTGGTGCTGCTGGCTGTTGGTGGGAAAGCCATGTGGCTTTGTTTCCAGCCAACCATGTCTTCACCTGGGCTGATTTCGCACTGCCTTCCGTGCGGAGTACATTCCCAGCCGATCATGGACTTGAAGAGGAGGGAGTTCCTGGATTTGCAACAGGGACGGATGGACCTCCGCACTTATGGTCGTGAGTTCAACCATCTTCTCGTTACGCCCCAAGGGACGTGACCAATGATGCTGACAAGCAAGAGCTGTTCCGCAAGGGTCTGACTCCGCAGCTCCGCTATGAGTTGCTTGCCCTTCAGGTTCCAGACCTATCAGGAGCTGTTCAACCAGGCTTTACTCTTGAGCAAGGAAGAAAGGAACTTGAAGCTTCCAAGAGGCCCGCACATGGGGACCACCAGAGTTCCTCGGGTTCTGAGAGCAAGAAGCGCAGGGTGTTTGTCCCTACAGCGCCGTACCTCGTGCTCCCTTCATGCCGAGGCAGCAGGATATAGGCCACCTCCTCCGCGCCCCACTACTTCGACACTTGGGTAGGCGGAAGTGGGTACCGTCCTATGCTACCTGCTCCACCTGGAGTCACTTGCTACACCTGTGGCCAGGCTGGTCACTACTCCAGGGAGTGCCCCCAGAAGGCACCTCTCGCGATAACTCCTGCACGAGCCCCTGCCACTCCAACTGGCAAGGCTGGACCTATTGTGCGTGGTCGCCTGAACCACGTCTCTGTTGAAGAAGCTGAAGAGACCCCGGCGTTCTTATGGGTGAGTTACGAATCAACGGCAATACAGCTACAGTTTTGTTTGACTCTGGAGCATCGCATTCATTCATATCCATAGCGTTTGCAAAAGACCACAAATACCGTTCGAGAAAATGAGCGTCCTTGGTGATCTCCACTCCTGGCTCCAAATGGCAAACCGATGGGTTACTCCTGAGGTCCAGATTAATATAGGTTCCTTGTCTTTTCCTTATGCCTTGGTAGCTCTGAAGTCCAAAGGCATTGATGTCATACTGGGCATGAACTGGCTAGCCAAATACCAGGCTAATCTCGACTGTGCTGCCAAGACCATTACTGTGACCGCTCCTTCCGGTGACATTGTGAAGTATTGGCCTGCAACATCAATACCTCCGTCCGCCGTCGTACCCGCTCACCTGAGATTCTCCTTTGCTTTATGGAAGGCGAATCCCCTCCTGAAATCCAGGACATACACGTGGTGTGTGACTTCCCGGATGTGTTCCCGGAAGAGTTGCCTGGCATGCCTCCTGACCGAAGTGTGGAGTTTGTCATAGAGCTACTTCCCGGTACCGCTCCAATTTCCAAGAAGCCCTACCGTATGCCGGTGGAAGAGTTGGCTCTGTTGAAAGAGCAAATTGATCAGCTGTTAGCTAAGGAGTTCATCCAGCCTAGCAGTTCACCTTGGGGTTGTCCGGTACTCTTTGTCAAGAAGAGGGATTCTACCGTGCCTCGTCTAGTCTCTGACTATCGACCGTTGAATGCGGTGACAATCAAGAACAAGTATCCTATTCCTCGCATCAATGATCTGTTGGATCAGTTAGCTGGTGCAACGGTATTCTCCAAGATGGATCTGAGGTCAGGCTACCATCAGATAAAAATCAGAAAGGAGGATATTCCAAAGACGGCATTTGTTACTCGTTATGGCTCATATGAGTATACCGTCATGTCCTTTGGTCTCACAAATGCCCAGCTACTTTCATGAGGCTCATGAACTCCATCTTCATGGATTATCTTGATAAGTTTGTCGTCATTTATTGATGACATCCTCATCTATTCCAAAACCAATGAAGAGCATGAGGAACATCTTCGTTTGGTTCTGACAAGACTTCGAGAACACCGCCTCTATGCCAAGTTCTCCAAGTGTGAGTTTTGGTTGGATAATCTCATCTTCCTTGGTCATGTGATATCCGCAATGGTGTGGCTGTCATTCCTGACAAGATTCAGTCCATTCTGGATTGGAAAACTCCAATGTCAGTCAAGGACATTCGTAGCTTTCTCGGATTGGCGGGTTACTACCGCCGATTCATCGAAGGTTTCTCCAAGATAGCCAAGGCCTGACTGACCTTCTCAAGAAGGATAAAAAGTTTGTATGGTCGGCCGAAGCTGAAGAGAGTTTCCAAACACTGAAAGCCAAGCTCACGTCCGCTCCTGTGCTTGTCCTGCCGGACACAAGCAAGGATTTCGTCGTCTTCTGTGACGCCTCTCTACAAGGCTTGGGCTGTGTGCTAATGCAAGATGGCCATGTGGTGGCTATGCTTCTCGCCAACTTAAGCCGCATGAGCTCAACTACCCAACTCATGATCTAGAACTTGCCGCGTGGTCTATGCTTTGAAGCAATGGAGACCATACCTGTTTGGTAACCGTTGCGAGATCTTCTCGGATCACAAGAGTCTGAAGTACCTCTTCACCCAGCCGGATTTAAATCTCAGGCAAAGGCGTTGGTTGGAGTTAATCACGGACTATAATGTGAGTCTGAACTATCAACCCGGCAAAGCAAACGTCGTGGCTGACGCGCTAAGTCGGAAGTCCTATTGCAACAATCTGATGATTGAAGAGGCCCAACCTGCCCTCTATGAAGAGTTTCCGTTTGAACTGGAAATTGTTCCTTCCGGCTACCTTGCAAATCTGGAGATCAAATCTACTCTTGTAGACCAGATTAAGGATGCTCAAACGTGACAAGGGTATTCTAAAAATCAAGGAGAACATTGCTAGCGGGAAGGCCAAATGTTTTTCTGTCAATGAATCCGGAGTTGTTTATTTTGGTGACCGCTTGGTAGTGCCAAAGAAACGAAAATTGAGGGAGTTGATCCTCCAAGAAGCTCATGAATCTCCTCTCTCTATTCATCCCGGTAGTACCAAAATGTACCAAGACCTTCGGCCACAATTCTGGTGGACTCGTATGAAACGAGAAATTGCCAAGTATGTTGCTGAATGCGACACCTGTCGACGGGTAAAGGCTGAACATCAAAGGCCTGCCGGCACTCTTCACCCTATTGCTATTCCCGAGTGGAAATGGGATGAAATTGGTATGGACTTCATTACTCTGCCGAAGTCTCCAAAGGGACATGATGCCATTTGGGTCATCATTGATCGACTATCAAAAGTGGCTCACTTCCTCCCCGTTCGTGTGACATTACAGCTGCCAAGTTGGCAGACCTGTATACCTCTCGTATCGTCGTCCTTCACGGCATTCCCAAGAAGATAATTTCTGATCGTGGAAGCCTATTCACCTCCAAGTTTTGGACTAGTTTCCAAACTGCTATGGGAACTCGTCTTAACTTCAGCACCGCTTTCCATCCCCAAACTGATGGTCAGACCGAGAGAGTGAACCAAGTTTTGGAAGACATGCTTAGGGCATGTGTAATCTCTTTCGGCAAGGATTGGGAAAAGTATCTCCCTTTCGCGGAGTTCTCCTACAACAATAGCTATCAAGCTAGTCTGGGCATGGCTCCATTTGAGGTTCTCTATGGAAGAAAATGCCGCACTCCTCTAAATTGGTCTGAACCGGAGAGAGGGCACTCTTTGGTCCAGATATTATCAATGAAGCTGAGGAGAAGGTTAGAATCATAAGGGAGAATCTGAAGATTGCTCAGTCTAGGCAGAAAGCTACTATGATAAGCATCATCAGGAGGTTCACTATGAAATTGGTGATAAAGCTTATCTCCGTGTCTCTCCCCTTCGTGGCGTTCGCCGCTTCGGAATCAAAGGGAAATTGGCACCTCGCTATGTTGGCCCTTTCACCGTTCTGGCCAAGCGAGGAGATCTTTCTTATAAGTTGGAGTTACCGGTCATCTTTCCCAATGTGCATGATGTGTTCCATGTATCTCAACTTCGCCGGTGTTTCAAAGATCCTATCCATGGGGTCAATCATGAAGAGCTAGATCTCCAGGAAGACCTCACTTATCGCGAGCATCCTATCCGTGTCCTGGATGAAGCTGAAAGAAAGACCCGGAACAAGACTACCAAGTTTCTCAAGTTCAATGGTCTCATCATTCCGAGGAAGAAGCAACTTGGGAACGAGAATCTAGTCTTCGTGAGGAATATCCCGACTTCTTTCCGCAGCCTTAGAATCTCGGGACGAGATTCCTGTAAGGAAGGAACAGCCCAAAACTGAGAACCTAAAAACCCGTGTAATTTTTCCACTTTTGTGTTAATTGCATCATGTCATCCATGCATAAACATGTCTCTTCTGGGTTAATACAACATTGATATCGAAATGATATTAGTGGCTAAAACAAAATGCCCAAAGTGCACTAACAAAACTTCCACACAATGATGGCACACAAACTTGCAAAACACAAATACTTGACCACTATATTTATCAAGGAAGTTCCAAGGGTTGGAAACAATATTTTGCAATTGCTCTACAATTTCTAAAGGACCAACATTTCTGAAAATCAATAAATGCCCTATTTTTAACTCTGTTAACAAAAGTGGTCCAAATTACTTTATTTGGCAACACCAATTTTTTGTGGTGCCTCTAAATGGTGTTGGGAGCCTCCCCAAATTTTCTCACAATTTCTGGAAGTGTTCAAATGCCTCAAATAATTCAAACACAGCTGCTGTAATATTTTCCAGAACTAAAAAGGACCTATTTGTATTTACCAAAGGACCTGTCCGTGGTGAACTCAAAACTGGCAGGGGGTTTTCCGCCAAAAATCCTTTCTTCTTCCTGTAGCGACCGGGCGGCCGAGCCGCACCAGGTCACCGGCCTCGCCCCTCTCTCATGCAGCGCCGTGGCCCCCTTTGCCCGTTCCCTGGAAGGAGAGCAAGCTCCCCGAGGCCCCACCTGCTCCTCACCCCATTTCCCCTCGATTTCTTCCCGTTCCTCTTCTTTCCCTCTTCCACCGAGCCGCCATGGCTGCCCCGGTCTCGGAGCTCGCCGCCGCTGTGTGAGAGCCTCCCGAGCAAATCGAGCACCACCCCCAGCTCCGCCGTGCTGCTCTCTTCGTTTCCTCCGAAGGAATCGAGCCAGGACGTCGAGGATCGACGCCGCCGTCCTCAACTTCCCCGCCGACCTCCGAGCCCGCCGCCGAGCTTCGCCGGGCAATTTCGACACCGTCACTGCGTCTCCGGCCACCCCGAGCACGCGTACGCGTTCGTGGTGAGCTTCCGGTCATTACCGTGCCCTCCCCCCTTGCTCTCCCTCGCTGTAGTCGCCGTAGCTCGCCGGAGTTCATCGCCGTAGCTCCTCCGCTCACGTTGACGCACCCGGAGCCTCACCCGGAAAATTTCGGTCGTTTTTCTGAGTTTAGTTTTTTCGTACTGGACTCGTTGCATTTCGGCCCGGTGCTCACCCGGAAGTGGGCCGGAAATATTTCCGGGCCGAATTTTAGTACGGTATAAAACCCAGAATATTCCGGGCTGGAATCCGGAATTGCAGCACTGTTTTGTAAATTCCTTTTTCTTTTACCCCTACCTCTATTGGAATGAAGAGTTTATATCGTTGCTAAATAAATCATCTAAAGTTCATTTCAAAAAGGAATTGACAAAAATAATAATTTCTATCGGTGTATCCGAAAAATGCATGTAGTACACCAAAATGCCCAGAAAATTGTGATTAAAACTTTAAGATAAATATTATGTATATTTGATCACCTTTAAAATATGGTGCTTCGAGAAATGTTAAAATCATACGTTTAAAAAGGAAGAACTTATAAAATTAATAACTTTTTATCGGGACCTCCGAAAAATGTGTTCCTTATATCAAAATGATCAGAAAAACATGAGTGATCCAAAATCTTCATCATCATGCATCATTGATCACAATTACAATAATGTGCTCTAGTAGTAATTATAATCACTAAGTTTAAATATGGGGTTTATTCCAAATAATGCAATAAATATAATGGGGACCCCATTTAAATTGTTGGTCATGTTCAAAGCTTCTAGGGTGCATTTAAAATGGCATATCATCATCCTTGTATGCATTGCACAACTGCCATGTGTTGATTGTTTTTCCGGTGTTGTTTGTGCATCGGTAGATCAAGGAGGTGAAGTGCCACCCCCGTCTTGTGACGATCCGTACTACCAGCCGTATCAACAAGGCAAGCGTAATCCCCCCTCTGAGCATATCTTATCCTATGTTTCCGCAAATATTTTCTCCACTATAATATTGCATGCGGTTCTAAATGTCAATTTTGTTGGATTAGAGTATCCTATAGTTGCATTAAGTTTCCGATGCCAACACCTGTTTTCCCTCCTATTATCCATAGGATTGTTTTGTGGCCTGAGATACTTACTATGCTATGTTGATGCTTAGCCATGCTTAGTAAATTGCATAGCTATACGATGGATGGTTTGTGGTGGAAACAGGTGATGAAATAAATGGTTGATGGTGGAGAAATTGTGGTGACGGATAATAAAATGCTTAAAGGTGGGGATGAGAGGCCACTGTGGTTGTGGTGCTTTGTCTCGTTCTCGCCGCCTAGGTGCGAGTTCTATACCTCTTGAACCAAGACTGAGCGTGCAACCATGCGTGAGGCCTATGCATTTGCAGGAACCCTCATAGACTAAATAACTCGGGCGGGGCTAGCCAGGGTCCTCTAGTTTGAACTTCCATTTGCGCGTGCGTGATGATGGTGGTATGAACTGAGATGAGGATGGTGTGTTAGGAAAATGAGTGGCCACAGGGCACGGTGTCGATGATCCGCTGCTCCGTCCTCACTGATGATCCTGGGTTAGTCCTTAACGAGGGAGAAGTCGACACCGCTCCCACCCAGCCGGCTTTCCAAGGAAGAGAGCTAATGATCAGGTAATGGGCCGGACGGTATGCGTGGCAAACATTTGTACACCCCTGCAGGGTTAAATCTTTTCGAAAAGCCGTGTCCGTGGTTATGGACGAACTTGGGAAGTGAAGGTAAGATCATAGAATAACTTCAACGGAATGATAAAAAACTGGGTACTAGAGGTACCACTCACATATGCAAGGTGAGCTTCCTCGAGGGTGATTCGGGGAGGTGCCTTTGATGAACAGGTACAGTGGTTGTTGAGTAAGGTGATGAAAGAAAGAGTACTTCTTACCTCATTTGAAAATACTCTGAATAGTCGATGCCTTTGAGCTATGTTTTCATAAATAAAATCAGCTTTATGCAAAACAACCATATAACTTTGAAAGCCTCATCGAGCATATATTAGCTCTTAATCTTGCGAGTTCGTCGAACTCAACGTCGTTTGTTTTGTTTCAGAGGAGGACTTCACCGACCTCGAAGGTGGGTTCTTTGTGGACGTCGACGAGTAGTCTGGGGTTCCTAGGTGGCAGCTTGGGACATCCCGGATCAGCTGGCGCTGTGGTGTTTATCTGTAGGCCTCTTAGGCCATATTTGGTTCTTGTTGTTTAGAACAACTTATTTCGCTTCCGCTTGTTGTAATGTTGGGTCTGTGACCTCTGGTTGTCATTTGCTATCTTTCTCTATTATAAGAGTTGAACTATAATGCTTTGTGTCGTAGAGTCTGTGATGTGCCAGTTGTTCCACAAGTCTTGGTCTCTCTATTATGCATTGAGGGTTGTGCCTGTGTTAAGGCATCAATCGGGGTGTTGCGTTGCCGATGATCCATTCCGAGCAACGCCTGCCAAAGGTTTTGGCCGGGGATTGGTAAACCCGTAACCTCCGGTTGTATCGCTTAACCGGTGACACACAGCATCACTGTATAACAGTCAGGTCAGGGCGCCACATCCTGTGACAAGACGTGCTTGGAGCACAATTTATCTTAGGATTGGCTCTTTTGTTTGTAATGACTTGTTAAGACTGTATGCAAGTGTGAGTGCCCCTCGGAGGCCTTTTATCTCTTTTCCATGTCTTTTCGCTCTACGTCGTAAGGACCCTGCTTCCAGCGCTATGGTACCGCCGCTTCGGTATGTCAGAGTCAGGGCTCGACAAGGCCGGGGGGTGCGTTAGGCTTGGAGAGGTAAGGGCTCGTGAGGCGTGATGCTCGGGAGCCCCCCTTTGACGCGCAAGCAGCCCATGAAGCGTAAGAGAGAAAAGAGGCTCGAGAGGCGCAAAACTAGCGAAGGAAAAACTCAATAGGTTCTAGACTTAGCTTTTTGCGAGCCGTTTGTCTTGTAGAGGGCATCATGTTCCCTGACGAGGCGCTTTTGCTCTCGAGGTTGCCTGGGGCTAACCTTGGGGTCCCGCAGTCCTGTTTCCTGCGCTAGAGAAGCAGGCATACCCACAAGCAATGCAAGGTTGTACAACTCATGCGCGCTCATAGGTTTTCTCATGTGTGTCTCGCGAGGAGAGTAAGTACCATGGTCCTTGGTGAGCTGACGTGCATGGGAGCAGGCCCATGAGTCAGAGCTCAGATCCATTGGGTTTTGCGATGCTGCTGGGATGCTCCCGATGCACAGGCACCGTACTCAGCCCCCGCTCGCGAGATATGCATAAGGGTAAGTATGAGCATGAATGATTGCAGGAAAATAGCTGCTTACCACGGCAATATTACATAACGGCGCTAAGGCGCATAGGTTCGTGCTGAAATGAAATTGTTCATTACATTTGGCATGGCCAAAATAAACTCCGCCATGTCTGAGCATGGGGTTCAAAACGAAGTGGCTGAGTCTTCTCGCGGCCCGTGGCGACGCATTGTAGAGAGAGCTAAGATGATGTAGGCCCTCGTGGAGGGAGAGGCTTTGTCAAGCTGGGGATGTGATGGCGCATGCCTCCCTCTTGAGACAAAAAATGCCTGCCGCGACTGATCACGGGTAGAACTTGCGTAGATGCTCGATGTTCCACGGGTTTTGACTGGAATGCCGTCCTCCGTCTCGAGCCGTGCTGCGCCGGGCCTAGAGACATGCGCGACCCTGAAGGGCCCCTCCCACATGGGTGAGAGCTTGTGGAGGCCTTACCTGGAGAGTATCCTCCTCAGGACGAGGTCGCCTGTCTCGAGGGTGCGCGGGCGTATGTGGCGGCTATGGTAGCAGCGGTCTTGCTGGTACCTTGCCGCTCAGAGGGCAGCATTACAGCGGATTCCCTCGAGCAGCAGCAGGTTGTCGTTGCGGAGGTAATCTTGGTTGGCCTCGTTGAAGGCGAGGACTCGCGGGACCCGTGCTTGAGCTCGTTGGGGAGGACTGCTTCAGCTCCGTAGACGAGGGAGAGCGGCGTTTCACCAGTGGGCTTCGTAGCTGTCGTGCGAATGGACCAGAACACGGATGGGAGCTCATCGATCCAGTTCTTGCCGCTAGCCTTGAGGCGATTGAAGCTTCTTGTTTTGAGGCCCCTGAGCACTTTAGCATTTGCTCGCTCGGCTTGCCCGTTGCTTCGTGGGTGAGCCACCGAGGCGTAGCAGATTTGGGTGCCGAGGCTGCCACAGTAGGACTTGAAGAGGCCACAGGTGAACTGTGTGCCGTTGTCGGTGATGATGTGATTTGGCACGCCGAAGCGGCAGACCAGGCTCTTGATGAATTTCACCGCCGACCTCGCCGGGATGGTGCGCACTGCTTCAACCTCCGCCCATTTGGTGAACTTGTCGATGGCGACGTAGAGGTAGCGGTAGCCCCCGAGCGCTCGTGGGAAGGGTCCTAGGATGTCCAGCCCCCAGACCGCAAAGGGCCAGGAAAGCGGGATGGTTTGAAGACCTTGCGTAGGCTGGTGGATCTACTTGGCGTGGAATTGGCATGCCTCGCAAGACTGGACGATGGCAGTGGCGTCTTGAAGCACCGTAGGCTAGTAGAAGCCACTTCTGAAGACCTTCCCCGCGAGGGTGCGCGAGGATGAGTGATGGCCACATTCTCCACTGTGTATGTCCCTGATCAGCTGACGACCTTCTTCTGGCGCTAGAAGGAGGGACCGCGAGGGACCTGGTAGCCCCCAGGGTCCTCGTCGGGAAGATTGTTGTTTTGCCCGGCGGGGGTCTGCTGGAAGGCGTTCGCTTGAGGGTTCTGCTGGTAGTTGTTGTAGTTGTTGTTCCAGCGTCCGCCCCCGCGGCCACCGCGACCGTGGCGCTGTTCGCGGTTGTCGCGAAGCTTCTTGAGCTCCCAACAGTTTTCAGTCACGTGGTTGTTCTTGTTGTGGTAGATGCAGAATGGGCGATCATCTGTCTTCTTGGCGTCCTCTGCTGGAGCGGCCGCACGCTTTTGCTTGGCGTCAGGCTCTGCCGCGAGGACAGCAGTGGGCTTGCGCTTCTCGCTAGCCTTCTTCTTGGGCTTGGACCCCTCAGGAGGCTCTGCCTCTAGCTCTTGCTTGATAAAGAGGCGACCCTCTTCAGCCTTGGCGCACTTGTCCGCCAGGTCGAAGAGCTTCACCACGGAGGTGAGGTCGTCGTGGATGCCAAGATTCTTGCGCATCCTGACGTCCGTGACGCCCGACCCGAAGGCAGAAATGACCTGCGTGTCGGCGATATTCGGGATCTTGTTGCGGATTTGGCTGAAGCGCTGGATGTATCTGCGGAGGGTCTCGCCAGGCTTCTGACGCACAGCGCAGAGGTCGTTGTAGGTGAGGGCACGCTCGTACATGCCCTGAAAGTTCACCACGAAACTCTTGCAGAGCTCCTCCCATGAGTTGATGGTGTTCTCGGGGAGGTTCAAGAGCCACGAGAGTGTTGTGTCCTTGAGAGCCATGACGAACCAGTTGACCATCACCTTGTCGTCGCCGCCTGCAGCCTGGACGGACACGGTGTAGAGCTACAGAAACTCCAGGGGGTTAGTCTTGTCGTCGTAGCGTGGAGGGAGGTCCGGCTTGAACTTGACTGGCCAGACGACGCGGCGCAGGTCGCGGGTGAACGCGGTGCAGCCTGTGGCATACGTCACGACGCCGTTGGCGAGCATGTGGCGGTTCTGACGCCCTGCAGCGGCGACGTCCTGGACGGCGCGGTTGTGGCGGTCCTGCTGGCGCTCGATTTCCACGCGCGCGTCCGCTGCATGATTTGGCAGTCATGCGGCGAAGAGGCGTGCGACGCGGCGCGGTTGTTCCCAGCCGGTGCTCCGGCTGGAGGAGGTGGCGGAGGCAGAGGAGGAGCGCCGTGCGCTATGTTCCCAGCGCGCCCGGAGTGGTGCACCAGTGAGCGAGAGGGCGCTGGAGCGGGTACACCAGCGACGTTGACGAGCTCGGTGATGCGGTCGAGCCAGCCGGCGTGGCCCGCCTGCGTGGGACGGTAGCGCAGCAGCTCTTGCGCCATGAGCAGCGCAGCGCTTGGGCTGGGCGCCACCCGGCTCTGCGAGGAGGCGCCCTGATCCCTGGACGGGTGCAGGGAGGAAGCTTCCTCGTCGCCGTCGCCGTCCTCTAGGTGCTCGACGCGGGGCTCGGGGTCGGCGTTGCGCTCTGGAGCGTTGTTGGCGCGCAGGCGGCCACGCGGGTTGTGGTTGATGGTTGGCTCAGTGTTGGCTCTGCCGGACGTCCGGCGGGCGAGATGCTCAGCACGTGTCTCGGCCATGGCGGAGGAGAGGTTGAAGACGCGCCTCAGCCCCCTACCTGGCGCGCCAAATGTCGAATACTAGTCCCAGGAAATAGGGGTGTGTCTCTCTGATGCCAGGAACGAGTAAGGGGCTGAACACGCAATCAAACAACCCTCAGCTACCTCGGCGACGGTGCTCGTTGAGCTCGGTGAGGGACATCACGGCAGAGAGTAAACACGAGCCTCTACCCAGGTTCAGGCCCACTGTGAGGTGTAAAGACCCTACTCCTGCTTGGTTGTATTGCACTGCTTGTGGAGGTTATAGTACAAGTGAGCTTGTGGGGGTTCAAGCTTTGCTATGGTGGAACTCCAGAGGAAGGAGCTTGGTCTTCTTCCTTATGGTGGTGTGGACGAGCTTCTGCTGGACGAGATCCGAACTCCCCCTTCTTTGGTCGTACACCGTCCCCTTTTATAGGTGCCTCGGGCGTCTTCCCCCAATTCACTAGGCGGGAAGGGCTACCACATGGCGACGAAGGAGGAGGACAGTGCACGGCTGCGGGGCTGTCCATGGACTTGGTCCATGGCAGAAAGCTGCCGCCCGTTGCAGGAAAAGCCACCGTCCATCCAGGACGATAGGCTGGCGCTGGCGAGGCCAGCGGGGTGCTCCACGGTGACGTTGGCTTGGAGCGTAGCGACCAACGGTCCACTTATCACCAAAATGGCAATTCTTGTAGTCCGCTTTGCTTGGTGCAGCTTTGTTGACCACCTTTTATCACCAAAGAGGCAACTGCGGTGTGGTCGTCACTGCGCGCTGGCGCGCGCGTCACTCTGCGGCGGGCGCAGAGGCCAAGTGCGCTCTGCAGTGGAGACAGAGCCTGCTTCCACTTGAAGGAACCCTGCGAGGGCTTGACTGCCTCGCTGAGGTTTTGAAGTACTTGACGCCTCGCGAGGGGAGCCTCGCGAGGGTGGCGCAGACGTGCGCCAGGACTTGGTGATATTTCTTGATAGAAGAAGCCCTCGTGAGGGAAAGGCTCCTCGCGAGGCACACCAGGCTGAGACGCCTGGTCCTTAGCAGAATCCTCTGCAGAGTGTCGAGGGCTGTGGCAGGCCGGCCCGTGGTACCCTGGTTTCCACTGGGCCGACATTGCGGGAGCTCCACGACAAAAGGTTCGGTCCAAGGAATATGGCGAAGCCACCAGTAGACCGTCGATCATCAGGACATCCTGCCCAGTCTGCATCAGTATAGATATTCAGCAAAGTAGATGACCCTTTCTGAATTCGCAATCCTGTAGACACTGTTCCCTTCACATACCGAAGGATTCGCTTGACAGCCTCATAATGCACCGTAGTGGGCTGCGACAAGTACTGGCACACCTTATTCACAGCAAAAGACAAATCAGGTCTAGTTAGCGTCAGGTATTGGAGCCCTCCAACTAAACTCCTGTATTGAAAAACATCACCACTATCAAGTTGCTGACCGACATCCCTGGACAGCTTGTCGGTGGTGGACATGGGCGTTGAGACAGCCCGACAATTCTCCATATTCGCACGATGTAAAAGATCAAGTGCGTATTTATGCTGAGTAAGCACCATTCCCCCTGAATTGTAGGCAACCTCAATGCCAAGAAGTACTCAAGGCGTCCAAGATCCTTAATAGGAAACGTGCCGGCAAGAGTCTGAACCAAACAATCAACCACGGTAGGAGAGGAACCAACAATCACAATATCATCGACGTACACCAGCATGTACAGACTGACACCAGCGTGAGAGAAAATGAAGAGGGAAGTATCAGCCTTACTGGAGACAAACCCAAGCTCATGAAGTTTATCACTCAACCGCGCATACCAAGCTCGGGGGGACTGTTTCAGACCATATAGAGCACGCTGAAGCTTGCACACATGCTGCGGATGCCGAGGATCCTCAAAACCAGGGGGTTGCTGCATATAGACAGTCTCATCGATAAAACCATGGAGAAAAGCATTGCTGACGTCGACGTGACGGAGGCACCAGCCGCGAGAGACTGCAAGGGACAAAACCAGGCGCACAGTAACATGCTTCACAACAGGATTGAAGGTGTCGTGATAATCAATACCGTGTTGCTGAGTGAAACCGCGAGCAACAAGACGCGCCTTGAGCTTGTCAACAGAACCATCAGGCGGAATTTTGTCTTGAAAATCCATTTACTGCCGACAATGTTAGTAGCTGACGGTCGAGGGACCAAGATCCACGTTTGGTTACGCTGAAGAGCTGAGAACTCATCCTCCATAGCAGTCCGCCAAGCTGGATCAGTGAGAGCGGAGCGATGGAAATCAGGAGTAGCAAACAATGCACGTCGACGATACAGATCATATCAAACAGTCCCATCAGTGAGCTTCCAAGGAGGATACACATTGTTCTTCGAACGAGTAACCACAGGACAGGGAGGCGGTGGAGGCACAGATGCTGGCGAGATGGTGGAACTGCCAGGCGAAGACGGCGCGCTCGAGGAGTCGGAAGCGGTACGAGCATCGTGAGCCTCCGATGATGCCAGGGACCCAGCCGAGGCAGCGAGTGTCGAAGGCTGAGGCGAAGACGTGTGCCGTGCAGCCTGCTGGGCCGGCCCGTCAATTGACGGCGAGGCGGGTGACCCTGCCAATGAAGGCGGAGGGGAGGACGGACGCCGCTCGGCCTGCTGGGCCAGCCCGTCCAGAGCCGCAGCAGTACTGGAGGGACCCAACCATGCCATCTCGGGTGAAGCGCCCGCCCCATGCAGCGACGTCGGAGCATGCACGTCGATCGGCGCTGGAACCTGCACAGAAACACCAGACAAAGGAACAAGCGGATCACGTGGCAACAAGGACATGTCATATTTACGCAAGTGGACATCCTGAATAGCTGGTTCGTGCATAGGGAAGGATACATGATGTAATTGCGAAACATCAATCACGACACCATGCGTGGCATAAGGGAACACGCATTTGTCAAAAATAACGTTGCGTGAGATGAAAATTCGACCCGTGGAACGGTCCAAGCACTTGTAGCCTTTCTGCATAGGGCTATATCCCAAGAAGACACACATTTTGGAACGAAACTCCAGCTTACGTGAGTTGTACTTCCACAAACTAGGCCAACAAGCGCATCCAAAAGTGCGAAGAAACGAGAAGTCCGGAGGTGACTGGAGAAGTTTCTCAACAGGTGTAGTATTGTGTAACACAGGTGTGGGCATCCTATTAATAAGATAGCAAGCAGTGAGAAACGCTTCATCCCAAAAACGAAGTGGCAAAGAGGAATGTGCGAGAAGCGCAAGCCCTGTCTCGACAAGGTGGCGATGCTTGCGTTCAGCAATGCCATTCTGTTGAGAGGTATGAGGACATGACACACGATGAGCTATGCCAGTATGCTGAAAATACTTATGCAAGCGATGATACTCACCACCCTAATCAGACTGTACTGCACGAATTTTAGTGTTAAGAGTCAACTCGACATGACGCTGAAAAGCATAAAAAATGTCCTCAACATCAAACTTGTGGTTGAGCAAGTATATCCAGCAATAACGACTATAATCATCAATGAAGCTAACGAAGTACTTAAAACCTCTAGAAGAAGGCAATGCAAGACCCCAAACATCAGTATGAATAAGCTCTAAAGGTGCAAGAGAAACACGATACAAATGATTACAAGGTAATTGATGACTCTTTGCACGCTAACAAACATCACAAACCGAGGAACTAGAGTTTGGGGAACACAAAAGACTGTTGCTCTTGACTATAGCTTGAACTACATTATTTGATGGATGACCGAGACGTTGATGCCATTGTTCATAAGATAGTTTGACACTAGAGGACGCCTGACGACCCGAGGACGAAGATGTGTGGCCGAACGGAATTAGGTAGAGACCACCACGGCTTCTACCTCGAAGAATGATTTGCTTCGTGCCCGTGTCCTTATCGTAGAAAAAATCACGGTGAAACTCGATAAAGACAGGATTATCGCAAAGAATTCTATGAACGGAAAGTAGATTTTTGCTAAGTTCAGGAACATGAAGGATATTTTTCAAAGCAATGGGCTGAATAGAACCAGCTAAACGAGAATGACCAACACGAGTAATAGACAGACCTGCTCCGTTTGCGACCTGAACTTGATCCTTGACATGGTAACGTTCCTGGACATTCATCCGCTCCATGTCATTGGTGAGGTGGTCGGTGGCAACGCTGTCCAGAATCCAGTGCGGCGACTCATCATGACCATGAGTGGCCGAGTTTCCAGAACGGCCATTGTGCTGGAACTTCGTGCATTGGAGGGCCTCACGAACCCAATTCTTGCAGATTTGGCACTTGGGGCGCCACTTACGGTTTCCACCACCGCCGCCTCCGTTGCCATTGCCGTGGCCGCCGCCACGGTTGCCACCACCTTGATAGCCACCGCCTTGGTAGCCACCGCCTTGTTCTCCTTGGTAACCGCTGCCTTGGCCGCCGCCACCGCCATAGCCCTGGTTGGGCTGTCCTCCACTCTGACGTCCACCAGAACGATCACTGGAGTTGTCAGTCGGACGTCCAGATTGACGCCCGTAGTCATCACCGCCACTCTGGGCGACGACGTTCGCTGAAGACGAGAACTCTGCAGCGTCGGAGCTGGTTTGCTCCTGCATGGCCTCATACGAGAGAAGCATGGTGTAGAAGTCGGTGAGAGCGAGGGGCGCCGAGCTGGTGTGGTTGAGGATGTCGAGCGACGCCTAGAACGACTCGAATTGCGGCCCGAGGCCACCAACGATGTAGTCAATCAGGTCGTCATCTTCCAGCGGGATGGTGGCCATGGCGTCCGCGAACGCCTTCATCTTGTGGTAATACGCGGCGGCGGACAAGTCCTTCTTCTTTAATGACGCAAGTTGGCGTTTAATCTGGCGCACACTGGCGCGGTTCTGGGCTGAGAACATGCCCGTGACACACTCTAAAACTGCGGCGGAAGTGTTCTTCCCGACCATCTGGCCGAGGATATCTTCAGTCATCGACCCGACGAGGACGCTGAGAACCCTCTGGTCCAGCGTACACCAGGTCGCGTAGTCAGGGTTGACGACGTCTACAGCCGCGTCGCCGGTCCCCTGCTTGACAGTCTTGGGCGGCGTTTTGCAGTTGTCGTCGAGGTAGCCATATTACCCTTCTCCGGCGATGCTCGGAACCACCTGCGTTTTCCAGAGGAGGAAGTTGGTGCGATCCAGGCGCACGGTAATTGTGGAGGAGTTGATGGGGGCGAAGGTGGAGGTGGATGCCGACGACGTGAGGGCACCGGCTACGCTCGAGAGGGTCATGGCGTTGGTGGCCATCGCCGATGTAGGATCACCGGCGTCGGAGCGATGGAGAACCCTAACCCTAGGTTGGATCGATGTGGCTCTACGCTCTGATACCAAGTTTGAAAGAAGATTTGTCGTACGTACCCCATCGAGGGGCTTTCCATTATAAAGGAACGAGATAGTATAGGGAGGTGCGATCGGATCTCACAGGCGAGATCTCAGATCGATCGGTTTGCATATCAAGCCGGTACAAGTACAAATACAAGTCCTATACGTACAAGCTACCAACTTTTAATATGACCCAAGCTATAATGTATGCTACGTGTACATGTTATATTTCTTTTTGCCACAAATCAAATAATGTGTTTCCCCTTCAGCTTCTGGCGGCATGTCCGCCTTCTACTAACATGTCTATATAAGACACATTCATCTCCTTCATGTTTGTAGAGCTTTGCGCTGCTGCCGCTCAAGTCTTCCACATCTTGTTTTGTGGCATGCACGACGGGACGTGTCAGTAGGTCTCAGAAACCCTGCCTCTCGTGATCCTGTATGGGAGAAGGGCGATAAGGTATTTTTGTAGTGTTCTCATGCGACTTTGGCGGGAGGATTCTCCGCACCTTACATGTTGTTTGTTCATGTGTTTCATATAATGCTACATGTTCTGCTACTTCCAACCTGTTTAGACTTGTTGATTTAGTACTTTATGCTACATCACATGCCTAGTTTATTTTCTATTTTCCAAGTCATGGTTTATCTACTGTTTTATGGATTTAATCATGTGTAAATTTGCTCATATTTCCAACAACATCATTAGTTTTTTTTTTGCAGGCAAACACCATCATTAATTGCATGGCCAGGAAAAATGTAAATGGAACATCACAAGGGCACAAATTTGTTGTGGGCATAGAATGTGTCGGACGTGCCAATGTGAGCATACGTTCTTTTACCCCAACTGGTCAAGGATATGATTCTCAAAAGGAAACGTTTATTGATCCATTTACTTCCTGCTACTAGCAATTTACAAGGTAATTTCGTGTGCATGGGAAGCTATAGCTGGACTCGAATAGAACAGACAGCCCTCTTGTGATACCTAGTGCGGATGCCGGATGGACCTTGTTCGTTGCATGAGATTAGTCCTTGCTGGGTTTATCTTTTTTTCTTCCGAGAATGAAGTCCTTGTAACCTTGTTGAGTTAACAAGCAGTGCCATCCAATCAAATGGCCTCATTTTACAATAGCCAAGAGAATAACTTAATTTTTTAATCAATGGTTTGTTTGACTTGTTGCTCAGAGCTACGGTCGAAGTGTACCCACAGCACAGCAGAGCGACCACCTAGAATCCAAACGCCAGGAGACAAGAGGACAAGCGGACAAGGCCGCGCATAAAAGAAAAGGAAACCCGATTTAAAAACGAAGCAGGATATATCCCCTCCCGGTCGGCCACTTTTATTAACAAGTCGTCTTCGTCTCCTCTCTCTCTCTCACCCACTCGCCTCCAAAACAACCTTCACTCCCTTCCCTTCTCTCCCCACCCGCTCCGATGTCGCCCACCCTCGAGCCGCACGACTACATCGGCCTCTCCGCCGCCCCACCTCCTCCTCCTGCTCCTCCTCGCCCAACCCCGGCGCCGGCGGCGAGGTGGGTCCCCGCCTCACGCTCCGCCTCGGCCTCCCGGGCTCCGAGTCTCCCGACCGCGACTGCTCCCTCGACGTCGCCGCCGCGCTCACCCTCGGCCCCGCCGTCTCCCACAAGCCCGCCTCCAAGCGCGCCTTCCCCGACGCCTCCCCCCGCCGCGCCGCAGCTGCCGACCAAAAGGCGCCGCCTTCCGCAGCAGCACCGCCTGCCGCCAAGTAAGATTCGATTCGATGCTTTGCCCCTAAAAAATGCAGTTTTTTGTCGCCGGTACTGATCGGCGGGGCATTACGGAGTCCTCAGGGCGCAGGTGGTGGGATGGCCGCCCGTGCGGAACTACCGGAAGAACACGCTGGCGGCCAGCGTCTCCAAGAGCAAGGGCGGCGGAGAGGACGGCGCGTCGGCGGCCCAGGGCGGGCCTCACTATGTGAAGGTCAGCATGGATGGCGCCCCGTACCTCAGGAAGGTGGACCTCAAGATCTATTCCAGCTACGACGACCTCTCGGCCGCGCTTCAGAAGATGTTCAGCTGCTTCATCACTGGTTAGTGCTCGGTTCTAGCTTGGTCTATCTGAGCCTCTGGGATGTCACTGCCGTTTTAAGAAGCGTGATTTACCTGCTTATGTTTGGACGTTTCAAGGGTAATGATTGTTTGCGAGTAATAACATCCGTCCAAACTCATATCGTACTAGCACTTAAAAATTCCAGTTTCCATTCAGTCATTCAGACGATTCACACCATCGATGCGTATGTTAAGACCACCTTAGTGAACCGCCAAGATCTGCAGACAGAAAGGGCATAAGGTTCATCACGTAGTACAATCTAAGCACAGTCCGTACTGGTTTCTTGCTCAATGTTTCACCAAGCTCTCTATAGCCTAACTGTCTTGAAACTACCATTTACACAAATGTGTACAGTTCTAAGTGTTTAAGGATAAGAGCTTGCACACTAGAACAAGATGATACCGGAGTTAAGCAGTCCCTTAAATATTTCTCGGAATGACTTCAGTCCTCTTTCTCTCGTGCATACACTTGTTAGTTTGTTTGCTTCTTGTTAGGAAATGT
The DNA here is from genome assembly GCA_947311845.1 of Poa pratensis. NCBI lineage: Eukaryota > Viridiplantae > Streptophyta > Magnoliopsida > Poales > Poaceae > Poa > Poa pratensis. The sequence goes on along the minus strand of CAMZMU010000055.1, from coordinate 41,450,634 downwards.
GTGCTAACTCTGTGGTTTTAAAGGTCAAAGCTCACTGCGTAAACCATCAACCAAGGACAGGCTTACTAATGGTAAGGCTGATTCCCTCCAAGATCAAGAGTATGTCCTTACGTACGAAGACAAGGACGCTGACTGGATGCTTGTTGGCGACCTTCCGTGGGAGTAAGTTTCTTTAGTGGCCACCAGTTTATGGTTTAATTCCATAATATACTGTACATTCTTCCTTTATCAATACTATTTGTGCATGTGTATTAGATACAAATCTCGTGGAACTTTAATCTCTACTGAAGATGAAACTACTTAGGTCTTTTGTTGTTAGGTTGCTCCGAGGCTCATTTGAATAAAATTGATTTACTACTGGGAAGTTAAGACCTCCACCTCTCTCTTGCATTGAAATGTGTTGCCTCGTAATCTCAGATGGGATTAATACCATATGAAGGTTTCATTTAATGGATTCTGCACCAGCGCTCCCCGTAATGAAAGAAATCAACAATTAGTCAGGCTGGGCACACAATTGAGCCATATTTACTATGCTCATTCTAGTTTTGCTTCTCTCTCTCTCTCTCTCTCTCTCTCTGAATGTTGTCAATGATTTTTCTGAAATGATTACCATGTAGCCATTACTTTCGTACAGTAATTTCTGACCTTAATTGTTCCTTGCAGTTTGTTTACCACTATCTGCCGCAAACTGAAAATCATGAGAGGATCTGATGCTGCTGGAATAGGTATTTGCATTTTTTACTAGTAGATGTATGGAACTGTGCTGGTATTTGATTTGAATGCTTCAGCTGGACAAACTTACTTGACAAGAAAAAATTATCACTATTTTTAAAGTTACGCAATGATTTTGTTTCCAGATGTGTTGCATATGAGTTTTGGTCAGTACTGTCAATCATGTGCACATATAAATTAAAATGGATAGCGGTGGATGAAACAAACGGAACGTAAATCCTGGCTTGTGGAAAACTTCTATGCCGAGATAATTTCTCTTGGCTAGCATAAGCGAACTACAAACCTGGCCATATAATGAGGAACTGCTGGCTGGCAGAAAAAATAGCTGGGAATTGTTGAGCCTGAAACTTTTTAGCTCGGAATGTGCTTTCTCCATCAGCTACTAAAACTGACTGCTTAACTTATGCATGTTTCCAACTTCTGAGTATTAGGTTTCTGTAGATTATTTCGTAAGTTGTAACTTTGGCTTACAATCTGGCTCTGAACTGAAATGTGCCCATTTGCCTGCAGCTCCAAGATCTCTAGAGCAGACAGGTCAGAGCAAATAAGATTGACCTTCAACTGCCATAAAAAAAAGAACCGAGCTAAGCTGTGAGATGATGTTGATGCCCTAAATTATTCATGTCAAGTATCTCAAATATCCCAAATGTTAGTGTAGTTTCATGTATTTCTGAGACCTGGGTTTTACATGTCCGTAATGTGATCTGTTGAGATATTGCAATTGTGAGTTGCCATGTTTTTCCCTTCGAAGGTCATTTCAGGAAGCTCTGCGCTTCCTTTGTATGCGAGCGTACTACCAGTATCATCTCAAATATATATATTCAAGTGTTGCGCTAAGTTACTCTACTCTTCTGAAATTATCCAAATGCCACAACAACTTTGTTATGGGTACTACCAATACTCTGTTTTTGACCAATCAGCTTGAATCACAAAACTGCGATTTACCTGAGAAAACCGCTGCACTACAATTATTTTGCCAAGGTATTGTACAATTTTCTGAAGTTGCTCCACGATTTCGTACATCAAGAAGTACAACAATTTGACAAGAAAAAAAGAACGACCTTGCTGTAGCTAATTTTATCAGAGTAACACGAACAAAGAGTAAATTGCCTTGGTGGTGGCTACAGAAAAGTCATGGAACTCGCAATCGCTGGTGTTTCAAGAAGAAACTGCGGACCATCTTAGTGTGAAATCATGAACTGGTGACTCAACTAAACTAGACGAAGCGGTAGAATGTTTTAGCACTTGCCGAAGAATCGCCCGCTTCGTGTCCATGGGGTGCGGCAGACTCGATGACCGACGAGTCGTGCTCAAGGAGACCCGTCTCTGATCCTCCTCGGGTCTCGTCGTCCTCCGTCCCGCTGTGCGACTCGGCCGTCTCGATCCGACAGCGAGTGCATAGTTTCGCAGGACTTGCCGCGCTAGTGATGTTCTTGTCGACCCTCTTCTTGCGGCCAGACGCCACCGGGGTCTTCAACTTCAGAACACCGCGCGGAGGACCTCCTGCGCCGGAGATGGTGCTGAGGGCCTTCGTCTTGCGTCGAGAGGTAGCTGTCGCCGCCCTAGGTTTCTTGGCACCGGGCTCCAGCGTGAGCACGGGCGTTACTGCGCCAGAGTTGTTGCAGGCCACAGAGTTGTTGTCGTCGGCTTTCCTCTTGCGTCCAGCCGCCGGTGCGGAGGCGCGCGGGCTACGGTACACCTTGCACAAGACGAGCGCGTCCGAGGAGCCCTCTTGTTCGAGGCCGATCTCCACCATGATCCAACCCGTCCGGAGATTCCGGACACGCTGGCCAGCCCCTTTGGTCATGAAGGAGAAGAACTGACGCCATCCAATCTGATGGTCGCCGTCGAAAACAAGCTTCACGCCGGCCTCCGAGTGCCAGCACCCCTCCCCGGTGGCCACCGTGCGCGGCCTCCGCTGGCCGTGGGTGCTCTTGGCTGGCAGGGAGGTGAAGAAATACCACGCCTTTTCGCCGTCGCTTGCTGTGGCCGGCGAGTAGATGCTGGTGAGGGCGCCGGGGCCGGCGGCGTAGACGTCGACGTCGTGGGTGAACTTGCAAGGGTGCTGGCCGGAGGCGACACGCGGGATGAGGTAGGACTTGATGAGCTCTTGGTCTTGAGGGTGACAGGCGAAGTCCGGGCGCGGCGGCGCGGAGCCGGAGCCGGAGCCGGAGGGCGCCACCAGGATTCTTGGAGCGGCAGATGTGCGGCGAATGGGCGAAGAAGGGAGGAGCGGGATCTGCGGAGGAGCCCGAATAGACTCGGAGCGGGGAGTCCGCGCTGTACCTCCGCCGAGGACGCGTCGTGGACTTGGCCTCCGCGGTGGAGTAGCAGACGGAGACGTAGTAGCAATTACGCCTTGGCTGGTCGAATCCTGGTCGGAGTCGGACTCCATGGACACCGTACCGGAACTGGAACCGGAGACGGAGACTCGAGCGGGCTGGGCCGAAGAGCCCGAGGGCAGATGTGCGGGCCCAGCCGTCCCCTCCTCTTCAGACGAGGCAGCAGAGTGCTCGATTGCTGCTTTTCCCCTTCCAACCTCTGCTGGTCCAGCTTCCGTCGTGGCCGCCGCCGTAGATCTCTTGGCGGGCCCGACGCGCGGGCTCCGATAGACCTTGCAGAGGACGAGCTCGTCCTCCAAGGAGCCGTCGGAGTTGAAGCCGATCTCGGCCATGAGCCAGCCCGAGCGCACCAGGCGGCCGCCCTCCTTGGTGGCGAAGGAGAAGGTCTGGCGGTACCCGATCTGGCGGCTGTGGCCGATGCCGGCGAGCAGGGCCTTGGCGGCGCGCTCCGAGTGCCAGCAGCCGTCGTCCCCGGATCCCACGGTGCGGGACTTGCGCTGGCCGCTGCGGTTCTTGGCGCGGAGGGTGGTGAAGAAGTACCAGCCCTCCTGGCCGTCGCTCGCCGTCGCCGGGGCGAACTTGGCGGCGAGGTCCTGGGGCCTGGCGGCGTAGACATCGGCGTCGTGGATGAACTTCCAGGGGCGCTCGCCGGTGGTGACCCAGGGGATGAGGTACGTGGTGATGAGCTCTAGGTCGGAAGGGTGGGAGGTGAAGTCCGGGCGCTGCGCGGCGCGTCGGATTGGAGCCATGGCGATCTGGTGGAGGGAGGATTATCAAGGGGGGATCCGGATGGAAGAATGGTTGGGGATTCTTGGCACGCGTCGGAGTCCGTCCTATATGCAGCTGCGATGACGCGTTTAAGCCAGAGTCCGAGTTCCCATCGGGGTCGGAGACGTACGATGTACGCCACCGCCGCCTGGATTAGCGTTAATTTTTCGCAATCCGAGTTCGACCTGGACTTGGAGACGTACAGGCTGGCTGGATTGGAGTTCGACACGGAGACGGTTTCGTTTTTTTCTTTTTTTTGCGGTCACACGGAGTCGGTTGATTCTAATGGGCTGGGCCAGAAAGCTCCAAAGCTGTTGTCCAGACCCAGCCCAGATGATATTTATTAGGGGGTAGCCGAAATGATATTAGAAATGTGGCCCTGTATCGATCCCTATATGTAGCTTGCTATGCGGCCCATCTTTGGTCCGGACCACTAGCAGACATAGTTTCATTTTTCAGTAGTTTCTACAAAACATATTTAATTAGTTGTTTTTATTATCATAAGTGCAAAAATATGGGGAAAATCTATATATATTGCATTATAAAAGATACACATGTATTTTAAAATGTTCATGTATATTAAAAAATATGTCCATATTTCATAAGAACTATTCAAAGGTAAAAAAATTAACCTATACAAGATAAATTTGCACATATTTTTAACACAATGGTTAGTGTATTTTAACAAAATGGTCATACATATAATTTTTTTCATGACTTGCCATAAAATGTTTGTGTATCTAGAACAAGTATTCATGTGTTCCCGATGAGTGTATTTTACACTCGCCTTTTCCTAATTACAAGCTTGATATTCTTTTTTTTCTGAAATATGAGGAGTAAAGACTCCTCTATTGAACAGGCAAAGACAAGGGTCAACAATATCCCGAAGAATGACATCTGAGATGATAAATTCTAGATCACTATTTTCCTGATAAACCTTCCACAAATAATGGAAGAGAAAACCCATATGACATGGATGGAAGGCTCAAAAAATTCTTTACTATAGCCAATTTATCCTTAGTATAAGAAAATAGCCTAGGAAACTTAAGAGCCGGCATATCTTTTTTCCACGGTTCTTCCCAGAATAAAGCGGAAAACCCCTACAATTTGGCAAACATTTATTGCCCTCGAACTTTATGAAATATCTAGCTCTACTCTCCACCAAAAAGACTCACTCACTACAACTGCATGGAGAACTAAATTAAAAATGGCATGAGTCTCTCACTGAGTTTACCCCATGGCAGGTCTACACTGTTGTAAAACTTATCCATGTGTTTGAGAAGTAGAGATCTATCTCTATTTGCAAGTTTATAATATCCAAACCTCTTTTATTCTTTGGCTTACAAACCATATACCAAGGCGCATGGTACTCAATTCTCACCTTGTTCTTATCTTTCCTCCATAGACATCTCCGGCCTTTTGGCCTTGTCAATAACTTCAATCACTCCTTTAGGTATGACTAGGGTAACACATGTAGTAGGTTGTAAAACTTATCCATGTAGTAGGTTGTAAAACTTATCCATGTGTTTGAGAAGTAGAGATCTATCTTTATTTGCAAGTTTATAATATCCAAACCTCTTTTATTCTTTGGTTTACAAACCATATACCAAGGCGCATGGTACTCAATTCTCACCTTGTTCTTATCTTTCCTCCATAGACATCTCCGGCCTTTTGGCCTTGTCAATAACTTCAATCACTCCTTTAGGTATGACTAGGGTAACACATGTAGTAGGTTGGTAAAGAAGAATTTGCACATAATTTACTAAAGAGAGGCAATTTACTAGTCTTGGTGGTAGCTACACACCATGTATTTATACATATACCTATTTTAGCTCGTTTAACTAATAGAGCATGCATTTTGGTGTACAAAACTGGTTTCTGAATTTTGAAAAAAATAGTTTTTGGTCATCATTTTTTAGGGTTGACTTTTGAGTTGATTTTTGTTGACTTTATAAAAATAATCATAACAGCCAGGATATGACTTGAAAAAATTTCAAAATACTTTTGAATACTCCTATCAACTCTAATGATGACATCCTCCTCCGCCCCTTTGAGTATTCTCTTTGTTCCGTGACGTATATGGGTCGGTCAAACTAAGGTGTGCAGCTACCCCTATGACTACCAGATATTTTCCGATTTACTAAATCTAAATTGTCCCCATTGAATAGAAATGAAACTGTAGTAGGCAATCTTCTCTAAATCCTATCAATTATAGGTGATAAATCTTTTGAATACTTTCTATATCAGTTTTTATAAATGATAGCACAATTAATATCCTTGGCTGGTGTTTGATTGGAATGTTAAGGGGCTTAATGATAAAGATAAGAGTGTGACAATGTTTCATGAAAATTGAACAAAGCAATGCTTGTGTCATTTTCCTAACGAAAAGTCAGAATTTTCAGGTACTTAAGGATGTTATTCACCGCTATCCAGTGATTCTCACCTGGGTCAGGTTGATACCTGCTCGTAACACCTAAAACACAGGAAACATCCATCCTAGTGCTTATCATGACGTATATGATCGAACAGACCGCCTAAACACAAGGTAAATCGAGTCCATCCGACTCCGCTCATCAGTCGTGCCAGGCGACAGAGTCTTGTTGAGTCGGACACCATGAGCCATCGGCAAGAACCCTTCTTTGACGACTCCATGTTGAACCTTTTAAACATCTTGTTAACATATGCAAACTGATCCAAACGTATGAGCCGCATCGATATATATCTATAGAGTTTGATTACCAAAATATCACGGTTTCTCCCAAGTGTTTAATCTAGAAACTCCTTTCCAATGTCTCCTTGCCCGCGTCACAGCTATGCGCCAACTCTTTTAAGAGTGTCTGCTTCTAGGCAAATCTCCTAGCTGCATCCGACCCTTCCTTGATCATCGAACGGTTCCTGCCCATTTGTCACTAATCCGGTAAAAAACACAAGTACCATCATAAATTACCAATACATGTCTTGTTGTAGCCCTCTATAAGATTTTTTTACGGTCACGGTCGCGACATCTTCCACGACATCCTCCTCTTCAGGGACTGTAATGTTGACTGTTATAAAACGATAGCAAAGAAAACGATGAAGTAGCGGAAAGGTCAACCAACAGGGACACAAGATTTTAACGTGGAAAACCCCTCCAACAATGGAGGAGAAAAAACCACGGGCGCCAGCCAGCAATACTTCACTATATCGGGTGAGGTTACAAACACCGGGGATTTACACAATGGGACTTATCCCAGCCGGCGGCTTACAAGATGTATATATGGTGGTAAAACCCTAGGTCGGCTGCAGTCCGACCCGGAAACGATGTGCCCTCCGGGACGCTCCGCTCTCCTCGTCACAAGTTGGTCTTTATCAGTATATATGAATTTGGATCACTACAAAATAACATTGACAAACTGAAAGCATCTTCCACAGAGAAGGTCGTTGGATGGTGGTGACGAGCGAGATCCTCCGCTCTGGCGAGAGCAGGGAAATTACTCTTCGTTTGATTTCTTCATTACTTGATGAAGATTTTCCTTGATCCTTCACTTCTACACATCGGTTTCCTTTGGTGTTTCTCATATGGCTCCAAACTTGATTTACTCTAGCTGCCCCTTCTTTCTTCGTGTCCCACATGCAGGGCAATGGCCCGGATTGTGTATTCACCTATATATTAGTAGAAATTAGTTATTTGATCTATAATTTAGCCTAATTACAACACATGATAGAATGTTGGCCAGGTTTTGGTCGAATTCTAGATCCACCCCTGCCAACGTGGTAATTTGATCTCAAATAACTTTGGCTATGGGGTATGCCGGTATGGTCGTACATGAGTATATCACATACCCTTCCCAACACCAAGTCGACAACCCTACATGCCCGACGAAGTTCATGAAGCCAGCGACACACCTTCCCGGCAGGCGACTGATTCTAGGACAACTACGCTTATGCACCCGAAAACATGGCATCACCATTCCGACAAATAGCTGCAGCAGCCCTATATTCTGAATTTCGAGCAAAAGCTCCATCCCTATTTATTGCTGCATATCCTGAGGGCAGGCCAGGTGAGAACGAGCCGTGTAGGATTTGGAAATTGGGCTATAGGCCGAGCCGACTGTAGGGAGGATGCGTTCGTGGACGCAGTTTCTTGTTTCTGTTCCGATGGGCCGCAAATATCGAGCCGGTCCAGCCCGAGTCTATGTTCGCGGCGAGGCGGCAGAGCACATTTTTTAGCTTATCCCAGAACCTATCTATCACTTCAAAACTGCACAGCCTTTCACTCCGCTCTTCTTCCCACCACGCCTCATCAGCCATGGCCGCCTCCTTCCTTCGCCCTCTCCTCCCTCCCAAACCCTTCCTCCCCACTCCCAAACCCCAACTCACCGTTACCACCCCCACCACCGCCCTACGCTGCACCGCGGCGCCCAATTCCAAACCGACCACCTCCACCTCAAATCCCACCCCCACCAAGCAAGAGAGCAACCAGGAGCAAGAACCCACCCCGGATGAGGCCAACGCGAACCCCCACAGCATCCCCGACGACGAGACCCCACAGTCGGCGACGGCGACCACCTCCTTCTCGGTGGTCCGGCGTATCCCGTCGGCCATCTCCACCGACGGCCGCCTTCGCCGGACGTCGCTGACGCAGGGGGAGCCACCCAACTTCGAAATCGGGTGGAAGCGCACCAAGAATCTGCCCCTGGAGAAGCCCAAGGGGTGGGCCATCGCCGACTTCCTGGAGAAGCTGGAGGGCCTGATGGAGCGCGGGCGGTACGGGTCGGGCCCGCTGCTGGGCACGGTGGCCGGCGTGGTGACCGAGCGCGCGCGGGAGGAGGCGGAGATCCTGATGGCCGAGGGCGGCGTTGACGAGCGCGTGGCCACGGAGCTCTTCCGCGTGCTCCGGCTGGTGGAGATGGACGTGGAGATGGTCAAGGCCGCCGTCAAGGAGGAGACCGTCAAGGAGCGCGTCGAGACGGCGCGCGCGCGGTGCCGTCAGGCCATCCTCGTAGCGCTCTCCCTCTGAACCTGCACTGCACGCACGCTTACCAGAGTTATCAAAGAGCTCATGATTAAGGTTCTGAAACAACAGTGAATCTAGCAAAAATGTATTCATTGCATATGTCAATATTAGGACTCTTGATGCTACCGACCTGCATAGTGCGTACACCTCACATTCACTAACGAAGTGACCAAGATGTGAAGAAACAGCGAATACAGCAAATTGTCTCACTGAGCCATGAAATCAAATATTTGGACGCTTGATCCGGACAAACCTCATGGTGCATCAAGCGCATCTCAATCTGAATTTGACCCGCTGCAAATTTGTATACAACAAGTTGTGACACAAATGAGTTCAAGCATTGAAGCAAGCACTTCAAACCAATGCTTCTGGTAGATGCTGCTGTCAAGCACTTACAAAATTGTCCTAAGAGATCCAGTTAAAGAGAAGCAAGTGCTGCTTCAATATCTGCTGATCCATTCTCTGTCGTGGCCTAGGCCAGAACCATGTTGGATGTCCCTATCCATTGATGTCTTGAACTCTTGATGGGTTTTTCGATGAAAAAGATGGCCAGGAGAGAACTGGCATGGAGTGTTATCTTCTGAAGGACATGTCTTGTTCTCGTCCTGGATTCTCGGAGGTGGCTGGATCCTGAGATTGGTGCAGCACTAGAGGATCATGCTCTCACGGCTCTTCTCCTCTTCAACATATAGACAACTTTTTCCCCCTTCAAAATACAGGCCTGTGGATGTAGGATGCCAAGCGGCAATTACAACCAAGGGCAACCAGGGCCATGGCCGGCCTCTACTTCTATATTCTTTTTGGACCGGGTCACCGCTATCAGTATCTAATAGCAGCCTAACACTGATCTAAAAAAAAACTAGCAGCCTAACACTGTACACCAATCCGTCTCGGTAGAGTTCAGCCCAGTCAACAAATCCTTCTCTCTACGCGTCAAGTAGTCAACGTGTGGCCAAAAGTCAGCCCACTAGTTCGAGCCACTTGTAGAAACTGTTGCATGTGTGATCGATCCATCCAGCAAGCAAGAGAGACCATGCAGAGATAATACCGGCACCCTAAATTTTGTCTAACAGCTTCCAAATTGTGTCCGCTTTGGGATGCCGGACACTAGTCCGGATTCAAAAGTGTCCAAAGTGAACAACACTCCGGCTCTCAATAGGCCGGCCAATCTCAGGTTGCCATGCATACCGGCACTCCCAAAGGACACCCCAAATAAGGCAGGCCCATTTTTCATTTTCGATCAACCATTTGCATTTGCAATAACATTCTATGCAAATACCAAATCTGGCTAAATCAAATCCGGCCAACAAAGCCTCGGCAAACAAAATCTCGGCCAGCAAGTCCGGTCACCAAAGTCTCGGCCACTAGCATGGCCGGCCACCAAAATGCACCCAAAACACATCAAGAACATGTAGATCATCCTTGGGCCTCAGCATCCATAGCTCTTCCTCTCCTCTCCTTCACGATGCGCTCCACCTCCTCGGCAAAGAAAGCTCGTTGAGGCGAGCTCATGTGTGTGGTGTCGGTGGAGAGGATCTTGAGCTACCTAGCGAGTTGCATCTCTTTGATCTTTTGGCCTTGGACGCCAAGTAGGTGCCCCACCTCTCTTGGTTCTTTTCGTGCATCTTCACTTTAAAAGTCTTGGATGAGATGACCTCGTTCATATACGAGTCGATTGGGTCTTGGTGGGAGGCACTAGATGTCGCCGCTGCCCTCTTGGACGGCTTTGCTTTCTTGTCGCCATCCAGCCGATCGAGTAGGGCGGCCCCCGGCAACCGGGATTCATCTAGATCGCCGGTCTTGCATCCCCCTCGGCCTATTGAGAGCCGGAGTGTTGTTCACTTTGGACACTTTTGAATCCGGCTCCAACAATGAGACATAGTGAAGGACTTTTTATTTATCCTCTTATACATCGATGCCACATCCTTCATCTACACAAACGGCCACATGTCAAATATATAGAAATATGAGACTAGATAAAGGGGCAGATGTCGATATGAGAGCAATGCATCTACCTTGTTGTCGAAAGTCTTGCCACTCTCATTTCTCGTCATTATTTGGTCAAAACAACCATGTTACTTGTTGCAAGAGTCACGTATGGACGTTCACCGCTTTTCAATTGAACAAACATAACGTTCAATGTACAAAACGTTGTGTGGCGGGTATTCCTTTCTTTGAAATCCTTGTGAATCCGGCTCCAATATGAGTCGCGGGTTTGTTGTGTACCGGTTGTGGTGTCTTTGCTTATCGACATCCAAGCATCCCGCAACAATTGGAACTCCTCCACATCCACGACTTCCCTCTACTCCCCGGCTTCTTTAAATCAGTGCCAGTATTCACATCGTGCACATTGACTTGCTCGCCCTGGCCATCCTCGCCCTGCTCATCCTCGTCCGGGTTGGCGTAGTTGGCGTCACCTCCTATAAGTCAGCCATGGCGGCGGCGACAGCTTCATCCTACGACAAATAATTCATAATTGAAACCACACAACAGTGGCCTCAGTACATGGACACAATTCACCTTGCCAACACCATTTATTGCACACAATTCACATTTCCCATGGACCGGTAGGCAGCAGTTATTGCACACAATTCAGAACGTCGGCCTCAGTACATGCACACAATTCATTACATGCACACACAATTCACATTGCCAGCCATATCAAGTTTAGATACATACCTCGCCGAGCCCATTCATTTCGCCGAGCATGTTGGGAGCGTCATCGCCGAACAACTGCTGTCGGGAAGCAGCCATGGCGCGGGCGACTCGATGTAGGCGGCGTCCTCGTTGAGGTCAATGTCTTGGACATCCTTGTAGGGGGCGCCCGGGTAGATTTCCTCGACGTAGCTGTCGTCATGCTCGGATGAGCCGGGATAATGCATCTGCTACAAAGGCGGCGTCGGTTGCTTGGTGAAGTAGTTCGGAGAAGACGGCGAGGAACTCCTATTGCCATGAGGGAGCGCCGTCGAGCTCACTTGGCTCATATCGCCTAGGAGTTGGGCAGCGGAGAGAACGCCTTGTTCCGCTGTTGCTCCTTCCTAACCTTGGTGCGTGCTCGCCAGCCAGTTCCAGTTGCTCCGTCTTCATCGGCTTCAGCTGCACCACTAGTGCCACGACCCCCTTCTTCCCGATTGGCGACGCGAGTCCAGGCCCATTCGAGACGGCGATGAAGGAGGTTTGTGGTGGTGGCAAAAGAGAGGTTTGCGGCGGCGGTGGCAAAAATGGAGCGAGCACCGGAACCCGAGAGCCCGAAATTACCACCCCGCTTTCCCTCAACTAGTAACATGGGACTTAAATTTTTGCATCTCCAACTCTTATGATACATGGGCCCTTGAGATCAAATGGAAAATCTGAATCCTAAATGGGCCACACACTTAGAGCATCTCCAGTCGGAGCCCCCAAAATCGGCTCCCAAACTGTCTGCGGACACGTCCGGACGTGTCCGCGGACAGTGACCGGACAACCCCTATATATTGTGCTCTACAATCATGAACCTTATATTTTTCTCCCCAAATCCATGCAGTACATGCAGCTATGTTCTTTGCATTATGGAAGTCTATCTACGTTCTAGTGCACAAAGATATACCATACATAGCAAATATAATTATCATTAAAATAACTATACTCCCAATGCATAATGGAGATGCATCTCCTTCTCGATGGCATGTTTTTTGATATTCTTCATCTTTGTACGACTTGCATCCATCTTGCTTTTGTAATCATCGACGATGTCCGCGAGATGCAACTCCATATTCATCTTCTTCTTCTCTTCTTCCATCTTCTTCTTCTCCTCTTCCATCCTCTTTATTTTCCCCTCCAACTTCCGGTTAGTACCATGAACTTCTTCAAACTTTTCTTCGATCTTTGTCTTTTCCTCAATTGTGAAGTTTAAATCCTCCAATATGTGCATCTTGCCTCGGAGGGAGTCGTTCAACTCGGATATCACTCCACGGACATTGCAACTACATGTTTTTGAATCCTACAATTCAAAAAATTGCAACTCAAATCCACCACATTGCACAATATTGGGGAAAACTCAAAATGCGAGCTCAACCTAGGACATACCGAGTCGGAGGAGCTGTCCTCCTTGTATAGAGGTTAGGAGCCTGCCGAGTCCTCTTTCGTGTCCCATGAAACCATGTTGTCCGAGACCGTGGTCGGAGACGAGCGGCGGAATGGACGACGACGTAGAGGGCTTTGGGGTGAGTTTGGGTTTCGACGAACTTACAGATCGAGTGAACGGGCGGGCTGAGAAGCCGTGGCAGATCGAGTGGTAGAGGCGCGCTTGCTGTGGGAGTGACGGAAATACCTCACTGCAAATACGGTCAAATCCGTCGCAATGCGGCCGCAAGAGCTCTGCAAAACTGGTCGGGGAAGATTCACGAGCAAGTGCGGACGACGGCGTGGGTGCTGGCGAGGGAAGAGGGTGGGTGGCGACGCCGGAGCTTGGCAAAAGGGCTGAGCTAGGAGAAGGATTGTGAAAAATATCAACTGGCCGGGCGAGGGTTCCGTCCGATTTATGGTGAAAAAGGATGGGTCCGCCATGTCAGCGACCACAGGGCGGACGCGTCCGGGCGGCCCCAAACCCACCTATATGGGGCGGGTTTGGGGGCAGCCGGACCCTCCGGACGTTTGGGATGGCTTTGGGGGCCTCCGTTGGGTGGCGATTTTTTGGCTCAAAAGCTGTCCGGGTGGACCGCCCGGGCGTTTGGGCGGCCTTTGGGGGCCTCGCTTGGAGATGCTCTTAGAGCATCTCCAACCAGGGTTGCCAAACCGCCCCCAAACGTCTGGGCGGAAAGCCCGGATACGATTTGGGCTAAAAACATGCACCCAACCGCCTCCCCCAAAATCAGCCCAAACGTCCGGACTGTCCGGTAACCACCAAATCCATCCCATATGTGGGGAGGGTTTGGGGGCGACCGGACGCGTCTGGCTGTGCACTTTTCCTTTGTTTTATTTTCTTTTGTCATTCATTGATTCTTCTCTCTCCTCCACAAATCATATGCAATTGACCCCACAATTTAGAGAGATTTTAGGTGACATGGTTGGAGGAGACAATATTTGGGGTTTGTCCAATCACTGTCCGCGGACACGTCCAGACGTGTCCATTGACAGTTTGGGCGCCGAATTTGGGGTTGTGGTTGGACATGCTCTTATCCTATATATTTGTGACAGATGCCTCTCCAAATTACTCTTAAAAAAAGATGCCTCTCCAAAATCGTCAAGGATGATGTTCATGATCGTAGGTGCGAGGAAGGTGACGACATATATCGGTATAGATCAAGGTTTTGCGCCGTAAGCCACACGGCGCACATACAGACAACTCGTTAGGGTTTACACCAGTTGTCATTTACTGACTGCGGCTCTGCAAAATAGAGAGATCCTGCTCAAGAAAATTAATCGTCATCATAGCATGGGTTGCTTGTTGTTTAGCGAATTATGCTGTAATAGTGCACCGCTGTTCTCGAGGTTCCTCATTCCTGAGTGTGTGGAATAATTTGTTCTACCGATTTTAATCCTGTACCAGTGTAAGCTGGATTTGTTACTATGTAGCTACATAAGCTAGAAAATTGTAGTATGCTAGACGATCGACGAAGAAGATAAGCGCGTAAGGCGCACCTAAAGAAAATGAAATCTGAGATATTTTCTGATTGTACAAGAGATAATTTCAGCCATGGGAACATAAGGCGAACAATAGGTAATTATTTCAACCGTGTTGACTGGAGACTTGAGACTATGTTTTCCCTGAAAACAGTTGGATTGAATCCACCGGGGGAGAACTGGAGGCGCATCAATCCTGTTATTGTCCATGTCAGTTTCGGTCATTCTGTAAGATGAATTTTGAGGACGAATATTGTGGCACACATTCTCTACGGCATGGTCAAAACTCCAAAGACAGCTTCGAATTTACTTCCGTTCTGGCCGCCGAGAGTGTTGATCGGGGAACGACCAACTTGTTGGGTCGACGCAAGCTTCGATGGGTCAACCCTTGAGAGTCCAGCTATGAGGTGATTTCGGCTATATGTCACAACTGAGTTTGAAAGATCACCTCCTGATTTGAATATTGTTGGCTTGGCTATTTATATACATATAAATGAAAAGTTTATCCCCAAAGATATTGTCACGAGATTTTGAGTCGATCGATGTGTAGCTAACTCGAAGAAACTACAAATGAAATATATACTATTTGGCGATGGAAATTGTTACGCAGGAAAACGGTTTCTCTTACATTTAGGCGGTAGACTTAAGGGGAAAGAAAAAATGTGCTCGCTCCGCGTCGCCTCCCCCGCGACCGACCATGGCGATACCCATGCTGCTGGCGCCTGCCGCCTTCCTCTCCACAATCCTCCCGCAGCCGGGCAAAGTTCACATGGTGCCGGCACCGGCGGGTTCTCCACTTCCCACGCGCTATGAGAGCCAAGCGGGGCGGCATCTGGCTGGAGGTGGTGCGTTTTTTCTCTTTAGAATTTCAGCCGGCGCGGTACTGTTGCTCCTAGCGTACGACAAGGATTTTGCACGTGGCAGAGGCCGGCGGTATCGATGAATTTGGTGTTCGGCGACATCAACTGCTGGGGGTAGGCGGCGGCCAAGTCTGGGTTGTTTGGGCTTAGATTTGGGCCACCTGGCAAGCTCATTCAGGCCCTCCGAGGTGGCCTATGTATAGTGAAAGTGCATGAGCCCTCATGTATGGTTTTGGTAATTAATGACAATCTCTATGGACTAATGGTTGCATTGAGCTATCCTTGTAGGGCTTGTCCATTGGCAATGCTTGAACACCATGCGTTGGTATCAAGATTGAAAAAAGAAGATAAAATGATGACCAAAATAATATTCAAGCCATCATCTATATCAAGAGAAGAAAATCAAGCGCAAGTGGATACATGAAGACGGAGCTTAGCAAGGCTCTCCCATAATCGAGTATGGGGGAGTATTTGGAGAAGTCTTCATCAAGCATGTGCTAGCAAGCACAATCAAGAAAGGTGTTCCAACTTGAGGGAGTCAAGATCGTCATCATCTAGCTCAAGTGGAATGCGCAAGGCAAAGGTATGATCTTGATAGGGTTTCTATTTACCGGGTCTCATGGTGTTAGTGGGAGACCGGGTTATAGGATAGACGGCGTACTATCAAGAGAGGCTCTCAAGTGAGTAACTTGATCGCATCTTTGTGGAGAGCTCAAACCTTTGCATACTTGGCATATCATCTTTCTTGTTTGTTATTTGGCCTTTATCCATTTGAAGATTTAGAGTTTGTGTTCATCTCTATACCAAGCTCTAGTTCATCAAAAACGGATTTCATACGAAAAACTTATTGCGTTTTTGATATTGGAGGTTTGACCGGTTGTTCTTTTATCGAGAGGTCTTACCTTTTCCCATTTGGTTTTATCCTCCCTTGTTGGACTATGATGTTTCTCTGCATAATCTTGTAAGCTCTTCGTTGCGATTCCAACGAGCCAAAGATCATCGACAAGTCCACCATCTTCTTCGGGAACCACTGCGAAATTGCGTTGAAGGACACTGTTAAGACTCAAATTGGGGTTCATAATGAGGCCTTACAGGATTCGTACCTTGGCATGCCGAACGAGGTGGGTCGTTCCCCAATCGACTGTTTTCGCTTCCTTACTGACAGATCTTGGCAACAGATGAATGCTTGCTCGGGCCGTCCGTTATCTCGCGCAGGCAAAGAGGTTTTTCTTAAGTCTGTTATCCAGGCTATCTCCACTTTTGTCATGAGCTGGTTTCAGTTACCAGTCGGAACATGTACTGCGATGCGCAAAAGAAGAAGATGCACTGGAGATAGTGGGAGTGGTTGTTTACCCCGAAGTCTCTCGGTGGAATGGGCTTCCGCGAACTAGTTTTGCTCAACAAAGCCATGCTCGGCCGACAGTGTTGGAGGCTACTGACGGAACCGAATTCTCTCTATGCGCGTGTATTGAAAGGACGTTACTATCCGAACTATGACTTCTGGGATGCTCCAAAGCCAAGATCGGCTTCATACACCTGGCGCAGCATTATGTTTGGCAACGACCTGATCCACGAAGGTGTGCGATGGGGGATTGGCAACGGGCTCAGAATCAAGGTTTTATCTGACAACTGGATCCCCGGCTTACCACCTGATCAGCTCTCTACTCTGATCCCTATGCCCTCTGATGCTACCGTCAGCTGTTTGCTTGATAAAACGACAGGTACATGGGATGCAGAGGTTGTTCGAAACTTCTTCAATGACTCTATTGCCTCGAGGATTCTCCAAATTCCTCTGGGCCAACGAGTTGATGAAGACTTCCCAACATGGCCACATGCCAAGTTTGGATCCTATACTGTGCGCTCAGCTTACAACATGGCTAGAGCTCAGCAGTTTGTCGTGGAACAGAGCCTGACGCACGTGGGCTTCAGTCCAACGCTGACGAAGAAACGAAGCTATGGAAAAAGCTATGGGGTATAAAATCCCGGGGAAAATGAAGATCACGCTCTGGCGGCTAGCTCATGATTGCCTGCCAAGTGGTTTCCAGCTTCATCATCGTCAAGTACTAGCATCTGATGCTTGCAACTTCTGCAACCGAGTGGAGCGGGTTGAACACACGATTTTATTTTGCCCGTATACTGCAGAAGTTTGGCGCGCTGTCAAGAAGGCGTTCCCTGTTCACCTTCAAAGGAAGAATTTCAGCAACACAAAGACATGGGTCTTGGACTTCCTTTCGAGATCGACTGACTGTGAATCGGTCACTTTAGCTGTTACGGTGTGGCACCTTCTGGATGCACGGAATGGCATCCACAATGGTTAAACAAGGAAACACCCAAACAGTTTGGCTGAGCAGATAAAAGCGTACATCGAGTTGATCTTGATGCATCTCTTCAAACTGCCAACCATCCATAGACGGGAGACCTCTTCTAGTCCATCACAGTGGTCTCCGCCGCCGGACGGTACAGTCGTTGTCAATGTTGATGCAGCTTTGTTCATTTCTTCGACCAGGATGGGGGTAGGTATCGTGATCAGGGGCCACAACGGAAACTTTCTTGTTGCTTGCAGCAAGTTGCTTGATCAGGTCACGGTACCAGAAATTGCAGAAGCACTCGCTATCAGGAGTGCAGTATCCCTTGCTTTGGAAGAAGGTTTGAACAAGGTCATTTTGGTGTCGAACTGCCTCTCTGTTATACAGCGCATTCGCTCCTCACATCGGGACAGGTCGCTGGTCGGAGTTGTGATTGAGGACATCTAAACCCTTGCCAATTCCATGTCTTCAGTGACTTTTGTCATGTTAATCGTCTCTGTAATAATTCAACACATACTCTAGCTCGTAGAGCTGAACTCTTTGGTAGTTGCCTATTTGGTGATATTGCCCCGACTTCATCCGTGACAAGCTTTGTATTGACTATGTTTGATCAATAAAGTGTTGAAAATCTCAAAAAAAAAAGATCATCGAAAACGGAGTCCGGATGCAAAAGTTATTACCGTTTTGGTGTTTGATATTCCTGCTGTTTTACAAGAGGCGGTACTACCGCCCCGGTACCGCCCGTGCCACCCAGGGCCGTTTTCAACGGTAACCGGAAGCGTAGTACCGCTGGGGCGGTAGTACCGCTACCTGGAGCCGTTTTTAGCCTGTTTTAGTGTTCTTTCTTCCCAGGGGGGCGGTAGTACCGCTGGGGCCAGCGGTAGTACCGCCCCGGCTCGTTTCTGCTCCCAACGGTTGGATCTTGGGTTGACCTATTTAAGGGACCTTCTTCCCCAATGGTTCCCCAACCTTTCTTGCAAGTTTGACCTTCATTGTTGACCTTCAAAAGCTTGCTATCTCTCAATCCCTCCAATGATTCTTGCTACTTCTTGAGGAAAAGAGAGAGGAGATCTAGATCTACAATTTCACCAATCAATCTCTCCTCTAAGTGTGGGGAAGTCTCTTAATCTAGATCTTGGAGTTCCATTTGTTGGGTTCTTCCTCTCTTCTCCCCCCATAAGCATTAGTTGCTTTTGGTGGGATTTGAGAGTGAAGGATTTGAGCACTTGTGCTCTTGCCATTGCATTGTGCATCGGTTTGTTCTCCCCACGAGGATTCATGGAAGTGAAGTTTGTGAGCTTGTTATTCTTGGGTCTTTGGACCCTAGATGCTTTGTGGTGGTTGAGACCTCTTGTGGTCACTTGTAGCTGTTCGGAGCCCCCAATTCAGTTGTGGGTGTGTGCCCCGGATCGTTGTTGTAAAGGCTCGGATTCCGCCTTGAAGGATTCCGATAGTGGAAGGTGAACCAATCCTTTGTGGTGCGGTTCATCGGAGAAGAAGGTGAGCCTATTGTGGCGTTGAGACCAACCTGTTGTGGTGGCCTCACACCTCCCAACGAGACGTACTCCCCTAAAAAGGAGGAACTTGGAATACATCCTCGTCTCCGCATGCCTCGGTTATTTCTATACCCGAACTCTTTACTTATGCACTTTACAATCCTTCGTGCTTGAAGTATCTATATTGCTATCACCTTGTTTCTTGTCTTGATTAGCATAAGTTGTTGGTGCACTTAGTTGAGCCTAGTATATTTAGGTTGTGGCTTGATAAATTAAACAACTAGTTTTATTCCGCATTTAGCAAGCCTAAACCGGAAAGTTTTAATCGCCTATTCACCCCCCTCTAGCCCGACATACTTGTCCTTTCAATTGGTATCAGATCCTCGACTCTCTTTTTGGGCTTTACCGCCTAGAGAGTAAAGATATCGTTTAGAGAATTAGTGCACGACCCACTCTTATATTCGATGGCACAAATTATGATGTTTGGAAAATTCGCATGCTTAATCTTCTTAGGGACATAGACCCAAATTTTAAGAGAATTGTAGATATGGGGTTTTCTCCTTCAAAGGATTTTCAAAAGTTATCTTTAGAGGATAAGGAAAATTCTTATCTCGATACTCTTGTTTCTAATGGTCTTATCTATGTTGTGAGCGTTGTAGTTCTTGATTCGATCATGCCTTATCGGAACACTCATGAGCTTTGGACCAAGCTTCAAGATAATATGAAGTGTCCAACATTATTGAGGAAGATTGTTCTCCTTCCACCTCCGGGCGTGACGAGTTCACAACTTTTCCACTCCACCAACATGTGATTTCTCACAAGGTAATGATATGGTGAGTGGTGATAGAAATTGCTTTGTTGATGGTGAATATTCTATTGACTATACTTCATCTCTATCTCATTGCAATGATCTATCTTTGGACTTAAACTCTTTTAGCACTTCAAATGTCTTACATGCTAGTGTTGATAGTCCTTGCATATCATGTATTAGTTGTTTAACTAAATCTCATGATGATATGCTTCCTATGTCTTGTTGCCATGAAAATAATTCTTCCATATCCTCTAGTATTTGTGTGGCTAAGAGCATCTCTAGCAGTACCCGCAAAACTCGAACCCGCAAAACAATTTTAAGGGTCGGGTTTTTCGTGTTCTTTTGCGAGAAATCGGGCCGTGAAGAACAAAGCCCGCAAACGAAACTGCAAATATGAATTTCAACATGCAGATTTTCGCGGGAACAAAGTTCAGTTCATACTAGATAGATGTTCTTCTGTACAGATAGATTTCAACTTGTTTGTACACAAAATGCAAACCCTAGATACTAGCCTAGAACTACACGTCGCCGCCCAAACCCTAGAACTACACAAAATTTGCTCCTCACCGGAGCCACGGGCGTGGCGGCGACGCAGCGGTGGAGGAGCTTCACTCCTCGTCGGAGACGAGGTCGATGACGGGCGGGAGCTGGCTGATGATCTCCCGCTCCCGCTCCCTCCGTAGCCGTAGATCTCCCGCTCCCGCTCCCTCAGGAGCCGGTAGATCTCCCCTCCCCTCCCTCCAGAGCCGGTCACACTCCGGCAAGTCGCAGCGCACCGACCCGCCGTGCCTGTACTTCCGTGCGCGGCGCTTCCGTGCCATGGCTCGGCCGAACCGGTCATCGCCGGGGAGCGCCGCCTCTGGTTCCCGCTTCGTCGCCATGGCTCGCGTCGCCGGATCTGTTGACGGGGAGGCGAGATTGCTCGTCGGAGACGGGGAGCCGCACGCGGATTGCTCGCCGGAGAGGTGTGGATTGGTTGCAATCCACAAATGCGGTGGGAAGCCAGATAAATAGCGGTAGCGGTGCGGATTCACGGGCCACCGCAAAACGTTTGCGGACCGACGCAAATATGCAGCGCTGGTCAGGCCCAAAAATGGCCCCAAAACCCGCAAACTCGCCGGAAATTTTGCGGGTTCGGCCCGTTTTGCGGGTACTGCTAGAGATGCTCTAACAATGTAGAGGAAACCCAACATTTGTTGGAACAACAAGGATCCCAATGGAGCTTCAAGTACTCTTCCATCATCATCCTCCGGTTCTCAATGTGCCTTATGGCTAGAGATTCGGAGGTATCTACTACCTCGAATCCCAATATATCTTGTGATATGTGGATGAGGATTCTTATGAAGAACATATTGATGTTGAATCCTTAAGAAAGAAGGGTGAGATGGTAATTTGGTGCTCTCCCCAAAGGTAGCAAAGCTATCCCTCTTCTATGTGAAATCATTGCTTATGCTATTAAGAGTAGGGAAATCATTGAGGGTTTGGAAACTCAAATTGATGAGAGATA